>JAMWYP010000625.1:0-99415 GCA_025563575.1 Acacia pycnantha
CTCGTGGTTGGGCCTTATCGCCATTGGGCTTAATCCAGATCCGTAATATATATCACTTGGTTATATTTAATGAATTGTTAGTATCTCCTGCACAATAAAGAATTACTTGTTTTTCCTCATTTCTCTTCATTAAATCTGGAAGTAAATTTTTATGTCAGTGCATAAATCTCAAAAAGTTATGTAAGTTATGACATTCCGAAGTTTTAACATTTTTTTTTAATGATTTAGTTTTAATTAAATGGGTTTTTAGTTTAATTAAAATCAAGGTCTTCAAAAAAATACTTGCTCATACTTTAGTCACTAAACCATTAAGTTTTAATTATTAAACAAAAGGCATATTGGGAAATAGATTTAATTGACATATTAAGAAATAGCTGACACGGGCATTTTAAGAATAGTTATTTAATAAGCGACAATTCAAAAAAAAACCCTTAAGTGTGTCCAATCGTTCAAACTTATCAAGCGCAACGAAACTCTTCAGTAATTGGTTAGACGCCTTGTAAAGCTTCTTTATTTGACTTTGAACTTTGATGGCATTTTGAGTCTCTGATAATCCACTGAGGCCTACCGTCCACTTCTCCAAACGTCGTTTTTTGTGCAAATAGTACAGCTGAGGCCTCTTTTTTCTAAAAGGAAAAAAATTTCAAATAGTGACGAATACTGAAAGATATTTCAATATTAAAAAAAATACTTCATGAGTTTGATAAGGTATTGATTACTACTAAAAATATATTTGAGAATACTGAATGGTATTAAAAAAATATTTCATGATTTTAAAAATATATTTTAGGATACTGACTAGTTATTTGTTCAAGATCCTAAAATAAGTTTTCATAAGTGTATTTTTTTCATACTGAATATCCCTACATATTTTTTTAGTACCAGTCAATACCCTAAAATATTTTTTCAAGATCCTAAAATAATTATTCAAGATCATGAAGTATTTTTTTCAGTATCAGTCATTATCTTCAAATATATTTTTAGTACCAACCAGTACCCTGAATAATTTTTTTAAGATCCTCAAATTAATTTTCAAGATCAAAAAATATTTTTTCAGTACCGATTAGTATCCTCAAATATATTTTTAATATTATCCAATACCTGAATTATTTTTTTAAGATCCTCAAAATTTTTTTTAAGATTATGAAATATTTTTTCATTACCAATCAGTATCTTGAAATATCTTTTTAATACCTATCAGTACCCTAAAATATTTTTTTAAAAAAAAAGAAAAAGGGCAAGAAAGGCATGCACTATTTGCACCAAGAACGACATAGTCTGGGGAAGAGTACGGGAGGCCACAGTGGATCATAGCCGCTGCCAGTCAGGGACACACCAATCAGGGACACAGAAACATACTCTAGTTGAGAAAAATCTACCACTCCTAATTCCAAGCTTTGAAAATTCAACACATTTTGAATTATCAAAGCTAGAAAAGTCAAATCAGATCTTTTTCAAATATTCAGCAGCCCACGTCTTAACCGTTTATCAATAATATATTACAAACACCACCAAATTTGACATAAAATCACTAATTACCTATCGGGACACAACAAAGTACGTACTATTTATAACATTAGTAAAACACAGTCTTAGTTCAAACATAAAGTACTAGAGAGAGAAAATAAAACATTTGAAGAAAAGTCGCAATTACAGTTCCGTTGGGGGAGACGGAGTAGTAGCGTTGGGTTCGATTTTCTTCAACTGAATCCCATGTTTATGTGATTCATCTTCGTACACGTACCCAAATCCTCCATGTCGGGTCAGATCCATACCCGCCATTTCGTCCTCCGCCGAGATCCGTAATAGTTTGAGCTTATGAAGAATGAAGAACAGTGTACCCATGGTGGCGCTGACCCACCCGACTATCACCAGAATCTGGATCACGTGAGCACCCAATAGCCTCCCTCCACCACCCATGAACAACCCGTGTGGCCGACCCTCTTTACCCGGGTACACTTGATCCACATACTCGCTCTTTGCGAATAACGCCGTAAAGATTATCCCCCACGCGCCACAGCCGCCGTGCAGTTGCGCCGCCTCCAGCGGATCATCGTACTTCATCTTCTCTGCCAGCTTGTTGCAACCGATCAAAACCGCAGCCGCCACGACCCCACAAATAATCGCAGCCCAGGGCTCCACGACGGAGCACCCAGCAGTGATGGCAGCGAACCCACCGAGCAAACCGTTGCAGACGTCCGTCACGTTCCAGTGGCCGGAGAGAATCCGCTTGCCAAAGAGTGTGGTTAAAGCAGCGGAGCAACCAGCTAATGTGGTTGTCACGGCAGTTCGGCCCACCGCACTCCACTGGCCGTAATAACTTCCTGATTCGTAAGCACTGAGAATCTTTGTGAACGAACCAGGATTGAATCCATACCATCCATACCAGAGCAAGAAAGTTCCGAGAACGACGAGAGTGGCACTGTGTCCACGAAGAGCTATGGGTCGACCTGTATGATCGAATCTGCCAATTCTGGGACCTTCGATGAGGGCACCCCATAGACCAGCAATACCACCGACGAGGTGAACCACACCGGAGCCAGCGAAATCTATCACTCCGGTACCAAAAAGTAAGTTGGATGAGTTGGTCGCACTGGCCCAACCGTCACTCGACCAGAACCAGTGAGACACGACGGGATAAACAAAGCCTGTTAAGAAAGATGAGTAGATGAGATAGGCCACAAACTGTGTTCTTTCCGCGATAGAGCCGCTGGTGATCCCAGCGGCGGCGATGGCAAAAGCCCACTGATAAAGGAAGTAGCTGTAGTCAAAGCTTGTGTCTGGGATGTCTTTAAGACCAAAAAAGTGGCGGCCGATGAAACCATTGGAGGGAGCTCCAAAGGCAAAAGCAAAACCGAAGAGATAGTAGAAGAGACCACCAGTGGCGGCATCAAGGACGTTAGTAAGCATGATGTTCATACTGTTCTTGGCACGAACGGAGCCAGCACAAAGCATGGCAAATCCAAGTTGCATAGCAAAAACGAGGTAAGCAGAGTTGAGGAGGTAGGAGCTGTCCACGGCGAAGGTGGTGTCGGAGAACTTGTTGGTGACGGCGGTGAATCTGTCACAGATGAAGCTGGCAGCGGCCGCGGCATTGGTTGTGTTGCCGCCAAATAATTGTGCTAGTTGTGCCGCCGGACATTCTGGCAAAGCCATGTTGAGTGAATCTAAGTCAAAGCTGGGGGGGAAGCAGAGAGAAAGGTTCCTGTTTTTAATATATATAGAATATATAGAAGGGAAGATGATGTGATTAGGCATTAATTAATAAAGGAAGAGAACTTTAGTGGGTTGTGTGTGAAATCACTTAATTATTTTAGATTCCAAAATGGAATTAAAGACCTTGGATTCGAAAAATGTCCCTTACGATTCAATTTTGTAAAAAAGAGATGAAAAGAATATGATATCAATGCATTCTAATAAAACATAATACATTTATAGAGTGAATTAATGTCTGAATGTTTCTTTCAATTTTTGGGTTATTTGTTTGAATTTTGATATATCTTTTTTTGCTCAATGAATTTTGATATATCGTGCATATATAGACTTTTTTTCTCAAGATATAGAAAGAAGATTTGAAATTTATTTTTTACCAAAATTTCAAGTTAATTAGCCTTAACAATACATTAGGCTTGTTAAGCTAATACTTATATATTTAATAAGCTATAATTTGATTTGTTTTTCATTAAAATAATTTTATTTTTTTAATTTAAACATTTATGGATAGAAAAGTGGTAGTTTTAAAAATAGAAATAATAATTATAATTAAAATTTTATTGTAAATTTCAATATTAGGAGAATTTCATAGGGGGGAAATTAAATCCCAAGGTCCTTTATTCCTTAAATAGTTTACCTCAATTTTAAATTAGGTCCTGAATTTTTTTAAAAAAATTTATTTAATTAGGCCCTTATTGTTTGATTCGATAATTTTAATTTATAACTTTTATGAAATTTTATTTATGTGAGTTAAAAGTTACTACGGTGTTAAATGAAACGAGGAAAATTTCATAAAATTCTATATAAAAGAATCTAGTTGGCCGTACGCGTGCGAAATGATGGTATGAGTTGAGCAACAAAAAAAAAAAATAAATAAAGGTGAAGTGATCGTATGATTTTTTTTATTTTTTATTTTGGGTCAAAGAGATGGTATGATATAATACAATATGGATGCGAGAAAAAAAAAATATTCCATTGATCCTAATTATAAGACTTAGTTAACTTTTTTGGAGAGATTAAAAAAATTAATTAAATTATTTTATAACTTTTTTATTTTTTATTTTTTCCTTCAAACTAATTAGTTTGACTAATGAAGTAATATGTAATCTAATGATAAATAATATATAAAATGATTAAATAACTTATTTAGCATATTTAATCTTTAAAAAAAAGTCAATTAGGATCGGAAATAGTATCATACAATATGAAAAAGGATAAATATTGATTGGATGTGGGGAAGGGAGCGGACGTAAACTTTTGACTTTTCAATATATAAAGGATTTTGACTTCATAAAATTACAATTAAAAATTTCTAAATCTAAAATTATTTTTAAAATATTAAATTATCTTACTTATTAACTTTCATTCAATATTTCGCTATTCGAATTATTTAAAAAAGATATTTAAATTGTAATGAAAAAATGACATTATTTAATATGCACTTATCAACAGGAGTTATTTTAAATTGTATTGGAAAAATTACATTAGTTAATATAGATGAGCTTGTTAATGATCACTCTATAACTTGTCAATATAGGCACATTCACTTGTCAACGAGAGCTTTTTTAAATTAAATTGGAAAAATGATGTTAGCTAACATTGACTTGTCAATATAGGAACATACACTTGTCAAAAGAGTTACATGCACTTGCCAACATATAACTTGTCAGTATAGGCATATAAAGTTGTCAAAAGAGGTACATACACTTGCCAATGTAAAACTTGCTAACATAGGCATATAAACTTGTCAAATAAGCACATACATTTGTCGGTCTAAGAGAAAACTAATTTCAACTATCAATTACTAAGGGTAATAAAGTAATTTCACATTTGTAATCTATATCACTGAGGTCCATAGAGAGTTTTTAGATAAGGGAATCTACATTGAAATTTTTTTTAAATATTTTTTCTACTCCTTCGGAGCTGAGTGCAATTTTTCCACAATTATAATACATACTCCCTCCATCCCTATATATAAGAACTTTTTTTATGGGCTTCTCCCTAAATGTAAGATCTCATTTGAATTTGTTTCAATAAATAATGCATTTTACTCCATTTTGCCCTTAATTAATTATTATACTACGTATATTTGCTTTCATCAATTTTTTTTATTACTCTCTCTCTCACCCACTCATAAATAGGGGATTTTTTTTTTTTTGGGTGGGGGATTTAATTTCCTACATAATTATTGCATTTAATTACTTTTATCTGTATTTTAAAATTTTATGATTTGGTTAAAAAACTCTTATATATAAGGACGAAGAGAGTATGGAACAAGTATATTATATATGGACATCTAAAAGTAAGAAAATTTCAAAATTTAATAGATAAACCGATAAGTACAATCATTTTACTAATCGGTCAGTAGTTCCAAAATATCTGATTTCTCCTATAATGTTTCCTAAGATATTCTAATATGAGATCCTGTAAGTCCACTGCTTATGTCTTGAATTCCAAAAATGCTTTAGAGCAAAACTGAAAGTCTCCTTTACCCAAGGCCTCGAACACAATTGGATCTGTCGATACTTGTGGTAAATCATCTGGGTTCATCTTATATAGAGCAAAGTCCAAGTTTTTTCCAATCCTTCTATCCAAGTATGCGTCAACAACACAGCCATGAGTCACTAAATCAGGAATGACATTTTCATGCATCATATGTTCAATACTAAGGTGGAGGTCCCAGAATAATTGCATTCTATCTCAGTATCTACCAATTTGCCCATCTTTGATTCAATCTTGGCAGAGATCTCAGTTTTTTGAGCAATCAAAGAGACCTGAATGGAACCAATAGCCTCAGCTATAGCCTTCTCTACAATAGCTTGAACAGAAGAATTAAACATTGATGGTGCAGGCTGAGAAGGTTGAGAGTGAGCAGCAGCAGTAGGAGATGATTGTGCCTCAGTTGCTCGAGAATGAGAGGCCTCAGCTATATAGAAGGGAAGATGATGTGATGTGATAGGCATTAATTAATAAAGGAAGAGAACTTTCTTAGGCTGTGTGAAATCACTTAATTAATGATGGTATACGGTATTATTTTAGATTCCAAAATGGAATTAAAGACCTTGGATACGAAAAATGTCCCTTATGATTCAAGTTTGTAAAAAAGAGATGAAAAGAATATGATATCAATGCATTCTAATATTTGACCCAAGAAAAAAAATGCATTCTAATAAAACAGAATACATTTATAGAGTGAATTAATGTCTGAATGTTTCTTTCAATTTTTGGGCTATTTGTTTGAATTTTGATATATCGTGCATATATAGACTTTTTTCTCAGATATAGAAAGAAGATTTGAAATTTATTTTTTACCAAAAATGTCAAGTTAATTAGCCTTAACAATACATTAGGCTTGTTAAGCTAATACTCATATATTTAATAAGCTATAATTTGATTTTTTCATTAAAATAATTTTATTTTTTTAATTTAAACATTTATGGATAGAAAAGTGGTAGTTTTAAAAATAGAAATAATAATTAAAATTAAAATTTATTGTAAATTTGAATATTAGGAGAATTTCATAGGGGGGAAATTAAATCCCAAGGTCCTTTATTCCTTAAATAGTTTACCTCAATTTTAAATTAGGTCCTGAAGTTTTTAAAAAAAAAAATTTAATTAGGCCCTTATTGTTTGATTCGATAATTTTAATTTATAACTTTTATGAAATTTTATTTATGTGAGTTAAAAGTTACTACGGTGTTAAATGAAACGAGGAAAATTTCATAAAATTCTATATAAAAGAATCTAGTTGGCCGTACGCGTGCGAAGTGATGGTATGAGTGGAGCAACAAATAAATAATAATAAATAAAGGTGAAGTGATCGTATGATTTTTTTTTTTTTTTTATTTTTGGGTCAAAGTGATGGTATGATACTATGATATATTAAAATATGGATGCAAGAAAGGAAAAAAAAAAAAAATTACTCCCTTGATTCTTTTTTTTTTTTTTTATCGGAAAGGATATATATATTAAAATACGAACATATTACAATATCTGGATTCAACTAAAGCCAAATCCAATACAACAAAATACAGAAAATACAAAAACAAAACAGCCAAATCACCATCGTTCATAAAATATTTAAAAGTAGAAGTAAAATCATGGACAAAAGCAACCTCCTCAATATCCAAGGTTAGAAGTGACAAGTAAGAAAGTGTTGGTTGTAAAACCCACCCAAACGGGCACACCTCCTTATAAGTATGAGTTGCAATTAGAGCAGCTGTACAGGTCCCCCATATTGAGGAAATGAACATAGAAAACCCAACCTGAGACGAAAGAAGGCCCATGATGTCTTGAAAAACACTTATGCTCCGATGTTGAAACAGATCTGGTGACCTTGACTACACACCAAGTAACTCCTTTTTAAATCTTCCCCCAAGAACGTAGATCCGAGCTATCAAATGATAATCGGATCTAATAACATTCAAACAGCCATCCAACCAAAAGGATTTGAACGCAGAGCTTAAAGATCTGTTTATTTCCTGATACAAGAACACTACCACAAAACCCAGAACCACAAAAAAAGCAACAAAAAACAGATAAACCTCACCTCCACAAATCAGATCTGGAGAAGGAGAGGAGAGGACTCGCCACAAGAACGAGAGAAGGCCACATTCGACAAAAATCTAAGAGAGAAGACCACAGATCCAAGATCTGGACTCTAAACTACCTCTCTGACTCATCTGTGGCACAAGAACGGAGCTCCACCGCTGCTTTGTGCACAAACCGGCGTATGAGAGGGAGCAAAAGGGGAGGGAGATGAAATGCAGAGAATACTCCCTTGATTCTAATTATAAGACTTAGTTAACTTTTTTGGAGAGATTAAAAAAGCTAATTAAATTATTTTATAGTTTTTTTATTTTTTATTTTTTTCTTCAAACTAATTAGTTTGACTAATGAAATAATATGTAATCTAATGATAAACAATATATGAAATGATTAAGTAACTTATTTAGCTTCTTTAATTTCTAAAAAAAAAAAAAAGTCAATTAGGATCGGAAAAGTATAATACAATATGGAAAAAGGATAAATATTGATTGGATGTGGGAAGGGGAGCGGATGCAAACTTTTGACTTTTCAACATATAAAGGATTTTGACTTCATAAAATTATGATTAAAAATTTTTAAATCTAAAATTATTTTTAAAATATTAAATTATCTTACTTATTAACTTTCATTCAATATTTCGCTATTCAAATTATTTAAAAAAGATATTTAAATTGTAATGAAAAAATGACATTAGTTAATATGCACTTATCAACAGGAGTTATTTTAAATTGTATTGGAAAAATTACATTAGTTAATATAAATGAGCTTGTTAATAATCACTCTATAACCTGTCAATATAGGCACATTCATTTGTCAACGAGAGCTTTTTTAAATTAAATTGGAAAAATGATGTTAGCTAACATTGACTTGTCAATATAGGAACATACACTTGTCAAAAGAGTTACATGCACTTGCCAACATATAACTTGTCAGTATAGGCATATAAAGTTGTCAAAAGAGGTACATACACTTGCCAATGTAAAACTTACCGATATAGACATATAAACTTGTCAAAATAAACACATACATTTGTTGGTCTAAGGGAAAACTAATTTAAACTATCAATTACTAAGGGTAATAAGGTAATTTCACATTTGTAATCTATATCACTGAGGTCCATAGAGAACTTTTAAATAAGGGAATCTACATTGAGAATTTTTTTAATATTTTTTCTACTCCTTCGGAGCTGAGTGCAATTTTCCCACAATTATAATACATACTCCCTCCATCCCTATATATAAGAACTTTTTTTATGGGCTTCTCCCTAAATGTAAGATCTCATTTGAATTTGTTTCAATAAAAAATGCATTTTACTCCATTTTGCCCTTAATTAATTATTATACTACGTATATTTGCTTTCATCAAATTTTTTTATTACTCTCTCTCTCACCCACTCATAAATAGGGGATTTTTTTTTGGGGGGGATTTAATTTCCTACATAATTATTGCATTTAATTACTTTTATCTGTATTTTAATATTTTACGATTTAGTTGAAAAGCTCTTATATATAAGGACGAAGAGTATGGAACAAGTATATTATATACGGACATCTAAAAGTAAGAAAATTTCAAAAGTTAATAGATAAACTGATAAGTACAATCATTTTACTGATCGGTCAGTAGTTCCAAAATATCTGATTTCTCCTATAATGTTTCCTAAGATATTTTAATATGAGATCCTATAAGTCCACTGCCTTTGTGTCTTGAATTCCAAAAATGCTTTAGAGCTCAACTGAAAGTCTCCTTTACCCAAGGCCTCGAACACAATTGGATCTGTCAATACTTGTGGTAAATCATCTGGGTTCATCTTCTCTACAATAGCTTGAACAGAAGAATTAAACATTGATGGTGGAGGCTGAGAAGGTTGAGAGTGAGCAGCAGCAGCAATAGGAGATGATTGTGCCTCATTTGCTCGAGAATGAGAGGCCTTAAACTTAGATTGAGCCTTTGATTGTCCTGTACCCTCCTTAACAGTAATCCTCATATGGTTGAGATGAAATTGGCTGAACATAAGGGGTTTGACAGGTTTTTCATTTAACTCAAGATGCCAAATATGAGCTTCAAAAAGCATATGAGAGATCAAATTGGGAAAGGGAATGGGAGCAGAAGGTTTAGATGCAAATTTGAACTTGTGCATCTCAGAATAAACCCATTCACCAATATTGTGAGGAGTTTTATTAATGATAGAAGCAAACAGAGCATAATCTCTCTTAGCAAAATGAGTGAAATTATTGCCTTTTTGCATGAGATTTCTAGAATAAGTATACCAGAGAGCTTTGTGCTAGGTGACATAGCAATAGGAGCAAACTTCATGAGCCCTAATGGCTCACCACGCTAAGGATTTAAAAGATTTCATCATATGTATAGTTAAGAATAGGAACAAAAGGAAGATCAATGTTCTTCAGCAGAGTGTTAATATACTTTGCAGTGACAATTATTCTCCTACCTCTGACAAAAGTTGTCATTCTAGCTTCTTGAAGATTACCATTAACATCTAGAAGATTAGTGATCCTCATATTGAAATAATTTTTTTTGACAATATAAGGAGAATAAGGAGTTTGAATGGCAAGCAAATTTTCAAACAGCAAAAGCCAAGGAGACAAATCTAAGTTGTAGTCCTCTTTGAGTTTTGCTAAATCAACAAAGATTGTGGGACAAAACCCACGATTGGCATAACGCTCTTAGAAAAGATTTAAATCAGATTCAAAGAGAATAAAAGGATTTGTAAGAAAAGTACATTCAGCCCTAGGAACACTTGAGGATTCAATTAAAGGAGGTACAGAACCAAAGACAGGACCAAAGACAGATACCTTTAATGTTGATTCACCTTGAAATGCAGAAGTAGGGATAGAGGTCTTTAATCGTTTTCTCAGTGAAGCTACAATTGTTTCCTTGTCCTTTATTTTGTCGACCTCATGGTCAATTTTTGATTTAGCAGGCACTTCTGGTGGTTCTTTAATGGAAAAGTCTTCCTCTGGGGTTTTGAAGACACATCTTCATCGTTTGCGACCTTCGGCTGATATCTCTTCGATGGTTTCTTCTCCCTTTTTGGTTGAGTTGAAGGTTTAATCGAAGGTGAAGGTTGATTGGGATGAAAATCATAGGAATCTTGGGATTTGGATGGATTCTTAGCTCTCATTTTGAAGAAATTGAGAGAGAGTAGCTCAAGTTAGGTTTAGGGTTAGAGCTTTCTCCGAGAAGAGGCGCGTTTGACTCGAGGGATAGAGAACTAGTGACAGCAAAAGATTTATATATTTGAAATAGACTCGAGACAGACAATTAACTGACTCGAGGCAACAAGTAAATGTGTGTGTGTGTGTGTGTATACACACATTTAATTTTAACTCGAGGTATTTTACTAACTGACTTGAGGTAAAAATGCAATACTTACTTGGACGTCAAGTATGTATCGAGAATACTTGATGATAGCGACTTCGACAAGTGCACCGATCGTTACAAGTAATAAAGTAGTGAGAAAAAGATCGTTCCACGAGGAATAGTACTCCAACCACTAATTCGTTATTTCAGCTTTAGTTGGATCAATGAGTAATAGGGGTGAGTTGTAACCAAACAGAATTTTAAAGAATTTAATCAAGAACAAGCATTCAAGATTAAGAGTCTCAAGAGCGATTGTTTAGAAAAGATAATCAATAGAGAAAACGCAGCTAGGGCATAGAAATCCCCTATGTTCCTCCAAGTATTTGAATTAAATCCCTAATTGACTATTATTCCCATGATTGACGATCAATTCTCTAAAATTAGACTAAGTCCCAATGTCTTGACGCTACCTTAGTCCGTTATCTTTGAAAACAACCTAATGTCTTAGTATTGTTTGGAAAGATCAATGTATTTAAACCAGAATTATGAGATCGCATAAACTCGTAAGCCTATGTCTAGGTCATGCAACTCTATGACGAATTAACGGTTCCAGTTAAATGCACCAACATCTCTATTGTCATACACCAACCTATGAACAATCTAAAAGGTGATCAATCTTTAAGAAAGCTTTAAGCAAAGATAATTCATTCAATCATGGTAAATAACGTTCAATCGAGAATTCAAACAAA
This sequence comes from Acacia pycnantha, assembly GCA_025563575.1. NCBI lineage: Eukaryota > Viridiplantae > Streptophyta > Magnoliopsida > Fabales > Fabaceae > Acacia > Acacia pycnantha. Next base: position 11,829 of record JAMWYP010000625.1, read on the forward strand.
TACTCAAATTCGCATAGGGTTCATCCTCGCCCTAACTACTAAAGAAGACTAGCCAAGCATGGCTAGGTTAACAAAATAGAAGAAAAGAGATGAAAATCAGAATTGTTCTTGCGTCCTCTTTCTTCCTTCACCAGTGCCTCGTGCTTTTGTTTCTTCGTCCTTTCTCTCTAAACCTTTGGTAAATACCGAAATTTAGAGAGCATAAGGATGTGTTTTTCTTTCTTCTGTGCTTTTGTTGCTCTGCGTCTTGTCTCCCAGGTCTAGTGTGTCTCTCCTTGTTCTTTATATAGAAATTCCCTTAGGTTGACTTGGGCCGTGATCGATCTTGTCTTAAATAAAGGATATGCAATATCCTTTTGAGATCTCCAATCACCTCCAAATATTTTGTAATCCACTCTCTCATATCACACAATTGATTCAAATTGATTTCCTTTTTCTGCTCCTTTCTCAATCACTAATAACTCCCGCAAGATATATACAATAGTAATAAATTTAATCCAATATATCTCGAATTGATACTCATTTAATTATAAAATATGCACTTATCAAACTCTCCACACTTAAATCTTTGCTTGTCCTCAAGCAAAAGAAAGAGAATTCATTATCTAAATGAGAATGACATTGTTTTTGAATTCCCTAAACATGAGTGGCGCTTTACCACCACACTCGAATCATGTTATCAAAATTTATTCAATTAATGTCTTATAAGACCGGGTCACTAAGCCAATAGCCTTAAACAATCATAATAATCTCTTAACATCCCATGATCAAAGCTTAGCGTAATAAGAAAACAATAAAATTAGTAGAAGAATATTATTCTACTTAATTCCTCCAGAAAAATTCAAATGCCCCCACTAAACCAAGCTTTGCAGTTAATTTCATAGGGATCCTCATGTAAGAAATAATTTTTTTTTTTGAGCCGTTGTAGGTCCCCTTTTACGCGACCCTGCACATGGGTGATGCAAGACCGACACTCGGTTACTCCAAGCACCTCAAGAGGCTTTCATCTCAACTCATAACCCTCTTTGACCTTACAGTTTGATGCGACCCTGCACATGGGTGATGCAGACCGGCTACTAAGTAGGTCTAGAGAAGTCATTGGAGTTGTGTTCTCTTTTTCTTTTTTCTTTTTTTTTTATTCTTCTTTTTTTTTTCATAATAACTCACTTGAGTCCTTTCCCTAAACAAAAGTTTTACTTGGTCAACAAAGGGCATAATCTCATCTCCTAGAGGAATCAGGTATCAAAATATTCAAAACATCTCCAGATTGCTTACAAAAATTCAATGCTCAGGGGCTTAGTTGACACATTCTTTTCCTTTTATTGTTTTACTTGATAATACTCTCTAAGATGGGGATGCTCAAAGTTAAGGTCAATCTGAACAAAAACTCAAGAATTTTTTCAAGGGAATTCTTTTCAATTGAATAAGAACAAGCAACACCAAAGAATTCATATCCCTACCCCACACATAAATCAGACAGTGTCCTCAATGTTGGAACAATAAATAAAAGGAAAGGAACTAGTACTCCCCTGGTTTAAGCCTCTAACTCTGATATGGGGTGCTCCGTCAAAAGTCAACGGAGTGGTCATCGTCGTCCTCTGGTGTGACCGCATCGTTGGAATCGTTGTCGTCCTCAGCTGGTTGACAACTAGTTGGGTCTATATTCTGCTTGATGCAAAGGGCCTCGACCATCCGGTCGAAGATAAGTGAGAGAGAAAGAGAAAGAAGAAGGAGGAAGGGGGGTGGTTGAAAGTGAGGTAAATTTTTTTTTTTGGCCTTTTGGCCCTGCCCAAAATTATTATTATTTTTTAAATTTTTAAATTTTTTATTTTTTAGGATGGAATTTATAATTTGATCCACACTTTTCACATCCTTCCTATCCTACGAATAACTACTAAGACTAAAAAAAAATGAAGAAGAAAACTTATTGGGTTGCCTCCCAATCAGCGCTTGTTTAACGTCCTGAGCCTGACGGATATCACCTTAATTCTCGGCTTCCAAGGTGCCACGGAGGTTCTTCCTCTGTCAATGTCTCCACCATGGTAAGGCTTCAATCTCTGCCCATTTACTTTAAAAGCGTCATCAGAACCTATTGGTGCAATGGCAATCGCACCAAAAGGTGTAACCTCCTTGACTACAAACGGTCCTGACCACCTAGACTTCAATTTCCCCGGGAAAAGTTTTAAACGAGAGTTATAAAGTAATACCGCTGTCCCGGATGAAACTCTTTTGGAAGAATCCTCCGTCATGCCATCTCTTGGTTCTCTCCTTGTAGAGGCTAGCATTCTCATATGCAAAAATTCTGAATTCATCAAGCTCATTCAACTGAAGTAGCCTTTTTTTCATCAGCAGATTTAGCATCAAAATTCAGCAGCTTAGTTGCCCAAAGTGCCTTATGCTCAAGCTCCACCGGAAGGTGGCAAGATTTACCATATAATAGCTGAAACGGTGACATGCCGATAGGAGACTTGAATGCCGTTCGGTATGCCCACAAGGCATCATCAAGCTTCTGGGACCAATCCTTCCTTGACTTCCCAGCAGTCTTCTCGCAATTTGCTTCATTCCCTGTTAGATATCTCCACTTGCCCACTAGTTTGTGGGTGATATGGAGTAGTGACACGATGAGTGACACCATATTTGCTAAGCAATGATTGAAACTGTCGGTTACAAAAATGAGTGCCTCCGTCACTGATAATGGCCCTCGGTACCCCGAACCTGCTGAATATATTCTTTTTGAGAAAGGATACCACCACCTTAGCTTCATTAGTGGGAAGAGCAATTGCCTCCACCCACTTTGAGACATAGTCCACAAAACTACAAGAATGTACTTGTTGTTAAAAGAACTTGGGAATGGCCCCATAAAATCAATTCCCACACATCAAATATCTCAATAACAAGAATGTTGTTGAGTGGCATCTCGTGTCTCCTAGAGATATTCCCTGTTCTTTGGCAACGATCACATTGCTCCACAAACTTCCTAGCATCCTTGTACAATGTAGGCCAATAAAAACCGCTTTGTAGTACCTTAGCAGCAGTGCGTTCTCCAGTGAAATGTCCACCATAATCGAACCGTGACAATGCCGGAGGATCTTATGAGTTTCCTCCTCTGGGATACAGCAGCCGGAGCATTCCATCTGTACACTTTGAAAAATAAGAAAGGTTCATCGGATATACCGTATAAAAATAATAACTTTGGAACCAATCAAATACTGTCTAAACTTATCTAATGCATAAATAACTGCAAGCATCTCCTTCTCAGTTGTTGCATAGTTCGTTTGTGCCTCATTCAGAACTTTACTTGCATAATATATAACATGTAACAACTTATTCTTCCTTTGCCCCAAAACAGCCCCTATGGCGTAGTCATTGGCATCACACATCAACTCAAACGGTAGATCCCAATCAGTCTTTGTCGAGAATAGGTGCGGTTGTCAATCTTTCTTTCAACAAGTTGAATGCCATCAGACACTCTTTGTTGAAGTTAAAGTCTTCATCTTTGACCAACAACTGACTAAGTGGTTTGGCTATCTTGGAAAAATCCTTGATAAACCTCCGGTAAAAACCCGCATGACCAAGAAAACTGCGAACACTACGTACATTGGTGGGAGGGGGCAAGTCTTTGATGATTATAATCTTGGCTCTATCCACTTCTATCCCTTGTTCAGATATTCTATGACCCAAGACTATCCCATCTTTTACCATAAAATGACATTTTTCCCAATTGAGTACCAAGTTACTATCCTGACATCTTTGGAGCACACAAGACAAATTAGCCAAGCAAGTATCATAGGAAGTGCCAAAATAGAGAAATCATCCATGAATACCTCAATAAATCTCTCAGTCATGTCAGAGAATATAGACAACATGCACCTCTGAAAAGTAGCTGGAGCATTGCAAAGACCGAAGGGCATCCGTCTATAAGCAAAAATACCAAAGGGGCAAGTGAAAGCTGTCTTCTCTTGATCCTCTGGATCCACTGCTATTTGATTGTAACCAGAATAGCCATCTAAGAAGCAGTAGTAAGAGTGACCTGCAAGCCTTTCAAGCATCGGTCCATGAATGGTAAAGGAAAGAAGTCCTTACGACTGGACTAACCCACTTTGAATCGGAGATAGGATAAATCATACCTGCATCTAACAGTTTCATCACCTCCTTTCTTACCACTTCCTTCATAGTCGGGTTAAGTCTCCTCTGGGCTGCCTTACTGGTTTCACATCGTTCTCCATGAGAATTTTATGAGTGCGAATGAAGGACTAATCCCCTTTAAATCGATATAGACCACCCTATTGCAGTCTTGTGGGTAGTCAAAACTTTCAGCAACTTCTCTTCGTCAGTAGGTAACAACTCGGCGCTAACTATAACGGGATAAGTGTCATCCTTTCCTAGAAAAGCATACTTGATTAGAAGGGAGCTCCTTTAGTTCCACCTTAGGAGCGGCGAGGTGGTGCATCATAATCCTTCCTTTGCGGCTTCTCAACACCGTAAATCGAATTCTCATCTGCAGAAACCTCTTCTTCCACTTGCAACAACCGAGCAATATCATCCTCTAAGGACTCATCTGAATCTTCTTGAAAAAGACTTCTTGAATGGCTTCATCAACTACATCAATTCAAAGCAGTCACTATTATCAATTGGGTATTTCATGGATTGAAACACATTGTAAGTGACTTTCTCATCATTCATTTGAAACTCCATTTTCCCGCAGCCTACATCAATTACCGCTCTAGCAAAGTAGCCAAGAAGGGTCTTCCCAAAAGCAAAGGAAGTTCAGCATCTTCCTCCATGTTAAGAACCACAAAATCCATCGGGAAGATGAATTTGTCCACTTTCACAAGCACATCCTCAATGACACCTTCGGCTTCTTAATGGACCTATTCGCCAACCGTAATGACATCATAGTAGGCTTCATCTCTTTAATGCCTAGAGCTTTTGAAACAGATAAGGGCATTAAATTAATACTAGCTCCCAGATCACAAAGTGCTCGCCCATATTGACATTCCCTATTGCACAAGGAATGCTAAAGCTGCCAGGATCTTTAAGCTTTGGTGGCAACTTAGTTTGAATGATGGCACTACCTTTCTTGAGTCAATGCCTTCATTTCGCCTCTTGCAACTTATGCTTCTTGGAAAGCAAATCTTTCATGAACTTTGCATAATTAGGCATATTTTCAAGAGCTTACGCAAAAGGAATGTTAATCTGCAATTTCTTAAAAATATCCAAGAACTTGGCATACTGTTGTTTCTGAATCTGCTGCTTCAACCTTTGGGGATAAGGAGGTTTTGCATAAGAAGGAGTGGGAGACTTCTTTGTAGCTATCTCCTTTGGAACCTGCTGCACATTACATTGCTCAACCTCTTCCTCCCCTTTATGCTCCTTTGGATTGACCACGGTATCACTAGGGAAGGACCCTTGGCTTCTCTCTGCTATTTGCTTTGATAAGCGACCAATCGATTTTCCAAATTCGGATCGAAGCCCCCTGATTTTTGAAAGAAGACCTTGTTTCATTCCGGAAAGCTTCTGACCCCTGTATGTATTCAGTAGTGGTAAGAGTCAACTGTGTCAAAGCCTTTTCCAGATCAGTAGTGGTGGTTTGGTGGGACTGCTGAGGTGCTGCTTGGGGTTTATAGGAGAAGTTTGGGTGAGATTTCCAACCAGGATTGTATGTGTTGCTATATGGATTAAAGCGATTTCTAGGAGGATTACCCATGTATTTTACCTCATTGTTTCTTCGATAATGAATGTTGCACACTCTCCATTATCGTGTTCCCCTTGGCAAAAATCACAAAGCAAAGGAGGCTGAGAAGTGATAAATGATACTTGAGAAGAGGCAAAATTGTTTAGTGATGGAAGCTAATTGCTGTTGGATCACCTTGTTTTGTTGGGCAATGTTCTCATTGTGGGCCAACATTGTATTGTAAGAGTCTAGTGAAGAACTCCCTCTTTGGTTGTGGAGTAACAATTTCATTCTCAAAGGACCCCATAGCTTCAAACAACTCCAATGATTCCTCTGGAGTTTTATTTTTAGCGTACCACTGCCTGCGGCATTAATCATCATCCTAGAGGACGGAAGCATCCCATTGAAGAATATTCTCACTGATCATAGTCTTGCAGCTCATGTTGTGGGCACTTCCTAAGCAACTCCTTGAATCTTTCCCACGCTTCACAATATGATTCCCCATTGCCTTGAGTAAAGCAATTGATGTCGAAAGCGACTTTGTATACTTAGAAGAAGGAAAAATTTCTCAAGGAACTTTGTGGTAATAATGTCCCAAGTGGAGAGACTTCCATTAGGACAAGAACGAAGCCAAGCTCCTGCTTTTCCCGTCAAAGAGAAAGGAAACAATCTCACACGAATAGCCTCTCCAACCCCATTCATCTTGATGGTATCACAAATCTGCGTAAAAGTCTCGATATGTTGATTAGGATCCTCTAAATCACTCCCACTAAAAGAGCGTTGTTGAACCAAGCTTATGAGGGATGGCTTGATTTCAAAATTATTTGCATTCACAGCAGGATTGATAATGCTAGTTGCAGCCCTGGCAGGATTAAGCGTCATGTAGTCGCCCATGGTCTTTTTTGGAGGAGGAGGAGGATCTGCACCAATTTCTGCCATTAAAACCGGTTTAGTCTCAGTACTAGAACTATTAGCCTTTCCTTTTCTCTGTTTAGCAAGTTTCCGGTTTCTCCTTGCTGTCTTTTCAATTTCAGGATCAAACTGCAGTGAATTTCTGTCAATGGTACCTCGCATAAACAGAGTAGGATGACAAAAGAAAAAGAAAAATCCAATCTAGAGTTTCGATAACTACTCTTAGTGTTGAAATAAAACTATTCCCTTACAGCGGTGCCAAAAACTTGATAGCGACTTCGGCAAGTGCACCGATCGTTACAAGTAATAAAGTAGTGAGAAAAGATCGTCCCACGAGGAATAGTACTCCAACCACTAATTCGTTGTTATTTCAGCTTTAGTTGGATCAATGAGTAATAGGGGGTGAGTTGTAACCAAACAGAATTTTAAAGAATTTAATCAAGAACAAGCATTCAAGATTAAGAGTCTCAAGAGCGATTGTTTAGAAAAGATAATCAATAGAGAAAAACGCAGCTAGGGCATAGAAATCCCCCTATGTTCCTCCAAGTATTTGAATTAAATCCTTAATTGACTATTATTCCCATGATTGACGATCAATTCTCTAAAATTAGACTAAGTCCCAATGTCTTGACGCTACCTTAGTCCGTTATCTTTGAAAACAACCTAATGTCTTAGTATTGTTTGGAAAGATCAATGTATTTAAACGAGAATTATGAGATCGCATAAACTCGTAAGCCTATGTCTAGGTCATGCAACTCTATGACGAATTAACGGTTCTAGTTAAATGCACCAACATCTCTATTGTCATACACCAACCTATGAACAATCTAAAAGGTGATCAATCTTTAAGAAAGCTTTAAGCAAAGATAATTCATTCAATCATGGTAAATAACGTTCAATAGAGAATTCAAACAAATACTCAAATTCGCATAGGGTTCATCCTCGCCCTAACTACTAAAGAAGACTAGCCAAGCATGGCTAGGTTAACAAAATAGAAGAAAAGAGATGAAAATCAGAATTGTTCTTGCGTTCTCTTTCTTCCTTCAGCCGTCTCGTGCTTTTGTTTCTTCGTCCTTTCTCTCTAAACCTTTGGTAAATACCGAAATTTAGAGAGCATAAGGATGTGTTTTTCTTTCTTCTGTGCTTTTGTCGCTTCTGCGTCTTGTCTCCCCAGTCTAGTGTGTCTCTCCCTTGTTCTTTATATAGAAATTCCCTTAGGTTGACTTGGGTCGTGATCTGATCTTGTCTTAAATAAAGGATATGCAATATCCTTTTGAGATCTCCAATCACCTCCAAATATTTTGTAATCCACTCTCTCATATCACACAATTGATTCAAATTGATTTCCTTTTTCTGCTCCTTTCTCAATCGCCTAATAACTCCCGCAAGATATATACAATAGTAATAAATTTAATCCAATATATCTCGAATTGATACTCATTTAATTATAAAATATGCACTTATCATTGACTCAAGTCAGTTTGCACTTTGTACCCTCTGTTTCTTTTCTTCTTAACAGAGTTCTACAAAAACTGAAGGTGGAATATCACCTAGAGAGGGGGTGAATAGGTGATTTTAAAAACTTTTCGCTGGAGCCTTAAGAACACAAAGACATAGAGAGATAAAGAGAGGAAATGAACACAGTGAGATTATACTGGTTCGGTCTAATTCCACGACCTACGTCCAGTCCCCAAGCACCTTGGGATTTTTCACTAACTCAAAATCACAGTTACAATTACACACTTCATACTCAGGATGATCCTCTCACTAGGACCCACTCTCTCTTACAAGCTGTAACACTTAAGGTTCCACAACCTTAATATTTGACTAATGAACAATAGATCGATAAGTGTTTAACTCTCTCATAGAGCAGATGAAATGATGAACACTGAAGTACATAAATAATATCCGAAGATATTAAGCTAAGTTAATGAAACAGTAAATTGTAGTTGAGTCGAATTGATTGCACAACGTTTCAGTAGTTGACAAAATCAATGCTTCTGATATTTATAGTTGATGGCATTTATGACTGTTGTAGAAGCTCATTGATTTATTCGTTGAGAATTTTCAAGATGTCTGTTAGAGAGATGAAGCGTTGAACCATTAATGCTTTGGAATAATCGCAGTCTCCAACATTCTTTAACACTCTTATTCCGACCGTTGAGGCACAACAATAAGAATGAAGAATATCTTACCAGAAACATCTTTCGTCTGCTCAGAGGTTTGGTTGTTGAGAATGCATCTTGAACGGGTAAGTGCATTTAATGCTCTGACACATAAGATTGCTTTATCCAATAACAATGTTAATCCATACTATAATCATCTGAAACTCATTAACAAACTGATTAAACATAGTTAAGAATAATAATGATAAATGATATGAAGAATCTAAAAACAATCTTAGAGAGTTGTTGGAAGATTTGAACACAAAGCTTTTAAAAAATAGAGACCATTTGGCTTGAGTTAAATATTTCCTGGCTCGAGTCAAATTGTTTTTGAAAACGCGGAGAAGAAAAGAATCAACCTAATTAACTCGAGTCAAATAACTCTGGCTCGAGTCAAAGCTTTTCAAAAACAGAGACCATTTGGCTCGAGTTAAATATTTCCTGGCTCAAGTCAAATTGTTTTTGAAAACGCGGAGAAGAAAAGAATCAACCTGATTAACTCGAGTCAAATAACTCTGGCTCGAGTCTATGATCAAACTCGAGGCTCAAGAATGGTGGCTCGAGTCAATCTGCAATTGATTACTTAGCTTTTGAAGTTTCTTCAACTCGAGGCAGAAAACTGTGGCTCGAGTCTATGCCCACACTCGAGGCATCAAAACCTTGGCTTGAGTTAGAAGCAATAAAGCACTTTGGCATTTTCGAAAGAGACCTTTCTAACTCTAGGTGATAAGTGATGGCTTGAGTCTAAGTCAATTTTTAAATATAACGGTCAAAATTTTGGCTAGAGCCAATAGTGTCTGGCTTGAGTCAAATGAGATATAATTTTGAAATTATTTTAAGTTCGCAGACAATTAACTTGGATCACAGAAATGCTGGCTCGAGTTTAGTCCTAAACTCGAGTCTGACTTTTGGTGGCTTGAGTCAATATGTCAATTTCGCTATATATGCAAAGGGATTGACTCGAGTCATCAAGCCTTGGCTCGAGTGAATTAGACAGTAGAGAGCTTCAAATGATATGATCCATTTTTCGACTGAGTTAAAAACATTTTACCTAGGATCATGAGTCTTTGATTGTTTACAATGGTTAATTATCTTCAAAACACATATAGGGAACTAACATTCTCCTCCTTTTTGATGATGACAACCTTTTTAAACAAGAAGTCAAAAAAAAAAAATTCAAACAAAAATGAAAAGTAGATGAAAAGAGAAATGCTCAAAACAGAAGCCATAAATAACTACCAGAAGTGATAATCACAGGTAAATAGTCAATTATAGCAAAAAGCAACAGAAATGCCAGAGGTCTATAAACAAGCCATAAACATACATCATAACATATTAAAGCGGATACAAAAACAAAAAATGTTTAAATCTAGCTATGCAAATGCTTAGGCTTCTTTCTTTCTTCAAATCTTCTCCCCCTTTGGCATCAATTAAAAAGAGGGGATCGGAGAGGTGGATGCTGGTAGTGAGAAGAGAATGGATGGGAGGAAGGAGGGAGAGGGTTATATGGAGCAAGAGAGAGGGGGATAGGCTGAGTGATGGAGGTATCAAGGTCAGACTCATCATCACCAAATAACTCTACTATAGAAGAACCAGAATAGGTAATCTTCACAGTAGAGGTATGTGATGGAGGAACAAGAACAGTGGCTAGGGTAGAAGATAAGATAGGGGTATTGAAGGTAGGGGTGGTGGTGAAACCAAAAGATGGTGAGGGAGATGAAGGAGGTGAGATTTTGGGAGTAGGAGGAGTAATGCCAATTCCAAGACCATCAGACTGAGACTCGAGAAGCTTGTCAACCTTGTTGGTCAAAGTCCAGAGAGTGTTGTGTATTTTGGTGATACTGGCACCATGGTGTTCAATGTGGCCACTCAGATTGCCCACTTCTTCCTTCAACTCCTCTTGATCATCTTGGACCTTAATTACTTCTTCTACCAATTTCCCAATAGAATTCTCCAATTTCTCAGATAAAGAATGTTGAGCAGCCATAGAAACTTGTAGAGGTCCAAACAATCAGATACTGCCTTTTCAACAATAGCCTTGATATTTGCCCCAAGAGAGAATGGTACAGGCTGAGAAGACAATTTAGGACCGGGCTCAAATTGCTCTTGAGCTCTTGACTTGGAGGCCCTTGACCTAGATGGTCCTGGAGCCCTAGATTGACCATACCCTTCTTGAAAGGATGTCATTATCAAATTCAAGATGTGCTTACCAAACATCTCTGGCTTCTTAGCTACCTCATCTTTCTCAAGATACCAAATCTTATCATGGAATAAGATGATGGAAACAAGACTAGGAAAAGGTATAGTAGAATTTTTCTTTGAATGCATGCAATACGTTTTCATTTCATTAAAGATCCAGTGACCAAGATTATGTGGAACTTTGGCTACAAAGGATGCAAAGAGAGAATAATTCCTCTGAGTGAAATGTGTAAATTTTTGCCTTTTTGTACAAAGTTCCTTGAGTAGATGTACCACAAGGCTCTGTGTACAGGAGGCATGACGATAAGAGGGAAATTAAGTGACCCTACTGGTTCACTCAATTATTCATCTGGTCAAAGAATTTTAAATATTTTTTCATTGTCATAATTATTTACATTAAACTAACATTACTTACAGTTCATTGGGATTTACCATTCACAATTATCTTCTGATGAAATTGAACTGTTCTTTTGCCAGAGGCTTTGTGAAAATATCCGCTAGTTGAAGGTGTGTAGGAATGAACATCACCTTGACATCTTTCTTTTTCACATGATCTCTGATAAAATGATGTCTCACATCAATATGCTTGGTCCTTCTATGTTGAACAGGATTCTTTGCCAAGCTTATTGTGCTGTTGTTGTCACAAAGAATTGGGACTTCCTTCAGATTGATTCCCAAGTCAGATAGTTGTTGTTTGAGCCATAGGACTTGAGCGCAACAACTTGAGGCGGCTATATACTCAGCTTTGGTAGATGATATATTGCTTCTTGCTGAACTAAGAAACAAGTGATCCACCCAAAAATTTGCATTGACCACTTGTGCTCTTTCTATCAGTCTTATAGCCAGCATGATCCGAGTCTGAGTATGATACTAGAAATTCTTGTTGACCTTTTGGAAACCATAGCCCAAGCTCCTTTGTGTCAGCAAGATAGCGAAAGATTATCTTCACATGCTCAGCATGTGATTCCTTTAGAGCGGCTTGAAATCTTGCACACATTCCACACTAAATTGAATATCTGGTCTGCTTGTGGTCAAGTATAGTAATAAGCCGATCATTCCTGTATACTTGGTTATATTGAAGTCCTTCCCTTTTTATCGGCATCCAAGGAAGCGGTTGAGCTTATTGGAGTTTATGCACCATTGCAATGCTACAGCCCAAACTTCTTGAGCAAATCATGAAGATACTTAGTTTGTGAGATGAAGATCTCATTCTTCTGTTGTTTGATTTTCAAGCCGAGGAAGTAGTTCAGTTCACCCATAATGGACATTTCGAATTCTCCTTGCATTTTCTTGGAAAATTCCTCACAGAGAGAATCATTAGTAGCACCAAATATTATGTCATCTACATATATTTGCACAATTAAGATTTCATTAAACTTATTACTTTTAATGAAGAGTGTTGTGTCTACTTTTCCTCTGGCAAAGCCTTTATCCAAAAGAAACTTGCTTAACCGCTCATACCAAGCTCTAGGAGCTTGTTTAAGACCATATAATGCTTTCGATGGTAAACATGATCAGATGATGATCATTTTCAAAACTAGGAGGTTGTTCAACATATACTTCCTCCTGAATAAAACCATTTAGAAACACACTCTTAACATTTTTATTTGATAGAGTTTAAATCCTTTGATGCACGCAAAGGCTAAAAGTACACATATTGCTTCCAATCTAGCTACTGGAGCATACGTTTCCTCATAATCAATTCCTTCTTCCTGATTATAGCATTTGGCATCCAATCTAGTCTTGTTATGGACTATAATTGCGGATTCATCATGTTTGTTCTTGAATAACCACTTAGTGCCAATGACCGGATGGTCTTTAGGCCAAGGTACCAAGTCCCAAACTTGATTTCTATCAAATTGATGTAATTCTTCTTGCATTGCTATCACCCAATCATTGTCTGATAGGGCTTCATCAATCTTAGAGGATTCAATCTCCGATATGAAGGCAGAAAATGTAACCTCATTCAAGGTACCTTTTCTAGTTCTAACGCCTTGATTCATGTTACCTATCACTTGGTCCAAAGGATGGTTCCTAATGAACTTCCAAGCTTTAGGTTGAGATTGATCAGGATTTTCACAAGAATTTTGAGAATTGTTTTCAAAAACATTTTCAGGATTTTCAAGATACGTAGGAGTAGTTTTTGAAAAGAATTGATTTTTGTAAATGAGTTCCTCGTGACCCAGAGGTTCATCAAACTTGGATTCACAAAACACAACATGAATTGACTTTTCAACCAGGTGAGTACGCTTACTGAAAACTCTATATGCTTCACTTCTATTAGAGTATCCAAGAAATATACCTTCATCAGATTTAGGATCAAACTTACCCAAATTATCCTTACCATTATTATGGATGAAGCATTTACAACCAAAGATGTGAAGGTGTGTTAAATTCGACTTCCCTCCTTTGTAAAGTTCGTAAGGAGTTTTGTTGAGCTTCTTTCAGAGATAGGCTTGGTTTGAGGTATAATTGGCCGTGCTCATTGCATTTACCCAAAAAACTTGAGAGATCTTGTTCTCGTTCAACATTGCACGGGCCATTTCGGTAAGTACTCGATTCTTTTTCTCAACCACACCATTTTGTTGTGGCGTTCTTGGAGAAGAGAAGTTATGATCAATACCATTAGCATCACAATATTCCTCGAAAGCTTGACTGTCAAACTCTCCTCCATTATCAGTCTGAATACCTGAAATACAAACACCTTTCTTGTTTTGCACTTTCTTGGCAAACACAACAAACAAATCAAATGTTTCGTCCTTGGAAGATAAAAAGATAGTCCATGTAAATTGAGAGAAATCGTCCACAATGACCAAAGTATACAAATTACCAAGAAGACTCTTAACTCTTGCCGGTCCAACTAGATCCATGTGGAGTAGATGAAGAGGTCGATTGGTCAAGATTTTTAACATATTTTTGAAAGATGATTTAGTTTGTTTACCTCTTTGACAAGAATCACATATCATGTCATTTTTAAATCGGAGTTTAGGTAAACCAATAACTAAATATTTTCTTAACAACTTGTCTAGTTGGAACATGTTCACATGAGCTGGACGCTTATGCCAAGCCAACTTCCATCCAAGTTGCTAACAAAACATTTTTCTGAATTAACTTTCGGTAAATCTAAAGTATAATAGTTACCATCCCTTGGAGCTTTAAATAATACTTTAAGATTACCTTTATTAATGGGAAGATCATCCTTGTTGACAATGAGGCATTCTTCAGAATCGAAGAATATCCAATTGTTCTTGTCGGCACTTTGACTCACGCTCAGGAGGTTGTAACAGAGACCTTCCATGAAGTATATATCTTTGATCAAAGGTCATTTCTCTGCACCAACTTCACCAATTCCAACGATTTTACTAGATTGATTTTGTTAGTTCTTTGTATGTTTTGATGATAGCTGACAATTGGAAATCAAAAATATTGTTATTGACTCAAGCAAATGTGTTTAAAATTGAAAAACAACTTGGTACTGATATGACTCCAGTCATAGTGTTTTTGACTCCAGTCATATATCTCTAAGTCTTCAACTGAAATACATTTTGATGTAAATGACTCCAGTTAAAGATATGCGACTCTAGTCATAAAGTTTGAAAATCAATTTGCAAAAGACCCATGACTCGAGTCACTCATTTAATAACTCGAGTCATGCTATGTACTTCAAGTTTTCAAAATGACTATCTCGATATCAGTTTCTGATAACTGATATGACTCGAGTTATGTAATACTTAACTCGAGTCATGAGAACACAAAGAGCTTTCACTGGTTAATTATTCTGATATGACTCCAATCATCCTGACATGACTCGAGTCATCAAATTTGAAAATCTTCTCTGTTTGAATTATTCGAACTATGACTCCAGTCATCCTGATATGACTCCAGTCATCATATTTGAAATATTGGATTATGACTCCAGTCAAGCAAGTATGACTCGAGTCAAGCTATTCAAAATTCTTCTATGTTTGAAAATATTGAAACAATGACTCGAGTCATCGTACTTGAAATTCCTCTCTGTTCATTCTTGACTCCAGTCAAGTCATGATGACTCCAGTCAAAGTACTCATGAACGATTATCTGTTTTAAGAAAATTGTATCTATGACTCCAGTCATAGAGGTATGACTCAAATATGTTCTTACATAAGTTTTTTCTGATTTAGATCAATGACTCGAGTCAACCATGAATGACTCCACCATGATATACAGATTTTGAAATCACCGTTCTCGTAATCTGCAACTCATTGATTAAGCCTTGGGTACTTCATATTATTGATGATTATTGATCCTAACAAAGTTTAATCAGTTTGTGCACGTGTTTGGCATAGCTTTTAAAAAGATGGATGAGATGAAAAATGACTGAAAAGGGCATGAATCAAATTCACACAAACACACACATATGTTGTATAAAATGTGATAATTTGGGATAAAAAATTTAAAATAAATATAAATTTACTAAATAAAATAGTAAAATTACCATTAAAAAAATTACAACATAATGAAGTGCTTAAATCGACGAAACTCCTGATCAAGTGGTTTGATATTTTCTCGTTGAAAGACTAGTACGAAGCTTTTAAAACCTTGTGGAAAATCCTACTAACAGCTACCGAATGTTGAAATCTTTCCTGGCAATTCGATTTCCTTGTCCATGCCCAACTGTATATAAAAACATTGCAACCATTTCTTCAACGCCAATTTCCCAAGTGTGTCGTAATCCATGTTCCTCAATTTAGAACATAAGTGAATGAATACATGTTTTTCCACTCGGAAATTTTCCACATACTACATCATGGCCTTGCAAAATCTCCCGCACCCACATTGCCCCTGTTTGCGTACTAGTTCTACGTGGTTGTTTGCAAAAAGATGGCGAGATATCGAGCCACCAAGTTACCAATATGTGCATATTTTGTCACTTGTTCATTTATAATAGCAAGTTGTAGAGACCTTCTTTGTTCATGAGATAATCCTTCTTCCTCCGAATCGCTTGAAATATCCTCACACTCCTAACTTGCCATGGATATATAATGAAACTCCGTGATAAATGTTGCAATACTTAACCAAATCAATATCAATAATAAGTGTCATTAGATAATATATATTGATAATAATAGGTATCAATACCACATGCTATCAATACCACATGATAATAATAGGTGTCATTAAATAAAAATGCATCATACAATATATAAAGTACTAATGTAAATAATAGGGTTTAATGCTTCGGCCTATTTGCCGTGTGGGCTATTGTAGGCATGCTCGTGCAACCAATCCATCAAGAGACATTTATCTCCTTTTAGGCCTAAAAACATGTTCTGAGGCGTTCTGCATCATCATGTTACAACATCGCCTTCTAAAATCCATGTCACTGCCAATCTCCGGCATGGTAAGTAATTCAGCTACAATGACACTCGTTCGATCATCACGGTACGATATCTTTTTAGGCATCTATGCTACTCTTAGAGGCCTCAGCTATCACACTAACAGAATCAACTAGTTGTTTCTGGTTCGTTTTTTTCTTTTTTGATCCATTTTCCCCTTCACCTCTCTTTCTCTTCCCAATGCTTGCCGAACCACTAGGTGCACTAGTTTGGGTGTTGGATGTCAAGTTCATGCCTTCTAAATCTGCTGGCACTTGCACACTACCTCCAGTAATACCTTCAAGCTCTTCCTCACTATCCCCTGAGCCTTCTTCTAGGTCCAATTGCGGTCGATACACATCATCTTCATCATCACCGAGTGACACCCGTTTAGTTGCCGATGGACAATTTTGCTCCTCTCCAGATGCTAGAACATCCCTGAATATTACTTGCAATTCTCGCAAAATTCATACCTTTATACCTATATTTTCCATACGCTTTATTCTCTCGTATGCATAAATCAACCAACATCAAATTTATATAAATAATGCTACTAATAATAACAATACATATTAGAAGTTTGGTACCTTGATTTTCCTCTCCCACCACTCATCGTCGCAACAACCATATTCCTTGAATAGTCGATGGCTATACCGGGCCGTCCATTGGCTCTTCAAACTATCTAACTTATTTTTCAGTTGTTTCTTGGTATATCCTTTTCCTGTTTTTTCATTAAATTTGGGCACAATGTACTTCCACCCGTCCCTCGTAAATGATGAACCAAGTCGTTCTTTTTTATATATTTGCTCAATGCATAGGTCAATGAAAGTCTTAGTAGAATCAACATCCCATTCTGCTGCTATGGTAGTCATATTTCTATGTCACTAATACAAACACAAGAACAACATAAATACACTTTCCATACGCTTACAATGTTTTATTAGGCACATGAAAATCCTTCACTCATTCATAAACAATTGTCTCTCCGTACATGTTTAAGTTTCACATTCTCAAGGGAAAGGCTATCAAGTGCAAAACTCCATTGCAACATTATTAAATATTATCCGCGTGTATTACTTCCAGCAACAATCATACGCCAAAAGGAAAAAAATCATCACAGAAATGCGGCAAAAGCAACCGGATATCTACACCAAGAAGAAAATATATGAATAGATCCTCACGGCCACTGAATGACCGAATAAAACCATTTGGTATTGGTTTCAAAGAATTCCAATCCACGAGAATCATATAATGCTATGAAATGTGGGAGAATTTAACATCTAAGAATCAATGATACTCCAACAAAATGAGTCAAGCATAAAGAACATCGACTAAGAGGAAAATGTCCCCGTAATTAAATGAGGAATTGTTCCAATACCATACAAGGATAATACAGTTGCATATAGTCAACATCTTCCACTTTAACCGAACATCAATGAAAAGATTATAAAAAGCATAAGCAACTGATCGTATTCTCTCGTAATTTGTAACATGCCAACAAAAATATAGAATAACTAGCTCTTGCAACAAATGGGTCCAAAAACAAAAAGCAGACACCACAACCCTTGAATTCGAGAGCTCCAAATGGTACAAGAAAAGTTTTAAAAATATATATATATATACAAGAGGAACAGAGGACGGACTTGCCTAGTGAAGACGAAGGAGAAGCCGATCGAAGCAGGGAAGCAGCGCCGGAGAAGACTCACGCTGTTTCGCCTTTGTCGTCGTGAGAACAAAGGTCGAAGATGAAGGTGAAGACTCGAGGCCGGTCTCAGATCCTACGAGATCCACGGCTTAAGGAGACGAGGAGATGAATAGTTCAACCGAAGAGAGAAGAGAGATGAAGTACGCTTAACCGAAGAGGAAACGAGGTAGGTCAGATTAATGCTCGAGGGTAGCTCGCCATTAATTGCATTAATTGGAACAGGTAGATCGCATTCAAGTTGGAGTTGAGCTTCAATTCAATTTGGAGAGGTGAGCAATGAACCAGAAAAAAGAAAAAAGGAAAAAGAAGAGAGGAGAGAAGAGGAGTGGTAGGACAACAAGAGAGGAGAGAACACCTGGGCCCACTTATTTGTTTGATGGGGAAGAAGTTAATGGGGTAATAAGCTCCATTAAGCGCCTTCCAAAACTACCCCATTACACTTATAAGTCCATTAGATTCTTAGAACATCCAAACACTCAAAAAAAATTTGATGGACTTATTACCCCATTTAATGGACTTATAAGTCCATATATGGGTTTGCCAAACAGGCCCTATGAGTTTCAGATGAATCTAACATGGTTTAAACACCAAATCGCTCAAAAGCATATATGTGTTAGAATGCATTAAATGTTTTGCAGAAATGAAACACGAAAGCGGAAATTGAGCTTCTGAACAACCGAAAAGCATTCCAGCCATTTCCATTCAACATTCTAACTGAGTCTCAACGGACAAATCGAATGAAGAATGTCAACGGAGAATAACGGCTAACTTCGAATGAATGCGAAGAGACGAAGTAGAGCACAACTCAACGAATATATTTATTATTCTCAACGGCTCAATAAATCTCTCTTCAATGGTCATTAAATGTCATCAACTATAAATAGTAGAAGTATTCAATTCTCCAACTATCGAATCCCTACGCATTCAATTAGCGACTTATAGGATTTACTGTTCATACTCTTACAAACAATATCTTTGGATATCTTCATCTTCAGTGTTTATACATATGCTCTTTTAGAGAGTTTATTATTGATTATCAATCATTGTAAGAATCTCAAAGTATTGGGACTTTGGGATTGAGATATTTGATTACAACTTGTAAGGGGGAGTAAGTTCTAAGTAAGATAATTACTCCAAGAGTTACAGGGTGTGTAATCATTTGAGTTAGTGAAATCCCAGAGAGTCTAGGGACTGGACGTAGGTCGAGGATTTAGACCGAACCAGTATAAATTGCTTGTGTTAAATCTTTCTCTACCTTACTCTGTTCATCTCTGTTTCGTTGACTACCAACAGAGTATCTTTGCAAAGAAAATTTAGTATCCCCAATTCACCTTCTCTTGGTGATACCCTATCTTTCATTTGGTATCAGAGCAAGGTCTTCTCTGAAGAGCTTAACATCTCGAGAAGGATCATTATGGAAGGTATTCTACCTGACGGAGCTTCGATCAATAGACCACCGGGTTTCAACGGCGAGCATTATTCCTTCTTGAAGGCTATGTTCAGGGTCTTTGTTTTGGCCACTGAATATGGCCTATGGAGGGTGTTCGAGTGAGGAGACTATGAACCATCCTCAATTCAAGATGGTGTTAGAATTCCGAAGCTTGAAGAAGAATATGATGAGAACGACAGAAGACAGATCACTCTCAATAGCAAAGCTATTCTTATGCTTTAAAGTGCATTAAGTCAAAGTGAATATTTTTGCATCTGCACTTTGACATTAGCAAAAGATATGTGGGATGCCTTGGAGATTGCTCATGAAGGAACAACTGGAATCAAGGAGAATCGTGTAAACACCCTCATGACTGAGTATGATTTACTTCGTATGAAGTCTAGGGAATCCATTGGTGAGTTCCAACTGAGATTCACTCATATGATTAATCAACTTGTTGCCTTGGGCAAACAGTATGATCAACCTGTCCAAGTGAGGAAAATCCTAAATGTCCTCAGCAAGGAATGGGAAGCTAAGGTCACTGTGATTGAAGAGGCTCGTGGAGAATCTATGGCTTCGATTGCAGCTCTGTTTGGCAGTCTTTCTGAATATGAAGGAAAGATCAAATTCAGAAAGGGGCTTGATGAGATTAATGGCAAAAGCAAGGGAATTTCTCTCAAGACTATCAAGGAGGCTAAAGAGTCAGATGATGATGAAGAGGAAGACGAAGACGAAGAGCTAGGCATGATGGTTCGAAGATTCAAGAAATTTTACAAGAAGGACCAAGGATACAAGAAGTTTCACAAGGGTAGCTCTAGCACTGAGGCAAAGAAGCCAATCATTTGCAATGAGTGTGAAAAGCCTGGCCACATCAAGTCAGAATGCCCCTTGCTCAAGAACAAAGACAAAGAAAAGAAGAAATTCAATAAGTTCAAGAAGAAAGCCTATGTCTCAGCTATATAGGGAGATAGCTCATCTGATGAAGATGAAGCTGATGAGGAAGAAAAAGAAAATATATGTTTAGTTGCTGAAGAAGAAGAAAAACATGACAACAATGATGAGGTATATGATTCGAAACCATCTTATGATGAATTATTTGCTGAGTATATTGTTGTACAATCTGAATTTGAAAAGCTTGCTGAAAAATATATATCTTTGAAAAGGAAGAATGTGACTCTTGAACTACAAGTTAAAAATCTTTCTTGTGAAAATGTTATTTGTGACAATTGTCCTGATTTAGAGAAAAAGAATTTACATCTCACAAAGGCACTTGAGAAATTCACTAGAGGTAGTGACATGCTCAATGCAATTTTGAAACAACAAAGATTTACAGATGACAGATTAGGAATTGGTTACAAACCTGATTTTGATAAAAAGAAAGGCAAGAAGAAATTTGGAGAAAAATCTTATATGAACTATTATAGAAAATCTGTTCATTCTTCAAATCCTTTTGCTCATTGCAATTACTGCAATCGTAAAGGTCATACTACCTCTTCATGTTTTCTTAAAAAGGAAAGAAAGAATAAACTTGTTGGTAACTATCAGTGGGTGCCAAAGGGAACCTACGTTCCTAAGGCCCAAACTAACCCCAAAGGACTCAAGAAAAGATGGGTACCTAAAACCTGATTTATTGTGATCTACAGGTTTGTCTAAGAGCATTGAAGTCCAACAAGTGGTATATTGATAGTGGATGCTCTAGACACATGTCGGGAGACCATTCCAAGTTTACTTCAATCAAGCCTAAGGATGGTGGCAAAGTGACCTTTGGTGGAAACCAATCCGGAAGGATTGCTGGGATTGGAGAAGTTGGTAACAACGAAGGACCACAAATCAAAGATGTCTACCTTGTGGAAGGCCTTTGTCACAATCTCCTCAGCGTAAGTCAAAGCACTGATAAAGGCAACTTAGTTGTCTTTGATTCTGAGGAATGCTTTATCGTAAGCAAGGATGTGCTCTCATTAGACAATATTAAATCTAAAGCCTTATTCAAGGCTCCTAGAGAAGGTAATTGTTATATTCTTAATCTTTCTAGAAATGGTATTGTTTCTGAAAAATGTTTTATTGGTAACTTGGATGAAAGTTGGTTATGGCACAAACGGTTAGCTCATGCCAATATGATCCAACTTGACAAGTTGCTGAAAAAGGATTTGGTTATCGGTTTACCAAAACTTCATTTCAAAAAAGATATGATTTGTGATGCGTGTCAAAAGGGTAAATGAAAGAGATTTTACGTGTCCCTCAAAATAACCAGATTCAGTAAAAGATTTGCAGTAATAGGGAACCTGGATTGTTATCCCAACGAACTTGCAGCAGGTTTGATATAGGCAGTAATAACGAAACTCATTCTCGACGAACCGAAATCTCTCGTCATCCGTAAAATCCTCAACTAGACGATCGCCTAGCGTTTATCCGAACAGCGGTGCATCACTATGCAATCGCACAGCAATACTTTAACCTAGTTCGAACTTAGTCCTTGGGATATCTCAATCTAGGCGTTAAATCTAACACCCAATCCGAAAGTAAATCGAATCCGAAATTACAAAACAGAAACGAATTTGCGGCTCCAAAATTGACTGCCCTCTAGTCCGAATTTGCTCTTTTTGTCTTCATAATAATTGTAGCTCTCTGAATCATCTAAAATATGAGAAAAAAATGAGGCAAATCCGATGTCGGGTTCAAATAGTGAAGCAATGGAAAACTGTAATTTTATTATTAAAAATGACTAAAATGTAATAAAAGGCCCAAAGCCCAAATGAATATAAAAGCCATTATTTATTAACTAAAGAGTCCTAAATTATTAATCAAGAGATAAAAAGAAGTGTATAAAATATTTAATTATCAGTAAACAAACCAAATCATCTTTCAAATCCAAAACTGAAATTTCAAATAATAGACCTCTTCAACTATTGCATATGGATTTAGTTGGACCAGCTAGAGTTAGAAGCCTTGGTGGCAATCTTTATACTCTGGTCATAGTTGATGATTTTTTTAGATTTTCTTGGACTATATTCTTATCTTCTAAAGATGAAACATTTGATCAATTTGTTGTTTTTGCCAAAAAGGTCCAAAACGAGAAAGGTTTATCTATTGCAGGAATTAGAATTGATCATGGTGGAGAATTCGAAAATCATGCATTTAGTGAGTTTTGTGACAATATAGGCATTGATCACAGCCCCAAGGACCCCTCAGCAAAATGGAGTTGTGGAGAGAAAGAATAGAGTCCTCACTGAGATGGCAAGAGCAATGTTGAATGAGAACTCAACCTCCTAAGTGTTTTGGGCTGATGCAATGAGTACGACTTGCTACATCTTGAATCGGGCTTATCTCCAGAAGAAGTTAAACAAAACTCCCTATGAGCTGTATAAAGGAAGAAAGCCTAATCTAGCACATTTGCATGTGTTTGGTTGCAAATGTTTCATCCACAACAATGGTAAGGATAAAGGTATATTTCTAGGGTAGTCTAATAGAAGCAAAGCTTATAGAGTCTGTAATACTCGTACTCGTATTGTTGAAGAATCTATGCATGTTGTATTCTGTGAATCCAAATCTGATATGCTTTTGGATGATGATAAGGAAAACATTTTCAAAAATCAGTTCTTTTCAAAAATTACCCCTGCTTCAATTGAAAATCCTAAAAATGTTTTTGAAACTGACCCTCAAAACAATTGTGAAAATTCTGGTCAATCTCAGCCTAGAGCTTGGAGGTTCATAAGGAATCATCCTTTAAAACACATTTTGACTGAAGTTTTAAAGCACTTGACTCGAGTCAGTCAACCTTTAACTCAAGTCAATTTGACAGATACTTAAAGTCAGTTACTGATTCAACTTTAATCAAGATAACAATATTTATACTTGAATTGTTAACTCCCTTTTATTTGCAATTGTCTATTATCATCAAAACACACATAGAGAACTAATAGATCTTACCTACCAGCAATCCACCGCTTGCCTCCAGCTTCTGTTCCAAGTTCAGGACAACTTGTTTCGTTCTCCTACTATTACTATCCAATTTGTCTTCCGTGATTCCCACTCAAAAATAGAAAGCTCACTCTCCCTACCAGAGAAAGACTTACTCCGAAAGCAGGGTAAGTATAAGAAGGGAGTAAGGGTACAATCAAAGCCTCACAAAACATGTCGGCTGGAGGGTGGTTCACTGTGGAGTTCAACAGAGGCTCTTACTAGGAGAGAAGCAAAAAAAATTCTCTTGCACAAATTAGTTAAGAGAGATTTGGGACTTTAATACATTAGGAGACACTGAAATGCTTGAACAAGATATACTTCTAACTCAAAAAACAAAAGCTAATTTGGAACATTGTTGTATTTGTGAAGGGACCCAGCCAAATTGGTATCCTGGAGCTGGAGGCATCCATTTTCTTATGCCAAACATTGAATACCACCGAAAATGCAAAGGAAAGTGGAGACACTAACCTTATTATGTTTGGAAGAATAGAAAATTAGGGGGAAAGAAAACTATAACCCAAAAATAGTACTCCCTCTGGTCCCAAATATAGGATACTCTGGTCCTAAACATAGGATACTTTGTCCGATATTTAGGACCGGAGGTAGTAAAAAAAAAATTATCATTTTTTAATTTTTTTCTTTTTAGCATCCTTAGCCCCTCTTTTCTTCTTATTTTTCTCTTCATCCAAACATATGATTAAATCTTGAGATGAAAATGACCAAACCCCTAACCTCTTCAACAACAACTTCATGTCCTATTGGGCCCTCAATTATTATGAGCATCTCAGAATAAATAAATAATAAAGCACATTTAAAGTAAACAGGTAAAAATAAAATAAAATAAATTAACGGCAGTAAAAAACAAATATTACATTATTTCATTTTTATGTTCAAAATGAATGATAAAGTAACTTTAAAATGAATATGTGTTTTTATCTAAATCACCTTTTGAATTTGTTTTCTTCTCTTTATGAGATGAAACTTCTTACCATCTCACCCAGTGGAGGAGCTAGGATTTTTTGTTTGTATTCACATAATTAGTGGGGGGGATTCGAGGGTTCAGGGGCAACGCCCTCGAATTTTTTTTAAGGAAAGTTTTAAATTCATTAAAAAATAAAAGAATATAAATAAGAAAAGAAAACTTCAACTTAACATAGAAAAATAATAATTAAGAGTCAATTAAGCTATTACAACATAATGATTACAAAAGCATTCTTCAATTCTTCATTCCTTGAAAATATTACATTATATCTTCATCATCAATCTTATAAAACATATCACGTTCAACATAAGTTAGCATGCATGAGATAAACCAATCATCACTTATCTAATTGTGCAACTTATCCTTAACAAAAGTCATTGCAGAAAAAACCCGCTCAACACTAGCAGTTGCTACCTGTAGAACAAGTGCCAACTTTATCAACAAATAGACCAATGGATAAACAATATCCTTTTTCTTCTCGACCATCTTCAAAGCAAGGTCAGAAATTGTTTTCAAATTGACAAAATTAGAATCAGCTTTTACATCAACAATAAAATTACCAAGACTCAGAAAGAAAAGGAATATCTGCAAGCACATCAAATTCAAAAGGATAGAATCTAACAAACTTAATCAACTTTTCTTTGTTAAAATTAGCAAATGAATCACGAGGATCAAGACAACTCAAGCACTCAGGCAACTTGGTATTGACATTATCAAATCGATCACCCAACTCTATCATTGTATTAAATAACTCCATCTTAAAGTAGTGCAAGAATGTGAATCCAATCTCCGTCTTGATATCATTTTAGGACAATAAACATAATTCATATTTGGAATGTCAATATCATATTTATTGTAAAAAATGTTCGTTTTTTGAAGCAATTCATCAAAACCATCAAAAATTTGAAAAAAAAAATGAAAAAGGCAACAAGGCTCATTCTATTTGTATACCTCACTAGGGGGCATATTCAATATTCTTGATGTAGCCAAAAAAATATCAGGAGCAGGTTTTAAATTCTCAAAAGCGTTTGTAGACACAATAGCATCAAACCTGATAGGGGGAAAACACAGGCAATAGTAACAACAAAATTGATGCTAAGTAGATTGCAAATGAAGTTAACATGAACATTTAACAAGTCACTCAGTGTGTTTTCTTACAATGGTAAAGTAGCAGCACCTAGATTTGCATCAACCTTTATACGATCAGCGCTTGATGCAACAGCGACTTTAAGGTCTTTTCCTTTACATTGTCATATAGTGGCAAGTCCTCTTTAAACCACTTGATGAGAGACAAGGTGAATAGAAAATGTCAATCACTACTAGTATTAAATACCTGAGAAATTAGTTCAAGAGCACCTGGGAATACAATTCCAGACTCTGGTTTTGCATACTAAGAGAAGAAAATATAATTTAGGCAAATTTCAGAGCTAAAGAAATCAAAAGAATTATCAAGTATAGATTATGTACCTTATCTAAACAAATTTCAAAGAATCTCTATTTTTCAGCTTCTGGGTCGAATCCTTTAACTCCCTTGACAGAGACAACACCTCCCAAGAAGTTTGCTTCACCTGTAAGGTTTAAAGTATGTAATGAATAATAGATAATACAAAAGGCTCTTTATTCAAACTACACAACCCAACAAAGCAAGTGATTTTTCCAAAGAACATCTTATATCAAAGAAAATGAGAATTTGTGAAGGCTAAAATATCAGAGGGACAATTGCCCACGTTTATTCCCTTAAATCAATAAGCACACAAATTGGTTGAAGAACCTCAAGTCTTCAACGCCCACAAAGCCTCAAAGCATCATTGGATCCTTCTCAAATCAATCATCCCACAAATTAGTTGAAGCACTTGATATCAGGTTCCAAAAAAAAAAAAACTATGGAGGCAGGCTAACATCCCTGTTGTCAACAATCAAGTATAGAAAACCAATCGGAGGATCCATCAATAGTGTTTAAATCAAGGTTAAAATAATTCGAATCGTACTTATGCCAAACTATTTGGACTGGTGGGCTACCTTCTCTATCAGCAGAAGTCGACTCTTAGAATCGCCTTCCTCTACCGATATCCACACGAATAACCTCAAACACAGACGGCAGCGTGCTAGCGTCGTCAGTATTCTCGCGTCTCTCTATTCTCTCTAGGGTTTCTCGCGGCTTTCTAATACGCTTGGCAAAAGTCCCGTAGGTTTTTTCTAAACCTGGTAGGCGTATTATATTCAAAATTAATCCTCCTTAATTTTGAAATTCGAATTTTGAATATAGATTAAAAAATATATTAATTAAATCTATCTGATAGATCTAATCTAATCTATTTATTTAATCCGAATTGAAAGCTCATTGATTTAATTTATCTTTATAAATTAAATCCGAGAAATGATATCTATCTATTTAATTAAATCTAAGATACTATATCTCAATTTAAATTAATAAAATATATGATATCTTTATTCGAAAATTAAATCTGAGATACAATATCTCTATTTTTTTAGATATTTAATTCATCAAATAAATTAAATACAAACAAATATTATATAATAATATTATAATCTTTATTAAATAATATTATTATATTAATTTTGAATTTAATATATATATATATATTTCATCCTAGACTAAATACATTATTCATTAAATCTTAGACATATCTAAGATTCAATAAATCTGGACACTTTTGCTTGTGTTGGGCTATTCTTGTGTGCGACCCTACAGGCCCACATGAGATTGGCAGCGGGCCAATACTGAACCAACCCACAAGTCGCAAGGGACCTCTAGCAAGACATTGCGACTACCCAATTCATATGGCGATCGATGATACGATACAACCTATCATACAACCATGTTGTTAATCCTGGCTATCACCCAAGAGGGGGGTGAATTGGGTGTCTGATAAAACTTTAAATAACTTTGAAAATCTGTTCGCAACTTACTGAAAGTAGTTTGTATGACAGAAGTAATTTATAAAACGATAGTCAATCATTCAAACATATATGCTGAAAATATAAGAGTTTAGGGAAGAGAATATGCAAACTGAGATTTATACTGGTTCGGCCCAATCCTTGACTTACGTCCAGTCCCCAAGCTCCACTTGAGATTTTCAACATCTCCTTGTTTAACCAGGCACAAGAGAAAAGCCTTTACAACCTCACAAGTTTAGCCGGGCACTTGTGCAGCCTTTACAATCTCTTTTCGAGATATCCTCTTACGCACTGTAAGAACACAATTACCGACTCTGTACTCAAGATGATCCTTTCACACTAGGACTCACTCCTTCTTACCAGTTGTAATTGTACACCCATACTCAAAGGTTCCACAACCTTGAGATTTGATCTCTAAACAGATAATCAAATACCTTTTTTAGACTCTCTTACAGAGCAGGTGAATAATAATCACTGAAGCACAAAATAAATCATTTCACTCTCTATGATAAGCTATGTAGGCATTGAGAACAGAGAGCGTGTGAGCTAAATTTTGGATTCAGAATATCAGCATTTCGACAGTGTAAGCTCTCATCGTAGTTTTTCCATTTTGAATGTGTCTCTACTTATAGACAACTAAAATTAATTCGTTGAAGCATTGGTCCGTTGTAGAATATTACCGTTGTAAATTTCAGTCCGTTGGAGAAATAGCTGTTGGAGCTTCTGACGTCATCATCTGCTTTTTGATAAACTGGTGTTAAATCCTTTGTTTGATCATCTGAAACTTGCTAACAAATATGATTAATAGCATTGAGAAGTATAGCAAGTAGAAATCAATTGATAACAATCATTTCTGATTTCTTGGAGGCGTCGTAGAACGAAACATGCACAGCTCCAAGTTACTCTGACATATCTTGATATATCTCAGCCTTGCAGAATCCCGAGTTAAGTAAAAATACTTTAGAAAATATCTCGGTCAAGCTTGAACTCGGTTTAACCAAAACTAGATCTCGGTTAAGTAAATTGATCTCTGATATTATCCCGGCTCCTTGATGATTTGAGTTGGAGGGAAACCAGTCGCACATCCAGAAACCCGAACCTCAGACGTCAAAGAGCTCATCAATCTCTGAACTCTTCCCTGATCCCTGTCAGGCTTTACAAGGATCCTTAGCCGGGTTGGCTTCGCCTGCATTCTCAGTAGTGTTGACTTTGCCTGGATCCTTAGCCATGTTTGGTTTTGCTGGGATATTTAATTTGCTGACTTGCTATCTCACAAAGTATGTATAGGATCATTTCGGACATCGTATTTAAAGCACAATCCGACTTCTTTCCGTCGTGCCATCACGAATGGCCGGTGTAGTTTGTTGTGCCAACGTGATATTTCGAATAGCCAGTGTAATATTCTTGACCGACGTGCTATCTCGACATTTGCTTTGTTGACATGCTATCTTGGAGTCTCGGCATAGGATCTCAGAATCTCAGCATTGAATAGCTGATCTAATTCGCTTACCGACATGTCATCTCGGCATAGGATAGTCGGTATATTTTTCTTTCTGAGCGAATTTGGCATCTCGGATAGTCAGTGTAATTTGCTTATGCTTTCAACCTTGATATAGCTCCAATTTTGGCAAACCACCCATGCTCATAAAGCTCTTCAAGTCTTCTTTCCAATTCAAGAAGAATCAGCTCCAAACTCATTGTATTTCGTCCATTATCATCAGATGAATGGAGGTTGTTCTTGACCAGCATTTTTTGCAACGTTCTGAACTGACCGTCAACTTCAAAACATCATATCTCCTTCAATTGATATTTTCTTCATTATTTTTATGTTTTTGGAAAGTTATGTGAGTCTCATTTCATATGCCACTGATTTCATCTCAATCGGATTTTTCGTTTGTGAGATATGCTCAAAATACCGAAGCTTGGTCTGTTGTGTGACGTTGATTTCACTGTCATCTTCCAAAATTCATAGATCTCTCATCTGACCTCATTTGGACTTTAATATTATGTAAAAATGACGCATTGGAAGTCTAGTTTCCAACAAAATTGGTTTCACCTCAATCAAACTTCTGGTTTGAGAGATATCATTGAAATACCAGAGGTCGCCAGAAATAGAGCTGAACAGAGTAGCTGAAAAACAACCTTGCTCGAGCAAGGAATTTCCTCTGCTCAAGCACCATGCTCGAGCATGAGTGGATTTTTGCGTGAATATGGGCTGGACGTGTACCTTGCTCGAGCAAGAAATTGGTGTGCTCGAGCATGACTTCAGGAATGCAATTGTAGCTTATTTTAATCCCGATTTCAGGCATTCCAACTTCCATTTGATCGTGGAGACTTCTAGAATCAATCTAAAAACTTGTATAATGATTTTCTCATTCCATTTAACAAGTTCTTCTTTCTTTCTTCTTCTCTTGATCATTCTCCATAATTTCACTCTTTCTTTCTTCTCTTGTCTTCTTCTTCTCTTCTCTTCTCTTCATCATTCTTCATAATTTAATTTGAACAAATCATTCTTTGTGAGTTCTTCCTTTTTCAATATTTCCTCTTCTTCTTGATTATTCCCGAAATACTTTGATAATTTCTTGCTTCCTTGACACTTTCTGTAATTTCTTCTTTCTGTAATCTTTTATCTCCTTCTTGATTAATCTCTATAATTCTTCTTGAACTAATCTACATTAAATACATAGTAGTTAGTCAATGTAGGAGATAAATATATTATACAATCTTTTTGCTCTTAATAATGACATCTATATAAGACATCATCAAAACTAATCATATCCAACATTCTCCCTCTTTTTGATGATGGAAAATACTCTAAGAAAAATATATGTGAATATGAAAATACATTAGGCCCAACATATTTTTCTTGCCATTCTCTCCCCCTTATTTGTCATTAGCAAAAAGTTGAAATATAAAGAAGATATGCTTGGAGAGATAAGTATAAAATCCAATTAGAAATTTTCTTCCTTGAATAATATGTCAAGAAAACAATTTTCTCTCCCTTATGTAAAAGTTATTTCATTTTGATATGATGCAAAAAAAAAAAAAAAAATTTATGAAAGCAAGTTGAAACAATTTGGAGAGGTTTTCAAGAAACCTTTCACAATTAGAGCATATAGATACCAAACATGTGCAAAATATTCATTGAATATAAAAGGATAGAGATTAGAAATGCTCATGTAGGTTCTGCAAATTGATGAATGAGCGATGAAGTCCATTTGCTTTCTTTCTTTTTGTGTGAGATCCGTGATGTGCTCTGAATAGCCTTTGAGATGTGGAATGAGACTAAAGTACTGGCTTCTTGAGTTGTATCTCATATGAATGAATATGGTCAGTACTCAGCTTCCATCTTTTGCCATTTCTTCATGGAGCTCTTCTATGAAGCATATCTCAACTTCAATGATGGAACGTGAGAGCATTATTTCTCAATTTGATAGTTTCTCCTTGTAATGCATCAAAGAATATCCGCATACAGAATGAGATCTCCTGCTACAAATTGAAAATTTTCTTTGCAAAAGAGATTTGTCAGTACAACCAGATATCAAAGTATCCCTTTCTATATGATATTTTCAAATTAAGGGAATGAAAGAAGAATATAAGATATTTTCAAATATGAAATTAATTCATCATCAAATTAAAACTAGTAAAAGATAGTGAATACAAATGAGTAAACTTAAAATAATTTCTTCAAATAAAGGAGATGAGCTTTTAAGATAGAAAACACAGGTGAAGGTGAAGCTCCCCCTTAATGAATGCATGACTAATAATATGAAACTCCATTTAATGATACCAAATAATAATGTGACACCAAAATGTTATGAGGTTTGGAATTCCTCTAACTCTAATGGACATAACATGGTATCTCAGAATTAAGAACTTTCAAGTTCACATGAGTGGACTTGAAATTTAGTATGAAGAAATCACTTATGCTTTCTATGATGATAAAAGAGTTTAAAGTATAAGGATCATTTTAGAAATAGGTTTGCTCGGCTAAGATTCATGAAATAAAATTTCAATGAATAAAATCAAGTTAGCCTGAAAAGTGATGCAAGAGTAGAGAAATGATTGACATGATATATAATGTGCATATTATTTTGAGATACAATACCTCACTCAAGTAATATCGTAATTACTCGAGTCATAATCATTTCTAATCCATAGATACATCACTAGCTAGCCACTATCCGATGATGTGATCAATACTGAAGATCTCCCACATTTGATGCATAAAGATGGGTTTCTGTGAAGTTCTGGTAATCTTGTCATTCACCGTAGTGACGAACTTCAATATTGTTTGTGGCAAGCACATTGTAGGATTGTTGAAGTTCCTTTCCCACATAGCTCGAGTGGTTATTCATGTGATGTCCATGACTCTGTAGCCATCACTTGTAGTTCACACGAGAGGACCTTACAAGCTTATATTCCTCTGTTTCTCCCTGTTTCCCAATGCAAGAACAGAGGATCCTGCAAGACAAATATATGCTTTTTGGTACCCAATTTTTCTTGAGTCCACACAAGATTAGACATAACAACTCTTATGCTCTTATATAATTTAACCATATGATATTTGAGCAAAGAGAAGAGCAATCAACGATCAAAAACATAATTTTACTCAATCTAATGAGTCCAAACCAATGAATCAGATAGGGTAACAGCTAAATGATTTCAAGAAAGTTATTTCTCAATGACAATTTGGAAATACACTTTAAGTATAAAAGTATGTCATTGAAATGAATTTCAGTAATCCATGGATGAGATTAAAATCTCAAAAATGATAATAAAACATGCAAATTGTTTCAAATCTTGAATGTTCTTTCAAACCGTGATAATGCATTATGAAATTAAAATCTTCATGATTGAAATCAGATTTTTCAAGAATGATAATGAAATATGCAAATTGTTTCAAATCTCAAATTTTCTTGCAAACATTGATAATGTATTTAAAAATGTATGAAAGATTCATTTTTCAAATATGTTTAAAATCGATGCTCACTTTAAACATGGTGGAAGTCAACATATTAAAGAATATATCAGAATGTATCAGAATGCTTCAGTTTTGAAGAACATGCCGAACATTAAAGTTAACATGTAGAAGAATTTTCCCAAAGATCATAAGGATAAAGCATTAGCAAGACATGCTTAGCACAATAGAGATACGTATGCATAATGACTTTGCTATGACAAAGAGATAATCTTGCCTCTTAGAATTGAATCTAGAAATATATGAATAGTCAAGGCAAGAATATGAATATACAGATATAGTTACTCAAAATATGGATGAAGACAAATGCTTATGAATTTGAGTAACAAAATGACTACTAGGATTCATGGATGATGAAGCACATACTCATTAGTCCAAATGACTAGAGATCCATAATATCATCCTAGTAAGTTATTCCACTAATGGTTAATGCATTAACATTCAATGCACTAATGAATATTCATAAAACTTGGAATAACTCAGTCAATTAAGAATTTATGCTTAAAGCATAACAGATTCACAAATTGGATTCTTTTCTTGAAGATAGACTTGAAACTCATATATGATCAACTTGTTAAACATGAGGTCCAACTAGTCAGAGAATAAAGAGTGAGGAGTTCAAGTATCGCATTAAATACCAAAGATCAATATGTGACTGACGGGGAAAAACTCAACTAGACGAAATTGAAGCATGTCTGGCATTCAACATACAAAAAGTTGACCTCCGATTTTGAAATTTCATTTGAATGCAATCAAAGATGAATATTTTTCAAAAAAAAAATGTATG
Organism: Acacia pycnantha; assembly: GCA_025563575.1. Taxonomy (NCBI): domain Eukaryota; kingdom Viridiplantae; phylum Streptophyta; class Magnoliopsida; order Fabales; family Fabaceae; genus Acacia; species Acacia pycnantha. The sequence goes on from JAMWYP010000625.1 coordinate 44,896, forward strand.
CATTTTTACAAAATAGAGTGAATTGAAATCCATAACAAATTTTAGAATTGTGCATTAAAAAAATATAAACTTAGAAAGTTATACACAAATTCTCTTACAGTCCATTTAGCAATCTGAAAAACATTTTGAAAACCATAAATGATTGATTGCTAATGGAATGCAATGATGGACAAGTATTTATTACCCAGATATGAATTTCATATACGCACAGTAGAGGGTAAGATTAGATATCACCATAATTCCTCTTGTCCTTGTAATAGCTTGCTTGGTTAAGATGGATTGATGTAGATGTCTCCTTGTTCACCATCAACAAGCATAGCTTTTTCAGCTTCCTCAAGAGTCGAATTATTTCTCTATGTAGTTGCTCTCTTGAGAAGCTTTCTTTGATCCTACAAAACTGTATAAGTCTTTTTCTCTCTTGGTATCTAACCTTGCTTGGATCCAATCATTGTTAGCGTGTAGGAATAAAATCATATGCACTTAAGAATACAATCAATTCAGAACAGTTAAGCATAGTAAATTTAACATGACTTTATGCATAAAAGAGATGCTTTCTTTTTAGATTATCATGTATGCATAAAGAATTAGATTATTGAACATTGCAATCCCTTTGAAAAAATAAAATAAAAAAATAAATTTTAAAAAATAGTTTGCAATGTTCATTCCTAAGGTTACAAGATATAAAACCTCAATTTATATTACAGATAATAGCATAGGAGGTTTTACCATTGTATACTTTTGCCTTAGGTACTTTGAGGATTGACTTTGCTTACCCACTGATTCTTCATATATTTTCTTGTGGATGTCGGCAAAGCTCTTTCAGAAGATATAGACTTCAAGAGTCTTCTGTTTGATATTTGAGAGATTCTCCTCTTCTTGTTCTCCTTAAGATAATTGAATGGTACTCTATGGTAGTCCATTCTTGAGACAGAACACACTCCTCTTGCTTGTAACCATTGCTTCTTTTGATGTTTAGACCTTGTAGCTCCAGCAATGGGTGCCTCGAGAGTTCTCCTGTTTGTTATAGATGCTATGATCTTCTTCATAGGTCTATGAGAAACTCTTGGCTTTTCGCTCATCTTCTCTGCACCCTTATGTCCATTTATTTTCAGATCATCCTGCATATATAAAGCACTATATGAACATTTTGGTACACACTTATACTTGGGTCCTTGACAGTTAGTATTGGATCTTGCTTGTCCTTTAGGAACCCAAACAAATTTATTTCTCACAATAGAATTTCTCCTAATATAGCATGTGTGAGAAATATGACCAAACTTTCCACAATAATTGCAAATGACATAATGATGCTTATTATGAATAGTTTTGCAAATATTTGTCTTTGGTCGAGGGGATACAACATCAAATAACTCATGTTTGTAAATTCTTTCTTCCCACAAAATTTTCCAGCATGATTGAAAACAGTTTTGCTTTTCAAAATAGAGTCAGTAATCGGTTGAAAAACAATTTTATGAAAATGTTCAAAATCACTTTTCTTAACTACAGAGGAAGGGTTGGAGTTGTTTACCAAATGTGCATTTTGAGCTCTAGATAATGTTTTACCATAATCGTGCATGATGAGCTCTTCCTGGGAATCCTCATTCTCTTGTTCTTTCATGTTGACTGGATCATAGAAGTGTTCTAAAATTTCTCCTTCTTCATCCTCAACTTCCAATTGTTCATCAATCGTGGATATACAACTCATAGTTTCATATGAACTGCCAAATATATCAACTTTAAATTAATTCTTTGAAGCATTGGTCCGTTGTAGAATATTACCGTTGTAAATTTCAGTCCGTTGGAGAAATAGTTGTTGGAACTTCTGACGTCATCATATGCTTTTTGATAAACTGGTGTTAAATCCTTTGTTTGATCATCTGAAACTTGCTAACAAATATGATTAATAGCATTGAGAAGTATAGCAAGTAGAAATCAATTGATAACAATCATTTCTGATTTCTTGGAGGCGTCGTAGAACGAAACATGCACAGCTCCGAGTTACTCTGATATATCTTGATATATCTCGGCCTTGCAGAATTCCGAGTTAACTAAAAATACTTTAGAAAATATCTCGGTCAAGCTTGAACTCGGTTTAACCAAAACTAGATCTCAGTCAAGTAACTTGATCTCTGATATTATCCCGGCTCCTTGATGATTCGAGTTGGAGGGAAACTAGTCGCACATCCAGAAACCCAGACCTCAGACGCCAAAGAGCTCATCAATCTCGGAACTCTTCCCTGATCCCTGTCAGGCTTTACTGGGATCCTTTGCCGGGTTGGCTTCGCATGCATTCTCAGTAGTGTTGACTTTGCCGGGATCCTTAGCCATGTTTGGCTTTGCTGGGATATTTAATTTGCTGACTTGCTATCTCAGCAAGTATGTACAGGATCATTCCAGACATCATATTTGAAGCACAATCCGAGTTCTTGTCGTCGTGCCATCACGAATGGCCGGTGTAGTTTGCTGTGCTGACGTGATATTTCGGATAGCCAGTGTAATATTCTTGACCGACGTGCTATCTCGGCATTTGCTTTGTTGACATGCTATCTTGGAGTCTCGGCATAGGATCTCAGAATCTCAGCATTGAATAGCTGATCTAATTAACTTACCGACATGTCAACTCGGCATAGGATAGTCGGTATATTTTTCTTTCTGAGTGAATTTGGCATCTCGGATAGTCAGTGTAATTTGCTTATTCTCTCTGCCTTGATATAGCTCCAATTTTGGCAAACCACCAATGCTCATAAATCTCTTCAAGTCTTCTTTCCAATGCAAGAAGAAGCAGCTCCAAACTCATTGTATTTCTTCCATTATCATCAGATGAATGGAGGCTGTTCTTGACCAGCATTTTTTGCAACGTTCTGAACTGACTGTCAACTTCAAAACATCATATCTCCTTAAATTGATCCTTCTTTTCATAATTTTTATGTTTTTGGGAAGGTATTTGAGTCTCGTTTCATATGCCACCGATTTCATCTCAATCGGATTTGTCGTTTGTGAGATATGCTCAAAATACCAAAGCTTGGTCTGCTGTGTGACGTTGATTTCACTGTCATCTTCCAAAATTTATAGCTCTCTCATCTGACCTCATTTGGACTTTAATATTATGTAAAAATGACGCATTGGAAGTATAGTTTCCAACAAAATTGGTTTCACCTCAATCAAACTTCTGGTTTGAGAGATATCATTGAAATACCAGAGGCCGCCAGAAACAGAACTGAACTGAGTAGCTGAAAAACGACCTTGCTCGAGCAAGGAATTTCCTCTGCTCGAGCACCATGCTCGAGCATGACATTTTTCTGCTCGAGCATGAGCGGATTTTTGCGAGAATATGGGCTGGAAGTGTACCTTGCTCGAGCATGAAATTTGTGTGCTTAAGCATGACTTCAAGAATACAATTGTAGCTTATTTTAACCCCGATTTGAGTCATTCCAACTTCCATTTGATCGTGGAGACTTCTAGAATCAATCTAAAAACTTGTATAATGATTTTCTCATTCCATTTAACAATTTCTTCTTTCTTTCTTCTTCTCTTGATCATTCTCTATAATTTCTTTCTTCTTTCTTCTCTTGTCTTCTTCTTCTCTTCTCTTCTCTTCATTTCACCATTCTTCATAATTTAATTTGAACTAATCATTCTTTGTGAGTTCTTCCTTCTTCAATATTTCCTCTTCTTCTTGATTATTCCCGAAATACTTTGATAATTTCTTGCTTCCTTGACACTTTCTGTAATTTCTTCTTTTTGTAATCTTTTATCTCCTTCTTGATTAATCTCTATAATTCTTCTTGAACTAATCTACATTAAATACATAGTAGTTAGTCAATGTAGGAGATAAATATATTATACAATCTTTTTGCTCTTAATAATGACATCTATATAAGACATCATCAAAACTAATCATATCCAACACATGTCACGTCTCTTTTGTCACGTGATAATTTGGTCAAGGATGAGGCATGGAGAATATCAACTTCCTATTCTTGACCATTACTTTCTCGATTATTGAATAGTCTAACAATTGAAATGGAAACTCCTTTCCATTGTAGTATGGCCATACATTTCTCAGACTCACTCATCGAGGGGCCCAGTATTATCTCTCTACAAATGTGAGGGACAAATTTCATCTTGACCATTCACATTCCTCTGCATGAAAACCACTGATCCCGATCATATCCTTTATCATCACCCGGTCAAATGTGACTTTTGACTAGGTCAAAGATCAGCGACTCATCATGTAGGAATCCATGATTATCTCAGGTCAACGGGCGTTGTGACGCGGTTATACATGAGAAAAGCTTATGACTTAATCCATGCAGATAACTGACAATTGTAAATACAGATTGAAGTTTGTCTTTGTTAAGTTGAAAAACTTACTGTCAAAGGCAAACTCGAGTTTCGGTTTGGAAACTCAAGTTTGGACTTGACAGAGAGTAGCTCAAGTTTTTGCAAAGATAGGCAAACTCGAGTTTTGACCATACAGAGAGCATCTAAGTTTTTCAATGGCAAAGCAAACTTGAGTTTGGTTTTAATAAACTCGAGTTTTGGCAAGAGAGAGCTACCAATTTTTCAAAGAGAGCAAAACTCCAGTTTCCATTTGGAAACTCGAGTTTGAGCTAAACAGAGAGTTCTCTAAGTTTCCAAGTTTTGTTGGAAACTCGAGTTTACAGCATACAGAGAACAATGCTCAATTCTGAACTTGTGAAAACTCTAGTTTTGATTGAAAACTCCAGTTTTGACTTAACAAGGTTTTTCAATGTTTTTCTCATAAATGAGGAAACTCGAGTTTCATTTTGGAAACTCGAGTTTCGGTCTTACAGAGAAGAACTCAAAGTTTCTAAAGTTTTGAAAACTCTAGTTTCAATTTGAAAACTCCAGTTTTGAATAAGCAGAGAAGTTTCCATTTTTCAAAGAATCATGGAAACTCGAGTTTAGGGCAAGCAGAGAGCTCTGCTAAAATTGAACATTTTGAAAACTCAAGTTTTGGAATGGAAACTCCAGTTTTGAGATTTTGGACTAAAACATGTTTTCTCATCAAAGGTCCAAAACTCGAGTTTGTCACTTAATGACTTGAGTTTTGAACTATTCTCAAAACCTGCTTCAAAGACCAAATCGCGACATTCTCCTCTGGAAGGAGAAAACTCGAGTTATGTTTTGGAAACTCAAGTTTAGGCTTTTAATGAAAACTCCAGTTTTGAAGAACAAACTCGAGTTTGTGTCGCTGGGTTTGAATTTCAAACTGAACAAATTTGCGAAAGCTTTGTGTTTGATTCTAATACTTCATATCATCACTCATTACTATTCCTAACTATGTTTAATCAATTTGTTAGTGAGTTTCAGATGATTTAGAAAGGATTAAATGAAACTTTAGCATAAAGCATAAAGTGATGTCAGTTCATTAAATACAAAGTCCAGAAAACTTGCATCCTTTTGGACAATCATTCTCCACACGTTTCAAAGGGATTAATGTTTCCTTTTCACATCCAGTAGCTGCTCTTCCAACGGATTAAAAGTCAAGAAGTCAAGCCTGAACTTCTGTGCAGCTGGATTAACCAAAGAGTAGAGAGAGAAGAAGACCAAACCTTCAGCTAATCCTCCTTCAATGCTGCCAACGGTCACATTAAGGATTACAACGATCATTTAATGATCTCTTGCTATAAATAGAGATGCATTCAATTCTTCTCAACAACTAATCTGTGAGAAAACGAAAATCATTCAAGTTTCAACTACTCTTTGAGTTTTCTTGTGAGAAGTATCTTTTGATACATTGTACTTCAGTGTTTATTCTTATCCACTCTTAAAGAGAGTTCATTTATTGTAAATTATTCATTGTAAAGAATCTCAAGTCAGGGGACTTGGAGATTAGGATATTGATTGCAACTTGTAAGGGGGAGTAAGTTCTAGTGAGAGAATTACTCTTGAGTTACAGAGTGTGTAATCAATTGTGATAGTGAGAAATCCTGAGAGTCCGGGATTTGGACGTAGGTCAAGAGATTGGACTGAACCAGTATAAATCCTTTGTGTCTTGCTTCTCTTCCTTATACTTTGTTTATTCCTGTTTTCACTACCTAAAACAGAGCAATTCAAAAAAGATTTCAGAATCCCCAATTCACCCCCTCTTGGTGATTCAGCTTCGCTTTCAACTAGTATTTGCAACAATTCATTTATCACGGCGACTGTGGATTAAGTTTCAACTAGGCAATATAAGTTAAATGAAAAACTTATACCTGGCTATCTTTTCTTCTATTTTTTCTATGTAGTTCAAAGCTTCAGACCAAGTAAATTCTGTAACACCCTAAAATCCAACACCCAAAATCTTGGCCAAAACACTTGAAATATCTCTAACAAGGATGTCCAACATCCAAATCATTAAAATACATAACTAATTCAATTCAAAATGTATTTTTGAGTCAACATAAATTCCCACAATATTTAATAATAAAATACAATGCGGAAATCTTATAGTCATGGCAAATAGAATAACATAACATAAGTTCTAGGAGTACAACCTCACTCCATAGGTTCTTCCCCTTGCTCCCTACTTGAACAATCACCTGAAAATTTTTAATATAGGGTGAGATTGACATCTCAAGTAACTACGAAAGTTTCTACCTGTACCCAAGCAAGTCACATATGACAAAAAGCGGAGGCTGATTACATATATATTTGTATATACCATAATTTCATACAACATAAATTATCATGATGTCAATGTGAAACGCACTATTATACAATATGCGTATGCAACCTCCCTTATATCACCGTCCATCCTCAAACCGACCGGAGCCATAGGCTAACACATAGTCCAATAGGAACTCATCCATTTGACTGGATTGTCCCAAGCTCACCAAAACTTAAGATACACCGGCCACAGGTATAGAGCTTAAGCATGGACTATGGCTCCCCTCCTTAAAAGAATACAACTAAGGAGGTGTCACATGTCCCACAGCTCAATGCAATCCCGGCCACAGGAAAACATGGAAGAAGGGGCCCTGACAAGTGTCATCCACTGTGCACAGAGTGATGACATACCACGTGGTAAAAGATCTCAACATACAAATCCCTCCTTACTCCAACCCATCACAAATACAGCCGCCATGACAAATATGTTCAGTAACAATAAATCATGCTTCAATTCATATAAAATATCAATTTACAATACATACACATATACATATGAATCAGTCCTTTAATTTTTAAATAAAATATAGTTACTCACAATCACACACAATTTACAAGTATATGGAAGAATATTCAGAGTTACCTGTTACTCTCTAATGTACAGGTAACACACACAAGTGTCACTCCAAAGCTCTCAATGAGAGTCTACAAAAGACACAAATATATCTATCAATATATAATTCATTCCTATTCTAGAATTACTCAAACTATTTTAATAATTCAAGCTATCCTCCAACAACCCACGTATTATCTTCATAAAAAAAACGGACTATAGAGTGAAGAAGACCATGAAGCATGTGAAATCTGATGTGGAAAAATAAAATGGAGGGATAAAATGTTTGGTTGAATTAAAAGTCAAACCTGTGACATGACACAAAAGAATTTAGTTAAGGAAAAAGACAATAAAATAAAGACTTGGCATGAAGATAAGGGTGGAGAAATTAAGGATAAGAATAACCTGACACTCATAAGAATTTATATCGAATGTAGAAACTTAAAGAAGGAACTAAGCTGATGGGGTTTATATATATATATACCCACATTAGAGCCGGCAAATCGGGCCGAGCCCATCGGGCCGGCCCGTTTAGGCCCTGGCCCTGTAAGGGCCGGGCTTAAAAAATAGACGAGATATTTGAAATTGGCCCCAGCAGGGCCAGCCACAGAGGGCCTCGGGCTTAAACGGGCCGGCCTGGAGAGCCTCTGCCACTACTCGCAGCCCTTTTCACTGTAGCTTTTTTCTTTTTCTTTTTTCCTTTTTTTTAATTTATTAATTTATATATATTTTGTCTTTGTTATAGAGTTATTTATCCATTTAACTACAAATACATAATAAATATACTCTAATTTTATGATTTGGTTTATTATTTGTTGTAAATAAAATTACTCTTATCTTTAATGATTAAATTATTTGTTACAATAATAATCATCGTACTAATGTCGCTTAGTGGTATGTTTCTTATGTTTTATGTGAGTTATTTGTGAACATAGTTTGCTTTTGATTATGAATTAGTGACTGTGCTTATTTGTTGGATGATTTGTGATGTAATTTACTAATTATATTTCTTTAAAAAAACATAGGAAAATTAATTAAAATTTGGAATAGTAATTTCCGGGCCCTGGAGGGCCCTGGTGCTCTCGGGCCGGGCTTTGGAAAACATGTATTTTTCTTACTTCGGGCCCTAGAGGGCCGGCCCTGTTAGGCCCTGGCCCTTCACGGGCCGGCCCTGATTGCCAGCTCTAACCCACATACAGAATCTAAAGTGTAGAGGTAGTCTATTTTCCTATCACTAGTCTAACTTGCCTTGGAGATGAACTAAAAATAAAAAAATAGAAAAAGAATAGTTAATAGGACAAGAGAGCTTGACAGTAAATAGGATTGAACTCATGCTATATACTATCACAACAAAGGAGGAAGCATGTGGGGTCGTACTAACATATAAAAGAAAAGAAAAAGGAACCCTTCACCAACAGTAACAAGAAATGGAATTAGGTTCAAAAGAAAAGAAAAAGAAAAATCCAAAGTGAGACGAGGTACTTGATATGAGATATACATACAGTGTAGAACAATGGAGTAAGAAAAATCAATTTCGTGTGATAAGACGTAGAGAATAAAACATTGGAGAAGAAGGCTAAGAAATAAAGACTGTGAGAGACGCTAGACAAAAAGAAGGAGAACCTGAGTGCTATTCAAGAGCTGCGGCGCCTAGGGATCTACAGGACATCAAGTGTTTATATAGGAGAGGCACTAGGGTTAGGGTTTAACTCTCTTATTATTATAATATTATTTTGAAAGGTATAATATATAATTATTTTAGTTCTTATCTCTTTCTTTTTATTTAGATATAGATTATATTATTTCATGATGATATTTCTTCTACATATTTTTTCTTTATATTATTAATTCCCATAATAAGGTATATTCACTCACACAACCAAATATTTAGAAGAATTATTTTAAGGACGTATTTTCATTTTTTTTTTTAAAACTTGATTCTTCATTTTAAATTATTAATTTATTCTAATCCTTTACTAAGTAAAACTTAAACTACAATTAACTCTAAACCTTAAAATTTAAGGATGTTACAAATTCCACATGGAATCCCAAGTGCTTTCGATGAGTAAACTAAAACATAGGCACAATACCATAAATAAGAATCGAAAGTTGAAAGAGAAATAGAGGCACAAATAAGAATTGAAACTTGAATCAAAGTCAGAGGCATATAGTGAAGACTAAAGACGGTGGAGGCAGAGAGGGGCGTCGTGGTGGTGGAGAGAAGGACAATGTCGTGGCAGCAGAGAGAATGACGGAGATTTGGGAAAATAAGGTTTGAGAACGGCACACAATTTCCTTTTTTTCCATTTATTAAAAAAAAAAAGACAAGTTTGTGTGTGCACGTGCAGACATTTGTCCAAGTGTGGCTCTGCCACTGATATTCTCACCGAACAGTTAAAAATCCTTTATTACTTATTCAGATGAAAATATTTTTAAAAAAAAATCATCTTATAATTATGCTTTTTTTTTCAACCTTATAATTATGCTATTGATGCACTTTTCTTTTTATTTCTCAATCATCATAATATAAAGGTTAAAGTATACTTTTAGTCCTTAAAGTTTATATCAGGTATACTTTTGCTCCCTTAATTTTATAAAGCATACTTTTGGTCCCTTAATGTTAACACCGTTAGTGTTGCTAACAAAAAATGCTGACACGGCAAGCTCAAATGAAGACGGTGAAAAATTAAGTGATGACTATGAAATTAAATATTATTAATATTAAATTTAAAATATGAGTAAATCAAAAATTCTAAAAACTTGAAGCCCTAGATATCAAAACCTTGATTGTTATAAACTTATGAAAAAGGAATAAGAAAAATCTCTCTCAACTATGAATTGTTCTTTGGCTTCAACATATCACATCTGCGCATAGTTCTTCGGCTTCAACACATCACATCTGCAGTCAGGTCCGATGCATATCTCCTCTACAGCCACAAGTCTAGTGCATATTTCACTTTCTCTACAGATTAGCTCCTTTGGTTTTGCTTGCTTGTATCTTTTCTCCTGCAAATATTTTTTGTTTAAACCATCGAGCAAGTACAAAAATTGTAAACCAAAAGGTGTCCCCTTCCATAGTTATCATAGTTATCATAGGCGGAATCAGGGGGGTTAGGGGTGGCCCCCGCCCCCCTAAAATTACAGAACTTGACCCAAGAGTTTTAGAAATTATGTTTTAGCCTTATAAAAATTTCAGTTTTTTCAGTTTAGTCCCTATTAAAAAGTCCATGGAGGGACTAAAATGAAAATACTGAAATATTTATGAGGTTAAAGCATAATTTTCAAACAATTTGGGTCCAATTTTGTAATTTTCGCCCCCTAATTTCAAATATTTTCTTCACTGGGTTTTATTATGTAATTTTCGCCCCCCCTAATTTTCATTCCTGGGTCCGCCCCTGATAGTTATCAAGCAAGTATTTCACTATCATCGCACCTTCATTCATGTTTCCCGATCTCTCAAGTGAAACTCTTCCATAGTTATAACATACTGATGCTCAAATCAAAGGTTGCTATCTACATGATGTTTCCCATTAAAAACCAAAAGGCTTCCACAATCAACAATAATGAACCATTCATAGACAAGGCACAATATACAAATATCAAATTGTTCAACCCCGTATACAATCCATGAACAAAATTTTTTTAATACAAACCTCAAAATCTGAATTGTATCAACAAATAGCCCAAAAAAAAAGACAAAATCAAGAGATTACCCTTCAACTTGATATATAATCAAAGTTGCCGTCTACATGATGTTTCCCATTATAAACCAAAAGGCTTCCAGCATCAACAATAATGAACCATTCATAGACAAGGCGCACAATATACAAATATCAAATTGTTCAACCCCGGATACAATCCATGAACAAAATTTTTTTAATACAAACCTCAAAATCTGAATTGCATCAACAAATAGCCCAAAAAAAAAAGACAAAATCAAGAGATTGTTGGGATCCGAACACGCAGCGGAATAATAAAAAATTAACGAATCCCTTAGGCGGATCGATCAACAACGTTTAAATCAAGATTTAGGGTTTTCGAATCATACCTATGCGGAGGGTTCAGCGTATTATTCGCGTTTGCGCCTCGATCCTCGTGCACCGCAGACGTAGTTTGTGTCGAACGAGGTGGCATCTTTTATCCGTGCTTCTTGATCACGTGGGCTAGCGCCTTCTTGTTCGATCATGCACACGAACGGCCTCCAACACTGACTGCAGTGTGCTAGCGCCTCAGTATTCTTACGTCTCTCTCTTTTTCTCTCTAGGGTTTTGTGTTTCGGCCATCTAATTCAATCGCATGCTTAATACAACTAGATCAGCATCTGTTATAGGGTTTCTTAAAACCCTAATAATGTGTCGTATTAAATTTATTCAAAATTAATCCAATTAATTTCGAATTTTGAATTTGGATTAAATAATATTAATTAAATCTGTCCAACAGATCTAATCTAACTACTTGATCCAAATTAATAGGCCTTCAGATTTAATTTATATTTATAAATTAAATCAAGATATGATATGCTTATATTTAATTTAAAATGAGATCTGATATCTCAGTTCAAATCAAATCTAATATGCAATATCTTTATTCAAAAATTAAATCTGATATACAATATCTCAATTTATTATAGTTATTTAATTTATCAAATAAATTAAATACTATATATAATAATATTATTATCAATAAATAATATCATTATTATTTTCGAATTTAATAATATATATATATACACACACACATATCCTAGATTAAATAAGTATTCATTAAATCTTAAACACATTTAAGATTCAATGAATCTGGATGCTCTTGCTCGTGTTGGGTCATTCTTGTGTGCGACCCTGTAGGCCCACATGAGATTAGCAACGGGCCAATACTGTACCAGTCCACAAGTCGCAAACGGCCTCTAACAAGACATTGCGACTACCCAATTCATATGGGGATCGTTGATACGATATAACCTACCGTACAACCATGTCACGTCCCTTTTGTCACGCAATAACTTGGTCAAGGATGAGGCATGGATGATGTCAACTTCCTGTTCTTGACCATTACTTTCTTGATTCTTGAGTAGTCTAACAATTGAAATGGAAACTCCTTTCCATCGTAGTATGGTCATACATTTCTCAGACTCACTCATCGAGGGCCCAGTATTATCTCTCTACAAATGTGAGCGATAAATTTCATCTTGACCATTCACATTCCTCTGCATGAAAACCACTGATCCCGATCCAAGCCTTTATTATCACCAGGTCAAAGGTGACTTTTGATTAGGTCAAAGACCAGCGACTCATCATGTAGGAATCCATGATGATCTCAAAGTCAAAAGGCGTTGTGACGCGGTTATACATGAGAAAAGCTTATGACTTATTCCATGCAGATATCTTCGCCTCCCACGTAGATGACCAATTAAAGGAAATTTAGGATAATCTATTAGATATATCCAAGGATACAATTATCAATATAAATATGCAAACGAAATGATAACTAAAAGAGAATACTTTAAATAACCTCAAAATCTAAATTGCACAATGAATTGCCCAACTAGGGCAAAATTTCAAGAGATTACCCTTCAAATTGATATATACTCAAAGTTGTTGTCAAGTGTTCTAATTTCTTGCTTTCTTGTGCAATTTTGACTTATGTATAGATTCAAAAGTTTACATCAAAGATGGGGAACAATAGTGATGAAGATAGTTCCTTGAATACTGACTTTAATGATAGTGAAGAAGAAGTGGATGAAAGTGATATTGAGATTGTCAGCATACAATGTAGGGAAAATTCGAGATGAAAATGAAGGAGGAGATAGATGCATTAGGAATATGTTTCCATTACAGAGGATGTCAAAAAATATGAGTGAATACAGGTGGGAGGCAGGAACTCTTTATAACACCAAAGAGGATTTTAGAGAAGCCATAACCTCATATGCTGTGCATACTGGAAAAGGCCTTAAGTTTATTAAAAATGATAAGGAAAGGATTAGAGTAAGGTGCAAGCCAGACTTTGATTGGAAAGCATATTGTGCAAAGTTAAAGGGAGAAGAAACATGACAATTAAGGATGATCAATGACAATGACAAGCATACATGCAGTAGGGAGGTGAATAATAAATTGTTAAAATCTAAATGGTTGAGCAGGAATATTCAAAAAACCGTGAAAGAAAATCCCAAGTATAAATTAAAAGATATTGTTGAAAGATCTAAGAGAAAGTGGAATGTAAATGTCTCAAAGGTAGTGGCTTCTAAAGCATATAAAGAAGCATTGAATCACCTTCATGGGTCCCTCCAAGAACAATTTCGACGATTGTATGACTATTGTCATGAGCTAAAAAGGTCTAATCCTCACTCTACAGTGTTGTTAAAAGTAGGTAGGCCACCTGACTATGATGCAGAGCTTGATGCTTTATTGCCATCTAGATTTGAAAGGCTGTATATATGCTTTGAGGCTTGTAAGAAGAGTTTCTTCACTTGCAGACCAATTATTGGGTTGGATGGATGTTTTCTTAAGGGGCCATATAAATGCCAATTATTGGCTGCGGTCAGGAGAGATCCTAATGAGCAAATGCTCCCTATTGCTATTGTTGTTGTAGAGGCAGAGACCAAAGATTCTTGGACTTGGTTTCTATCTAATTTGATTGAAGACCTCAGTGAGACAAATAAATGCAAGTCCTATACCTTTATTACAGACCAGCAAAAGGTAAAATTTCATTCTTTGTCCACTTTTTTAACTTTGTATTTAACATATAGTATTTAAATATAATATTGTAATGATTTTATAGGGTCTTTTACCTACCTTTGATGAACTCTTACCTGGAGTAGATCATTGATTTTGTGTTCGGCACCTATACAACAACTTTAGAAAGCAATTCCCAAGAACAAATCTGAAAGAAAAGATGTGGAAGGCAGCCAAAGCTACCTACCCGTAGGCATGGGAAAGAGCAATGAAGGATATTCAGAAAATTAATGATGATGCATATAAGTATCTCATCAAAATTCCTCCTAGACTTTGGAGTAAGTCTCGATTTTCCTTTGAACCAAAGGGTGATGTATTAGTAAATAGTATGAGTGAAGCTTTCAATAGTGTCATTCTTGATGCAAGAGAAAAACCAATTGTGTCAATGTTGGAGGATCTTAGGATTTATTTCATGAATAGGTGGGCTGCTAATAGAACTAAAATGAATAGCTTTCAAGGTTGAATTCTTCCAAATATTAAAAAGAGATTTGAAAGAGAGGCTAAGGATAGTGGTAGATGGTTACCTTCTTGGGCTGGAGATGAAAAGTTTGAGGTTCATGATAGGCATGAGAGATTTGCACTTGATCTAAAAGTTAAAGAATGTGGTTGTAGAAAGTGGTCATTAACTGACATCCTTTGTGCTCATAGCATAAGTTGCATATATTGGTGGTCAAAGAACCCAAAAGATTATGTGTTCATTTATTATAGGAAAGAGGCTTATCAAGCATGTTATGAACCTATCATTTTTCCTACAAATGGCGCCAACTTATGGACAACAACATAATATCCAAATATACTTCTACCAACATATAGAAAGACTATTGGTAGACCATGAATATTGAGAAAAAAGGATCCAAATAAAGAAAAGAAAGGAAAATCTAAGATGATTAGAATTGGTTTTGCAGCAAAATGTTCAAATTGTGGCACTCTCGGCCACAACAAAAGAAGTTGTAAGGATTCAAGCAACATTGGAAGTCATGATATTCAAACTAATGCAAGAAACACTCAGCCTAGTGTATTGAGTGCCACAATGAACACACAAACAAGTGTGCAGCCAAGTGAGGTAAAATCTTCCACTTCAATTTTATAAGACCTGATTGATTATGAACTTTCCTTGAGTAGTAACATAAATTTTGTAATTTGTATTACACGCTTTAATAATATACAAATCATAATGTGACTTGGCCAAATGCTTTAATGTAGGAGACTTTAAGTCAGCCTTCTATACAAACATCTTGGAAAAATGTGCCGCTATGGCGTACTCCTAGTTCCCATCTCATACAAAGACCAAATATGAAAAGCAAAATGACAATGGTAAACAACACCCAAGCAACAACACCAAGCCAGCCAACTGATGCAACATCAAGTCAACCAAATGCTACAAGATAAAGCATTTATTCTTCTTGCTTTTGTCTCCAAGGAAGATCATGGTTTAATTTGGATTTCTTTTACATTTACACTTTAGTCATCTTCTTCATGACAATTGCTTTTAATGTCTAAATTCCTTCTCCAATCTTCTTCTATTTCAGACCATGAATCAAAACAAATGTTGTTGCAAAATTAATCATATGAAGTATCAAAGCCCACCCTAATGATATAGTACTTGCATTTCTTTTAATTTTGAATGAAAATTATCATCTATTATCTGAAAACTAACAAAATGTTTACATCAAAGTCCTAAAGAAAACGTTTTACCAAAAAAAGTCCTGAAGTAACGAGAACTCCTTACATCATCCACCTCCCCCCATTGCAAGGTGGTGGATGATTGAAGGTACAAAAATTAACAGAGTAGATGACCCTGTTTAGCAAGCCTATGAGCACAATTAACAAAGTTCCTGGATAAGAAATTAAAATACACACAGCCCAATCAAAAACATATATTCAAGTATTCAAAATTTCAAGTATTATATCTTCATTTAACAAAACATATCTTCAAGTATTATAAATTTCAATTTGTTCAAGGGGCTGGGGCCACTCATCAAATTTTCCTAAGCAATAGTGCTCATTTACAATTTGACATCAGAATAAGGTAAGCACACAAGAATATTGTGGAACATCCACAGTAAAACTAACCCTGCACTCAGACGCACTCAGAAATTCTCATGCCCTGTTCTTTTTGTGGAAGTGTTTTTGAAGGAACCAGGTTATGGCCAATTTAATAGAATTAGAATTTCCTTGGGAAGCCTGATTCTATTACACCAAACAAAACAATACAAAAATTCTACCCCCCAACATCGAAATCCCAATGTTATAAACAAGGCAGCAGCACTACTTAAGATAGGTAGATGAAACCTATAGCAAAACATAAGATATCAAGGATGACATATAGCAGTAATACAATTATCATACTGCAATTATTTACATCAACATGGAGATGATAGATGTGCATAAAAAGAATTGCAGAACCATGTTTTAACTGGGAATACACCATAGTTATGCATATTCATAGTAATTTAGAGAAATGCAAAATGTCTTCCTTTACATACCCATAAAAAAGGTCCGAGCCTGCTCTTCAGCCAATCGTGTATAAAATACATTGTAGCTATCAAAGATATTAAAACCTGAAGTGTTGGCCCTTCCTCGGTTGGAAAGAGAACAATAAGAGCTCCAAGCAACAAGAATGTGACAAAGTTTTTACAATGAACTTCGTGGATGGAGTTTGAAATCTGCTTCTCACAAACTGAACAACTCGAGATTGATTTACTTCCCTCATTTTCTTCTTCAAGTCAATTTTTGGGTTCCTCCACTCAGAATTTTTCCATGATAATTTTGTCATGTGCTAATTCAATTGCATCCACACTTGGCTTGTGCCCTGCATATTTTTGAATTAAGAAGTTCCTTGCTCCTTGAACTTCATCTTCAGAAGCTTTCCTGCTAATTCCAAGTCGTTTGTATGGGTCGCTCACATTTATTCTTGCAAAGACAGCTAAATGAGCAGCCAATGAGGTGAGAACGGAGGTTGTCGGCTCTGATCTGTGTCTCTCACGACACTCCTACTGCAACTTTGGAACTCTTCTCCTCATGTCGCCGGCGACGATGGAGATGAGAACGGAAGTTGTCGACTACGGAGTTGAAGGGAAAGATGAAGATCTGAAAGTCACCGCGCTGAAAGGTACTTTTTTTATAGTGTGTGTGTTGCCAAAGTTGAAGGAGACTGCAGTGGCTGGTTCGGATAAGCATCAGTATTGTTGAAGAAGAGAAGACAATTGTTTAGTTGTTTTTTTCTTTTTCGCAGATTTATTTTTATTTTAAAATATAAATATATTAAATTAAAAAAATAACATGTAAGCATGCATTGTCAACATTTACTTACATAGTCATTATTTAAAATTGCTGAGTTAGTATTTTTAAGTAAGTAACCTAACAGTGTTAATATTAAAGGACCAAAAATATGCTTTATAAAATTAAGAACAAAAAATATAGCTCATGTAAACTTAAAGGACCAAAAATATACTTTACCCTAATATAAAACCTCAAGGATTAAGTATCAATTTTGCCCCTAAAGTATGCGTCCAGGAGCAATTTTACCCCCAAAGTTTTTAGCGTAGCAATGTTGACCTGAAGTATCAAAACGTAGCAATGTTGCCCCTCTGTTAACAACCCTCCATTAGGATGTTAACAGAGGAACAACATTACTACGTTTTGATATACCACTCTGGTCCTATTTATAAGTCCCTTTTGACCAAAAAAATTTGGTCCTATTTATAAGTCCCTTTTGACCAAATAAATGAGATTGTGACAATTTTGCCCATATTAATTATCCAATGAAAATAGAGAGAGAATAAAAAGTTGAAAGATACTCAATCATAAATAAGGGTAAAGTTGAAAATTTACCCCATAATCATTGAGTTAACTACCTCTCCTTGGTATGTGTGATTTGGTCAAAATGGGACTTATAAATAAGACCAGAGTGGTAGACAACATTACTATACCGAAAACTTCAGAGGTAAAATTGTTCCGGAGTGAGCACGTACTTCCAAAGGTGAAATTAGTAGTTAACCCAATCTTCAATAACAAACAGACTCATGAAGGGTCGGCGATGGAACCTGAGCGGCCAAGCGGGTTTGTTTGTCACAGACAAGTGGGCGGAAGGGGGAAGTTGCAACCTTTTTTGTGAAATAAATCGCCCAACGCTACGAGACCAGAGAGAGAGCCACTCCTCAATTTCTCCGCCCATTCTGTTCTCCCTCGTATAAAATTCCTATGTCTCCTTTCCTTCTTCATTTCCGTCTTTCTTGGGAGCTCGGCTGTTCCTGCTACGATCTCCTTTTCTGGTTCAATGGCGACCCTTCTTCAGGGTGTGGGAGTTGCTTCCGCTATCCCGGCCTCCACCTCACTTGACTCCAAGAAACTTCAGCTCAGATCCCTCTCGGGTTTGCTTCCTATCTCTTCTTTGATTCCTCTCATGCCTTTATTTTCGATTTAGTTATTGGTTCCATTGGGCATGTATCGTTGATTGACTCTAACGTTGGTTCTTAAACTTTGGTTTAACATGCTTCCGATTCAGGGAGGAAAGCTGGCATAAATTTAGTCAGCTCTGATGCGAGTTTGAATCTCCGTGCGGGAGCTCGTAAGGCTGGACGCTTGATTACCAATGCAGTTGCAGTAAGTTACCTGTCTCCCATTACTTTCCGAGTTTGGTTTTCTTCTCCTCTGTTCCAAATCTGTTATTGGACCAACGGGAATGGGTTTTATTGCGGTCGTCGCTTTCCTAATTCCACCATGGTTTTTCTGTAGGCTAAAGGAGACAGTTCTGCTGCTTCTACATCATCTAAACCTGGGTTGGTTTCTTACCTTAATCACTTACTGTTCTATCTCAGTATATCTGGCTTCAACTTTGTCTTTCTTGTTCCTGCTCGATCATTTTTAATCAATGATATCTCCTAATTTCTTTTGAAATGAATGACATCTCTTCTTGATGCCTGATTTGGGCTCTAAAAGCACATTTACCTGCAGAATGCTAGTGCCCTTAAAAAAATGTATTTACTGTGAATCACAGTCTACATAATATTATGTTCCTTCTTCTGGTATCTTTGGATTAGGAAAAACTTCTTTCTAGAAAAAGGGACAAAAAAGAAGCAGGGATTAGTGTTTTTTTCGTTTTTTTTTTTTTTACTATTATCATCCTGGAACCTACTTTGTCAGAAAATAAAGTACTGCAACAAATAAGTACTATTTTGTGCAAATGCCTTGTGTGAACGTCAGGCTCAGTACGTATTCCAGCATGACTGGATCCGTGTACATGCCAACTAACATATTTATAGTTGTCTGTTTTAACAAAGCTCGAAAGTTAAATATGATACTGTTTGTTGTTGTTATCCTTGTTGTTATTGTTTAGAGTACTACCTTGGCCATAGAGAAAACACATCTGATGGAAAAATCTTGGTTGCATTTATTTTGTCCAGTTGTCTGGCCTATTATTTCCGCTTCTACTATGTCTTGATCTGCTTCATAAAAAAATTTCAACTTTTTGTCAGTAAAAGTAAAACAAATAATAATCAAGCATCCTCCAATGCAAAATTTTATAATAATACTTGTCTACGTATCTGATATTGGAGGTAGGGCCTGTTTTCTTCAATGAACCAGATGCATTTTTGTGTTTCAGGCATGAACTTCTCCTTTTTGAAGCCTTACGTGAAGGTTTGGAGGAAGAAATGGAAAGGGATCCCACTGTATGCGTCATGGGTGAGGACGTAGGTCACTATGGGGGATCTTACAAGGTGACTAAAGACCTGGCCAACAAGTTTGGTGACCTCAGGGTTCTTGACGCCCCTATTGCTGAGAACTCCTTCACAGGGATGGGTATTGGGGCTGCCATGACGGGTCTGAGGACAGTTGTTGAGGGCATGAACATGGGATTTCTGCTTCTGGCATTTAACCAGATCTCCAACAATTGTGGCATGCTCCATTACACTTCTGGAGGGCAGTTCAAAATACCTATAGTTATCCGTGGACCTGGTGGAGTGGGACGACAATTAGGGGCAGAACACTCCCAGAGGTTGGAGTCATATTTTCAGTCAATCCCTGGAATCCAGATGGTGGCTTGCTCAACCCCTTACAATGCCAAGGGCTTGATGAAGGCTGCAATTCGTAGCGAGAATCCTGTTATACTGTTTGAGCATGTTCTGCTTTATAACCTCAAGGAGAAAATTCCAGATGAAGAGTATGTATTGTCACTTGAAGAAGCTGAGATGGTTAGGCCTGGGGAGCATGTAACCATACTGACCTATTCCAGGATGAGGTATCATGTAATGCAGGCTGCCAAGACATTGGTGAATAAGGGGTATGACCCTGAAGTAATTGATATCAGGTCTTTGAAACCATTTGATCTCCACACAATTGGGAATTCAATCAAGAAGACGCACCGTGTGCTCATTGTGGAAGAGTGCATGAGGACCGGTGGAATCGGTGCTAGTTTGACAGCCGCCATTAACGAAAATTTCCATGATTATTTGGATGCTCCTGTTGTGTGTTTATCCTCTCAGGATGTGCCAACCCCATATGCTGGTCCATTGGAGGAATGGACTGTAGTTCAGCCTGCACAGATTGTGACGGCAGTTGAGAAGCTCTGCCAATAATTGCTACAAATGTACGTGGTTCTGCTGAAGCTTTTCAAGTTGATCAAGCCAGAGCCTTCATTATGATTTTCTTCTCTTTTTTTTTTTTTTTTTTTTTTGGGGCAACTCATTTTGATTTTCTGATATTGTTAGTTTAACAGAGTTTCATTTAGTTCTTCTGCAGCAGATATATAGTGCGTAAGAACTTGGTAAGCACAATATTTTATTATTGCCTACAACCCTTGATTTTTTTTTTTTTTTTTTTTGCGAGTGTGCCTATGTAAAAGATATTGATTTACAAATGTGCACGTATTTGAGTGCTTTTGCTTTCAATTCAAAGGTTCACATTCACAGACAAAGGCCAGGTAGGATTGATCAACGTAGTTAAAGTTCTTGCACACTCAGTTAATTGATATGGCGATATCTGAGTTTTTTGGGCATGTCGGTTCCAAAAATTGCTCCATGCACAGACAATATCGCAATGTCCTTTGTCTTTTAGACGTGTTTGGGAATTTGGATATTTTAATTTTAATACTAAGGATATGTTGGGTCATTTGGGAATTTTAATGTTGATGTTAAATGTTACTTTGTTAAAAAAATTTACTTTCCCATAAAATTGCTCTATATTGTGTTTAGTTCAGTCAATATTTTCATACAATGTTTGCGATTAATGCAAATATTGTTGATTACTTAATGGGGTTTTTCAGGTATTCTCACCAATAAAATTTTAATGGCGTTTTTCCCCCAATTTTCTCTATGGCCTATGGGTTAATTTATTATCATTATTATTATTATTATTATTATTATTATTTGGTGTAAAAATCAAGGGTTTCTCCTCTCGAGGCTTAAAGCATAAATGGTTTTAACTTCTTTTAACAGGTGTGCTTCCTAAAATTCGAATTTGTGTTCTCCTCCTTATGAGGGTGAAACCGTTTATCACCTCAACCAATAACTTGTTAGTTCTATGATCTACAATGATACAGATTCCAAATGTGAAATTACCTTATTCCCCCATTGATTAAAAGGGGAAGAGAGAAGTGAAAGGGCTTGTCAATAGTCATTCTAGAACTTGTCAATATAGACATACACTTATCAAAAGGAGCTATTTTAAATTGTATAGGAAAAAGGACATTAGTTAACATAGATTTGCTTACAAATAACCGCTCTATAACTTATCAATAAAAGAGAATACACTTATCAACAGAAATTATTTTAAATTGTATTGGAAAAATGATATTAGTTAACATAGATGGGCTTGTCAAATATCACTCTATGACTTGTCAATATAGGCACATGCACTTATCAATAAGAGCTTTTTAAAATTAAATTGGAAAAATGATGTTAGGTTGATGGACTTGACAATATAGACATATGCACTTGTCAAAAAAGGCATATGCACTTGTCAGTCTAAGGGCAAACTAATTTCAACTATCAATTACTAAGGGTAAGAAGGTAATTTCACATTTGAAAACTATATTATTGAGATCCCTAGAGTTTTTAGATAGAGGAATCTACATTAGGACTTTTTTTTTAATATTTTTTCTAGTTCTTCAGAGTTGAGTTCGATTTTCCCACATTTGTACAAAATACTCCCTCTGTCCCTATATAGAAGAACTTTTTTAATGACTTTGTCCCTAAATGTAAGATCTCATTTGAGTGTCTCACTGATAAATATGCTATTTTTCCATTTTGTCCTTATTTAATTATTATACTACATATATTATCTTTCATCATTTTCTTATTATTACTCTTTCACACCTACTCATAAATAGGGGCATTTTTTTTAAAAAAAAAAATCAATTTTCTATATATTTAATACATTTAATTACTTTACTGTTTTTTAAAATATCGCGATTCAATTAAAAGATTCTTATATATTGGGAGGGAGTATGGAACAAGTATATACAGACAACTAAAAGTAAGAAAATTTCAAAAGTTAATAGATAAACCGACAAGTATAATCATTTTGTTGATCGGTCAATTGTTCCAAAGTATCTGATTTCTTCTATAGTGTTTCCTAAGATATTTTAATATGAAATCCCTGTAAGTCCACTGAATTCCAAAAATGCTTCAGAGCTCAACTGAAAGTCTCCTTTACCCAAGGCCTCGAACACAATTGGATCTGCGATACTTGTGGTAGATCATCTGGGTTCATCTTATTCAGAGCAAAGTCCAAGTTTTTTCCAATCCTTCTTTCCAAGTATGCGTCAACAACACAGCCATGAGTCACTAAATCAAGAACGACATTTTCATGCATCATATGTTCAATACTGAGGTGGAGGTCCCAGGATAATTGCATTCGTGAAAAGGCTAGCGCACGAATATTAAAAGTCGTTAATTAGGGCAGAATCCAGCTTCAATCATTCTGAAAAGTCTAGCATTGTCATCTTAAGAAGTTTATGTGATTGACCCATGAAGGAATGGATTGAGCTCATAGATGAATGATATGATGAGTAATTTATGTTTAAGATTAAGATAACCATTTTATAAATAATTTATCAAGTTAAATTAGATTGTATTATACATTAGCCTGTTTGGGAAGGCCTTTGGCAAGGAAAAAAAGCTCGGTAGTGACCGGTTGGGTAAGCGTTTACGTCACTAGGCTTGGTTTATCGAAAAGTATACTTTTGACTTGTTACTAGCTTTCGTTTGGGAGCCCATGTTGGAGTAGAGATTGGTCTAAGAGAGAGAGAGGATGGGTTTAATAATATAATTCTGAATCATATAATTTTTAATTCTAAATAATAGTTTAATAATAATTTGAGAGAGACAAGGGTTTGGTTTGAGAGCCAATTTTTTTAATAATAATTTAACTTTTTTAAAAAGTTTAAATTTAATTTTTTTAATATTAATTATCACAATATATACAACTAAATAATATATGTAGTATTCAACAAGATTCATACCATTTTCAATCATTTTCCATTTCAACTGACTTTTAAAATAATAATCCAAACACATTTCAGATTGGAAAAAGCCAATTTTACCACTATAAATCTGAACACAAATCATATTTACAATCTAATTTTTATCTTATCTTATTTCTGCAAAAGTCAAATTGAAAATAAGTCATTTCTCCCACCGCTAACCCAAACAGACTCATTTCACTACTCAAATGTAAACCTATAATTTCTATCATTAAAGCAGATTTATATATAATGGTGCAATTTTCTTTATAAAATAAAACTAAATGGGCAAGGTTTGTAGGCTTGAAGGTTAAATCTTATGAAAATATATCTAATCTCTTTACCTAAATATACCTAATAATATGTCTGAGTTGAACTTGACTTATTGCCTAAATAAGCTAGGATTAAATCTGAGCCTGATCTATTTCTACCTCTACTAAATATTGAGGTCTCCGAAATTTGAGCCACTTGGTCCAAGATGTGGAGACCATACTTTTTTTTACTTGAATGTAGACCATACCACTCTGGTCTTATTTATAAGTCCAGTTTGACCAAAAAATTTGGTCCTATTTATAAGTCCAGTTTGACCAAATAAATGAAATTGTGACAATTTTGCCCATATTAATGATGATGAGAGAGATTGGCTAGCTATGTTGGGAAGAAAAAAAGATGAGAGAGATTTGACAATAAATTTTAAAAGGTATCCATTCATAAATGAGGGTAAAGTTGGAAGTTTGCTCTATAATCATTGAAATACCTAACTTTTATTGGTATGTGAGATTTGGTCAAAATGAACTTATAAATAGGACTAGAGTGGTACTTAATCGCTTTGTTAACTATACTTTTGTTTATTAATGCAAAATTTGTTTTCCATAGGGAAAAAAAAGTATGTCTCAATATGGTAATCATATGAAACAAATAATTATTTTCAAAAAGAAAAATTAAATTATGGAAAACTAAGGAAAATTCTTAAACTCTTCAAAATAAATTTAGTCAAACTCAAGGATTTAGAATGATGAAGGGTAAATTAATAAATTAAATTGATGTTGAAATAAGGCTTTGAACTTAAGGTGTATATTTTCAAGAGGGGAAGTTCAAGCAATTAAGGTAACATATAAGGAAAATTAGAGTTTTTGTATTTGATAAAAAATGACTCACAAAGGATTGAGAGATTTATTAGACCAAATTGTATAAAAAGTACAAACATAAATATTGAGGTCAAATGAGTCTAGCACATCATCATCACTCCATTACTAACCATACAAAATCACAAACGCTAAAATTAATGGCTTCGCCTGAGACTTGGAAAGATCTCTAGAGTCTACTTTGAACTGATGATAGCTCACGCTTCATTTGATCCCTCAGAACTCTCCTTATTAATTTGTTGGAAGCCGTTCGAGGAAACCCTTGCACAATTCTAACAAGTCTTACCTGTAATGTACAGGAAATATGAACATCAAATCAGTACTCATACTAACTTATGTCAGGTTAAGATTTCAAGAAACTATTTGGTGTTGTCCAAAAACTCATTCACATGGATCTACATTTGAAATGGTTTGCAAAGTATTCCCTCCAATCTTATTTATAAGCAACAACTACCCAAATCACACAAAGCTAATTGTTGGTTAAAATTAGTTAAAAGGATTGAATTAGTAAGATATGCAATTATTTTCCCAAACATGACATTATTTATGAAGATGATGAGTAAGAGAAGATATGAGAGAGCATGAGTAGGAAAAAGATGAGAGGGACATGGAATTAATTGAGGATAAATCTTGAAAAAGTGCATTAAGTAGCGTCACCTTAAACAAAGGATTAAGATTCCTCTGAATGGCCTTAGAGAACTTCATCTTTAAGGTTTCTGCATCAGAGTTGTATCCTTTTTTTAAAACCACAAATATAACCAGTTGTTCCGGACCACCAGTTGTCGGCGCGACGCTGATCGCAGCCGTCTCTAAAATGCATTCATCAGCCCGGTCACAGACACGCTCAATTTCTACCGAACTTGTCTGCATATCAGAAGTCAAAATTCAGAGTATGAAGAAAGCAAGATCCTATAATGCCAGATTAAGAGAAATGGTCATGTGAATTTAAGAACTTATTGAAGAATTCATGATTGATTTCAGAGTATAGAACGTCCTTACTAAATTTAAGTCAAATATATTTGTTTTACAACATTAGTTCCAAACAAGTTTTTATGTATTTTGTTCTCAAATATGAACTTTTATAACAATGTTTTTTTCTTCCCAAAACTTGTTTTGAAAAACACTTTCTTAAAACTATTCTAAGAACCAAAAAAATTAAAAACAAAATCAAACAAGGCCATAGCATGGCCATCAACCCAGATATATATATATATATATATATTCAGTGTCCATGGGTGTAGAACGAGGAGAGTTACCAGAAAATAGGAACAAGGCGTATGCTGTTATACCTTTATACCACCAAGATTCATGGTGTCATCGGCCCTTCCTTCTACAATGATATAGCCCCCAACAGACCTCCTGATTATATCTCCATGTCTCCTAAGTTGCTGCTAATAAATACATCCAGTTAGACATTTACAGTTTATGAATAAATCCATCACTTGAAACAGCAAACGAAACTACTAATAATAAAATGACTAATACAATTAAAAATTTCAATGGCATATATACAAACATACAGAATTTACAGAGAAGGGACTGCTGGAAAGTCAGTACGGAGATCTAAGTAGTTTACACTTTACAGTATATGAAATTTATAGTTACTATTGACACACATTGATTTTTTAATTGTTCAAACATCCAAAATTTAGAGTTAAGTACTGTCCATAATGTATGATCTAATTTGGGAGTTGATCTTGATCCTAAATGTAAGACTTATTTTCCATATGTATCAATTAGCCCTATTGATACTCCCTCAAAAGGAGAGGAAGGAAGGGAATTAAGGAACATTAATAAGGTATTTTAGGAAAAACACGTCATATTTATTATAATTAACTAACATACATAACTTCTTTAACCAAATCAAACTAGTTAAATAGGTCTTACATTAAAAACCAAATAAGTCATTTGTTTATGTTTAACTCTGCCTCTAACTAATTTGATTTCTGTATCTTCTACTAGGTGCTGGTGCATGTGCTATTTGGTCAGCAAGTAGAGCTTGAATATTTGAGTCTGCATATTCTGATGAGATAGTTCAGCAAAGAAACTCACAATTTTCTAATATATCAATATAAAGCAAGAAAATGTAAGTAAATGATTACCTTCCCTTTGTAAAAGGGCATCCCCTTAAAGTAAACCTGCTCATGATCAGCATTAAGCAATCTATCAGTTGCTCCAAAATACACAGGGAAAAGACCCACTTCACCAGCACAAGCAACATCATCTGGCTGTCATATTGGTCAAAGAAATAATATGATGCCAAATTAGAATATTTAAACACTTTAACTGTAATTGGAATTGGTAAAATAAAGATAAAATTCAACAGGCAAGTGCTATAGGAGATCAAATATCTAACAATAAAGAATTGGTTGTAAATTGGTTAACAAATAGCTAGACCTTTACAAAAGTCAAAAGCATAAGGAAATACGTTCAGATAACTCTGATTGAATTCTATTGGTGTTCAAGTAGTTGATCCCAAGATATTGAAGTGTATGCTTCTGGTTGATCATCATTGATCCAAATTTTTATCTCTTTTTTTTTTTTTTTTGGGTGGTTAGAAACCAAGGGTATCCCCCAGACGAAACTAGAGACTTATCCCCGGGCCGTGTGACAAGCAGAGCCCTCCCTAAGGTCTTTTTCAACAAGTGAGATTTGAACCCCTTCCCTTTTACCAGGCGGCCTAGCCAGTCACACCTAGACCAAGAACGCTCAGGTAATCCAACTTTGAATTTAGTAACTACATGGTATTGTCATATCATTACGGTAATATGTTGATGGAAGCTGATGTCAACACAAGAAAAAAATGAGAGAAAGAAGAACGTCAAAAGAAAAGAAAGAAAGAAGACCCAGAAAAGTTCTTACATAAGGCACTCCATTCTCATCTAGGATGACAATGCCAGTCGCCATCGATGCTGTGCTAAATGCTCCAAAAGCTTGAGGCTGAAGCTGGCTTCCAAGGATATAACTAGAAGCAAGCTCCGTTCCACCACAACATTCAATGATTGGATTGTAATAGGATCTTGAAGAAAGCCAAAGGTCATCATCAACATTTGAAGTTTCTCCAGTGGAACAAAAAGTTCTGCACACAACCATATTATAGTTAATTTATCTTTTTAGTTACTTGTTAATTAAACCTCCTTAAGAAACTACCTTATTTTTGTCCAATCTAAGCCTTCCATACAATTTGTATTCTTCCAAGTTTTTACCAAGCTCGGAACTGTTCCCAAAATAGAAACACCAGCATCCTGATTTTTGTAGTAAATATTAGATATACAAGGAAGGGCTATCATGCAATGTGTAAATTCTTTTGATGCAAGGTACAAAAACTATTGAATAAAATGTTGCAACTTTGCTTCCTACAGGCATACTCAAACACAATACCAGAAAGGAACTCCATTAATGTGTGTCAAAATATTTCTACATATTGAAGAATACCAAGTCAAAGAATTCCTCTAGTCCTTATAATTTTGCTCAATCACTGATTTGGTTCTTGTAGTTTAAAATTTTGTGATTAAATTTGTGTTTTAAAATATTTTGAATGGATCCCCAAAATCAAACAACAATATCATGCGAATAACTCATGCTGCTTAAGCCGTACAACCGGAAG
Organism: Acacia pycnantha; assembly: GCA_025563575.1. Taxonomy (NCBI): domain Eukaryota; kingdom Viridiplantae; phylum Streptophyta; class Magnoliopsida; order Fabales; family Fabaceae; genus Acacia; species Acacia pycnantha. The sequence continues at coordinate 73,070 of JAMWYP010000625.1, forward strand.
CAGTCAAGCATCCAACCCAGTCACCTTCTGAAAAACAAAACCAAGAGGTATGTTGATGGCCCTCTGTTATTCAACTTCTACTCAATCAATGAAAGGCAACGGACATATATGGAGGCATAACCCTCATTAAACAACCCTCATAGATGTGTCTAAGGAAAGCAACAGAATCTAAACAATAAAATCTTCATTGTCTCATCTAAATGAACTAAAAATAAAGAAGATAAAGGATGAGGGTAATTCTGTGTTAAAGCAGCAAAATCATACAGTTAATAACATGGTCACGTGTAGCAGAGTGATCTCCAAAACAATATATTATATGTGCTTAAAATATGCATATTCCAAACTTGATGAAATATTTTGGGATACTGAAAAAGTACATTTGTTATAGAAAGAATTTCATGGACAGTTTGAGTTCTGAAGGGCAAGTTCAAAAGCCAGCAATAGGTCTACAGGTCTAGCATTCTAGTTTCTGTAGCCACTTAGCCAGATAATAATGATAACTACAACATACCAACTACTATTGATAATACTACAACTACAGCTGTTATAATGATTAAACTGATGATTATGACTATTGTTATGATGGGATCTCTTGCAGAATATAGAGCATAGTGTCACACATGGAAAGGAACGCTGGATATTTTTCGTGTATGGACACTCTGCATTTAAGTAGGAGGTTTAGACTTCAAGTATGGACAAGTCTAGAAACTCCTAGAATGTTGTAGATATGTGTACATAATTGTAGAGTTGTATAGAGAATTTTAGAATCTCTTAGGTAAGAGATAAATATCTAAATATTTGTAGGGAAGGTTCTGGAGAATCAATCTCCACTGTAGGATGATTTTGATCTTGACCTTTCATTGAGGAGGTTGTAGGCTATAAATAGGAGATGCCTCCCTTATTTGTAACCATCTAAGGGAATCCAATCAAGTGTTATTCAAGATCTTCTCTTTCTAAGTTCTCTTTCTCTCTCTAAAGTTCTCTTAGTCTTTGTGATTTTTGCCTACTCGTGAGGTTTCGGCTGACTTAGCAAAGATCGAAAGGGGTGATTAAGCTAAGGCTGGTACAGTATTTGGGAGATCAAGTTCAAGGCCGTCACAATAGGCTATGTAAAATTAAAGTTGGAGGAATCACCTGAACAAATTTTCCAAAACCATGACCAAGAGGAGATCCATGGTAAAGAGCAAGAGTTGCCCCAGACAGAAAGCATGCATAGATTAGAGTCGGTCCCATTACCCACCCTAAATTTGTGGGCCAGCAGAAAGTATCCCCAACTTGAACATCAATGAGAGCCCAGGCATCAGCAGCACTTCGAATAGGCGAAAGCTGAGTCCATGGAATAGCTTTTGGTTCACCTATTGAAAACAAAAGGAGAATCAGGAAATTTTTGATAATGCCTTTCTTGCATTTGATGTGTACTTGGGTAGAATTATTACCGGTGGTTCCTGACGAGAAGAGTATGTTAGTGACTGACTCCATTGATTGATAGACTGGAACTGGAGAGTAATAATTTGATCTGCCAATAGTAAAATGATCATGTAAGCCTAAACAAAAAAGAGATGTAATATCCCTATTTTATTTTTGCATTTTGATTAAACCATAAAGTAGTATAATAAACATGTTCCAATAGACATTACCTGGGATGCTGACTCCCAGAAGAGAGAAAATCTTTCCATGAATGGTCCTGTTCCCTTAATTGCACTCCTACATCATCACCTAACACTGGAAGCACAATAACTTTACAAGAAGCTGCCTCAATGACGCGACTGCAAGGAGAAACACTCAGAATGATTCTTCCATTGATTTCTTCGTAAAAAAACAGAAAACTTAAGTAAAACTAAGTAAAATGCTCTTGTCATTAACATAAAGGCAAACTAAGTAAAATGAAAGCCATCAATGACTGATAGCAAAATTCCCTCAGAGAGTAATTTATTTGGCTGTTACAAAACTTCATAAGAAAAACACATAGGTTCAGGCTTTTGAAAAAGGGATGGTGATCTGCCTCAGGAAATTATAGCTTTTCTTGGTCCTTGAAGTACAACTAAGCATCTTAAGAAGAATAATTACTTCAAGAAGGATTAAGAGAGGCCTAGAATCATTGATAAAAATATGGGTTAATTTACATTTCACTCTACTCCTATTTTCTATCATGAACTAGACTTTTCTTCTTTGTGTTTGGATATCAATCCTAAAAAATATTATATTGTTAGGAAAAATGCCCAATCATACATATATCAATGATGGGAAATTCAGAAAGATTTATATTTTATCCTCAGTAATTTATATTGTGACTATTTTTTGCGAGATTTACTTTGTGACTTTACTGTTTTTTTAGGCTTATATATATATATATATATAAAACTTTAGGCTTTCTTTTATCGTAAGTGGTTTCCTTTGCTATTCTTTTCTTTTAATTTAGTGCTTTAGGATTCCAATAAATAGCCCTAGTTTGTTCTCTTTTTTAAGACTTAATGATTTGAATATTCAGAATTATTACTCCTTCATTCTTCTTCCCTTTCTCCTTTTATCTCTCTATTTCTCCCTCTTTCTCCTCCCCTTTTTCTTCCTCAAATAAAAATAATATGACACGCTTTCCCCTGCATTTTAGAAATTTGAAAAATAAGTCAGTGCACTATTCATGGTTTGTGAAAAGAACATTTTGTTGATACATTGATTCCCCTCATCAGATTGACCAAAAAAATAAGAAGAAAACATAGCAATAAAAGAGAGAATTCAGAATGCTTCCATGCACCAAATGGGGCATAAGTAAATGGTTAACGATACTAATGGATAGCATCAGGAAAATGCTTATATGCTGTACCATATTTAAGCAATTTCTCCATGATCATCAGATGACCATGCTGTCACCTGGGTTGGATTATCATTTATACCAAATGTTTGGAATAAAAGGAGATGGCCCCACCTTGTGAGATAAGGTTTGTTGTTGTTGTTGTTTGGAATAACAGGAAATAATATGTACTTGTAAAGCTTCACATGTTAACAATAAGCTAGAAAGATCACTTAGACACAAAAATCAATGGATTGAACCAAGTATGATATGATTGTACTGTTCAAATCATGAATTCAGAGCGCAGCAATGAAGTATAACAGTAAAAATATTTACCTGTACAAAGGGAATTTTCGGCCACCTCTTGATATGAAATCCTGAACACAAATTGAAAATTAGATAGTATTTCCATGTACCAACATAGAGTAATAAATATCAAAGCTGTAACACCATAAAATTAGTTTAAAATTGAAAATTTGTAAGTTCATTGTATAGGTTCTTCTTTAAGGGGGTATGCTGGGAATAAATGTATAGTCTCCCCTAATCTTCTCACAATTGGCATGGTTTCAAATTGACAGGTCACCTGTGTAAAGATACCCTTTGCTTTAGAGACACGCAGACGAACTGCAATTTCCTTTGGTGCAAAGCTATCAGCTATTGATACCACAACACATCCTGCTACAATAATGGCCAAGTATATTATAACAGCATTGACTGTCATTTGCATGTCAATTGCAATTGCATCACCCTTTGAGAAATTAGCTGCTATCACTTTTGCTACCATCCTGTAAATAATTTTGACGAAGATCAGCATGAGGAGTAGACAACATATTATGAATTGAAAGCTGATGCAAGCATAAAATCAGAAAAGAGAAGAATCAAAAGCATAAAATGAATGCCAGGGGACATAATGAAAGAAAATAAAAACATAATTATGCTAGAACACTTGTAATTTAAGTGTCCAGTTTCAACAACTAATGTAACTGAAAATTTAACTTTCAATGATAAAAATTTAAACATTCAGTAGATGTCACAATTTGTTTCACATTTTCAAATATAGAACTTGTATAATACCGCCAAGAGTGGAGCCGGAATTTTAATGATAGAGGGTGAAAATAAAAAATATTATATCATAAATAAAAGTACTTAGAATATAATACAGACCTAATATACAAAAAATTGAAAGAAATATATTACAGAAATTAAGATCACTTCACTTAACTCTATGTGTTTTCATATTGTTAAACTTGTCTATAGTTGAATCCATGCTAAAACTCAAAACAATTTATTTTCAATGTATGTCATGAAAGAATCATCAAGAAATTAGTCTTCCATTTAATTTCCAATATCAAATGTAAGAACTTGAATATTCATATTCACATTATATTTTGCAAGTTATTTTTTCTTTAATCTCCTCCTGATTGTTCTCCAAAATATTTTGATAACTTCTTGTCATTTCCGATGTCAGAGCATTAAATGCACAAATAGAAACAGAGCACACGTAAGCAATCACAGAGCAGACCAAACGGATTTCATTCAAAGCTTTTGTTGCAGTGAAGACGAAAGTGACCAAATCTTAAGCAACCTCAGAGCAGACCAAAAGGATGTGGTATGAAGATTTATTGGATCGAACCAAGATAAATCACAGTTTTCATATGCTCTTTGTTAAGCTCTTATGTTTCAAGCATATATGTTTGAATAAATGACTGTTGATTTATGACTCATTACTTTCATACTTATTGCTTTTACTAAGATGCGAAAAAGATTTTCAAAGTTCCTGAGTTTTTATCTTACACTCAATTCACCCCCTCTTAGATGTCAACGGGTTCTAACATAATTTTTTTAGGATTTTTTTGTAATTTTTTATGTACTCGATATCTTAAAGTGATTTTCCCATAAATCAATAATCATATACTCTTTCTAGTCCTTATTAAAAGGAAAATGAATATATATAAGATATTTAAGTAGGAAGTGACAAAAAAAAATTGTAAAGGATCTAGTATATGGCAAAAGAGAAAAACAAGGGGAGGAAAGAGAGAAAAGGACAGAGAGAATAATTGGGAAGAGAGGGATATTATGTGGACATATTTCGGCCACGTGAAAGGAAGAGAGAAATAGAGAGAAAAGAGGAAAAAAGGGAATATATGTGGATACTTTGTAGAAGGTCTGTAGAGACCAAGAAAGAAGGGCGTGGTGACAAAGGAAAAATAGGATAGGACAGAAATAAATAAAAAGAGATAGGGATGGCAAATCATGATGAAGTACCATATGTACAGAAATAAATAAAAAGAGTCAGGTAGCATTAAAAGCACAACTGTATATAAAAGCTGCTCATCTCACTTTCACAAAATGCAGTACCATATGTACGGAAAATTGAAGAAAGTAATCACTCTACACCTTTTTTCCTCTAAATTTTAGGGGGGAATACCACACAGAAATATATACACAACTAGAGAAAACAGAGTATGTATTCTCAATGAACCATTATTTTGATCACTACAATGCTTACTTGCCCGAAGAATTACACTCAAATAAAACAGGTTTCTGACGGATGCTTAAAAATATAAAAAAAAAAAAAAATGAAAGGAAGATCCATAATACTTGGATATACAAGTATTAATAAAATAATTTCCAAAAAGAATTTGTAGTTGCAATCTTTTTCATCAAAAGTTCAGGATTATAACTCACAGGATATGGAGCATAACTAAAAAGGCCAGGACTAAGGTAACATAAGAAATTCTGCTCCGCAATTTTCCATGTATAGCAAACAAACAACCACGGATATACATAATCTGTATATTTATAGTCTAGGAAGCTCTTTATCCTAACGTTTCAAAAAAATAAATTTGACTTTTTGACAAACATATAATTGTACGTTATGCATGAACAGACAGAAAGAAGATACCTATAGTAGGTAATGACTAGACGTGTCAGATTCTGGTACATATCCTCAGATTATTCAAAATTTTGCGTCTATATGCAGAAGAGTGGCATGTAAATAGGCATAACTGAAACTATCCATCAGAATTATCATACGAAAAAATAAGTTGAGACCATAATTTTCTGGTTCACAAAGACTACCAGCAGTATTGTAGCTACTGATACCTAAGTGAGAGCATACATTACTTGTTCGCGAAGCTCTTTCAATGTCATCTGATTAACTTTGGAATCATCAAACCCCTCATCTCTCCATACTATGGCTAAACTGCCATCGTCTTTCTTTGGACGATCACTAGGTAACAAACAACACTCTGCAATATTCAAGACTGAACCTGGAAGCCAAGTTCCACCATGTTTTGATTTGTCAGAAGCATCTAAGATACACTTTGGAGATTCAAAATATGATACTGCAACCTCCTTCAGAATAATCGACCAGTATACCTGATAACGATTGATAGATGTCAATGCACTTACTACAAAGGTCTGTACTTCAATGCACTGAGCGAAATTGAAGTAAGGTGTTGTACTAATTTTAAAATAACTACCACAATCAGTACTTACCTCAGGGTGCTCAACTGAAAATTTATGGAAGAGATTAAAACTAGTTAAAGGATCTTTATACGCTGCCCCCAAAAACTTTGAGCCATAGGTTTCCATTATCCGTCCTAAATTTGTCTGTCTTGCGTGCCATCTAGAAAAGTTCCAAACCAGAAAATGAACCAAATTAAATTTGCAGTGACAATAATCGAAAATTTCATCCAAGTACTGGATGCAGATTCCAAAAGCAACCGATTAAACAAATAAAGACATATATTCATTCCCAAAATTATTACATTCATCAGAATATGCAAATCCTAGCAGAATAATAGAGGCAAAATCACTTACAGAGAAGGGAACCAGTAAAGCGGTGGACCTTTGGTGGAAGCATCCCAACGTGCATATACAGAATAGTACACAAGCTGATGCAGAGAGTGTGGGTGCCATGGCTTTAGCAATCTTCGAGCCACAAGCTCACGCCAAAGCTCTCGTGGGTCAGACCATTCGACTCTTTGGAGGATTAATTGCTTCAAAGCTTGATCAAATCTCTGAGCTTCCTCGCTCGTTAAACCAGCTTGCACAAAATCTTGCACTTGCAATTCCCTTATGCTCTTTGTTACCATTTTGATCAAAGTTATTCTGCTTCGTTCTTCCAAATTCCGATTCGGTTTCTTCTCGAAATGTGGGTATTCCTTCCCCAGTTGGTGCAGACGTAGCAGCCTGGGGTAGGTGGAAGCTCACGTTGAAGCACGAGGCAAGCAGCGGAAATCAATAATTGAAATATATAGACTTAATAATTATGGCAATAAAAGCTTACAAGATGTCTATGTGGCCACTCTATAATACACTAAGTCTATTACAAAACAATGGGTGTGTCGGTTCCTTCAGTTTTGTGGAGGATAACAATAAAAACTAATTAAGAGATATTTTAATCTTTAAAAAATCTCAATTTATTCTCAAAATATATACTATCCCTGTAATTACATGGTAAAGGATAATTTTGGGCTTCCTTTGCTGGTTTCCTATATATATATATATATATGTTTTTTACTTGATTTTAATTATTCTTTTAAAATTTACTTTCGTTTTTTTCCAATTTCATGTTATTTGATTTCATCTCTTGAATAATACACATGGATAAAAAAGGATTAAAAATAAACAGAATCCAAGATCGAGTTTAACAACTAAATCAGTCAGATTAACAACTAACGTTTTAATGAAAAATCCCAGAAAATGCCCTAGGGCCGTTTTTGGTATGTGAAAGTTGTTGGGGCCTTTTTTAAAATTTTAGGCCTTATTTAGACCCTGTATGGATTTTCCCTATTTTCATTGAGTTTTTACAGTTTCCTCAATTATAAATATGGGTCCCTCTACTCCTAATATATTTGTAAGAGAAACGATACAGGTGGCTGATGACATAGCTCTCACTCTATATACACGAATTGATTTTGTCTAATGGATCTAAATAAAATCAATCAAATTTATACCTATTATATATAAATGTAAGGAGAAGGTTTTGAGGATGCTAAATTTTTTATCATGTTAATAATTAATAAATTTATTCCATTATTTTATTTTTTAACAATATTTTTATTTTCTATTTTGCCTCTCACTTTACATGTTGTTTAGTTAGCATCCATATCAGCACTCATTAAGATATCATAAGCATGAAAGCTAATATTTATAATTGAGAAAATTGTAAGAGCTCAATAAGAAAACTCCATAACTCTGATAAAAAGTTAGGTGGAACTGATGATTTAAGTTTTCCTAATAAATACTTCATCTGGTCCTTAATATAAGGTACCAACTAAGAATTATATTTAGTCATTTTTATAAGATATTTGCTTGTTCTCAAAGCGTATTAATTTTTTTTTCATGTATACTCATAATTAATAAGGGTAGTGGGTGAGAGTAATAACTAATACCACTCTGGTCCTATTTATAAATCCATTTTAATCAAATCAGACATAACAAGAAAAGGCAGGTAGCTCAATGAGTATGGAGTAAATTTTCAACTTTGCTCTCATTTATGAATGAGTACCTTTCAACTCTTTCTATTTCCATTGGTACAATTAATATGAGCAAAATTGTCAAAATCTCATTTATTTGGTCAAAAAGGATTTATAAATAAGACCAAATTTTTTGGTCAAAATGGACTTATAAATAGAACTAGAGTGGTATAATATTAGAATTTAATGCAATTAGTAAGGGTAATATTGAAAGTTATTTAAATTGTAGGACAAATTTATTGACTTTTTGTTTTTATTGGTTTGTTAGAATTGTTAGTTGCTACTCTATCTTATAATAAGGATTAGAGAGTATATATAATATCTTTGATATTGGGAAACATGTTGGTGGTGTCATGATTTTTAATGAAAATATGAGTGTTTGGTTGAGGTCGTCATAATTGATTTTAATTAAAATATAAGTGTTTGATTGAGAGTCTCAAAATTAATTTTAATGAAAATATTATGGATGTTTGGTTGGCACGTAATTGATTAAATCAAAATTATGCGTGTTTTGGGTGATTGCATGTAAAAATCAAGATTTTGGCAGATAGTTGACTAAGATTCTGGAAGCATATAATCCCAAAAAGGGCGCCAACTTTGGTAGTTGAGATTTTTGGGTAGTTGGAGAAAGAAAAGACGGTGTGCGCGTGGGGAATATTTCGCTTGATTATTCGTTTGTTGTATTACAAATTTGGTTCAGAGAATAAGGGCTCCACCTAACTAGTTAGATAAAGATTGATGTGGCTTAACTTTTAGGATATGGTCTAAGGTCATATAAGTTCAATCCCACTTACAACTCAAGCAGTAAGTACTTGTCTCTCTAATTTCTTTTAAAAAATATCAGTAAATATATTCTATTAAAAAAAAAAAAAAAAAAAACTCTCTTCTCTCTCAACTTTACTTTTCCATCTCTTTCGCTGATTCTCTGTTTCTCCACTTCTTCGATAAGCTTCTCTGGTTCTTGGCAATTTCTCAGATTGCTAATTGTATAAGTCAGTGTTCACAAAATTTACAATTATTCCAAGGCATTATTAAATGGTAAGAATTTAAATTAAAGGGGGATAAACCAAAGCACCGTCGCAGCTAATAATTCAATATTTTATACATTTATTTTTGTCTCTGGAATAATAATTTAGCGACTGCTTTACCTAATAAATAATGGTTCTTATGTTTATTTGGGCCTTGCCTTTTATTGCATTTTAGCTATTTTTAATAATAAAATTCCAGTTTTGTGTAGCTTTCATTATTTTTACCATAACTTTGAACCAGACATCGGATTTGCCTCATTTTTTGTCTCATATTTCAGATGATTCAGAGAGCTACAATTGTTATGAAGACATCAAGAGCAAATTCGGTCAAGAAAGAGGTCAATTTTGGAGCCAAAGTCGGATGCACAATTTGGATTTATTTTGGACCGAATTTTGTAATTTAAGTCCAGGTTATATTTTATTTGTTTTGGGCTAAAACTATGAGAGCCCATTTCGTTTTAGGTTATTTTTAAGTATGGCAGCTGCCACAGACATATTCATTCACGTTTTTAACATTAGAGTGGATCAAAATACAAGTTTTCATTTTCTCTCATCATTCTTCATGTTCTTAGCGCGTTCTTCGTGTTCTTCGTTCGTTCTTCGATTTTCCCAGCCATGATCGGCTAAACTCTTGTGATTAACCCAACGATGAGGATTCCATGATTCATCCGGAAGAACTCGTGCCTAATCGGTAACTACTCGATTCTGTTTTCATCTTATCGGATTCGATTTCGAAATAGTTCGAATATTAGATTTAATATTCGGTTTGGTTCATCCCAAGGACTTAGTTCGGACTAGGTTACAGTGTTGTTGTGCGATTGCACAGTGAGACGCCACTTGTCCGGCGAGATTCTAGGCGATCGTCTAGGCGAGGAATCTCGGATGAATGCGAGTAGATTTCGATTCATCCGGAACCAAACGTGGGTTAGTTATATTTTCGTTCAATGATGGAGGTTTACGGAATCAATTCGTTGGAGTTGATCATGTTTAATCTCTCTTGTTTATTTGATTACTGTTTGACTCTGTTTATTGCACTTTGATTATGTTATTTCGTTTTGTTCTATTACATTAAACCAAACCCCCATTTTATCATTCTGTTTCACTATTGTTATTGAACAAGCCCATTGCCAAATTCGTTGGGAAACGACCCATATTTCGGATAATTCACGCAAATTGTTTTGAAGAACAAGAGTTTATTTTGGAAGACACGGCAAAAATCTTTCCAAAAAAGTCGGATGTACAATTACGGATTTATTTTGGACCCGAATTTTGTAATTTAAGTCCGATTATATTTTATTTCTGTTTTGGGCTAAAACTATGAGAGCCCATTTCGTTTTAGGTTATTTTTAAGTATGGCAATTGCCACAAACATATTCATTCACGTTTTTAACATTAGAGTGGATCAAAATACAAGTTTTCATTTTCTCTCATCTGTTCTTCATGTTCTTCGCGCGTTCTTCGTGTTCTTCGTTCGTTCTTCGATTTTCCCAGCCATGATCGGCTAAACTCTTGTGATTAACCCAACGATGAGGATTCCATGATTCATCCAGAGAACTCGTGCCTAATCGGTAACTACTCGATTCTGTTTTCATCTTATCGGATTCGATTTACGAAATAGTTCGAATATTAGATTTAATATTCGGTTTGGTTCATCCCAAGGACTTAGTTCGGACTAGGTTATAAGTGTTCTTTGTGCGATTGCACGCTGAGAGGCATGCTTGTCAGGGCGAGATTCTAGGCGATCGTCTAGGCGAGGAATCTCAGGATGAATGCGGAGATTTCGATTCATCCGAACCAAGCGTGGGTTAGTTATATTTTCGTTCAATGATGGAGGTTTCTGGAATCAATTCGTTGGGTTGATCATGTTTAATCTGTCTCTGTTTATTTGATTCTGTTTGACTCTACTTGGTTTTATTTTGGAAGACACGGCAAAAATCTTTCCAAAAATGGCGGATGCACAATTCGGATTTATTTTGGACCCGAATTTTGTAATTTAAGTCCGAGTTATATTTTATTTACATTTTGGGCTAAAACTATGAGAGCCCATTTCGTTTTAGGTTATTTTTAAGTATGGCAGTTGCCACAAACATATTCATTCACGTTTTTAACATTAGAGTGGATCAAAATACAAGTTTTCATTTTCTCTCATCATTCTTCATGTTCTTGCGCGTTCTTCGTGTTCTTCGTTCGTTCTTGATTTTCCCGGCCATGATCGGCTAAACTCTTGTGATTAACCCAACGATGAGGATTCCATGATTCATCCAGAGAACTCGTGCCTAATCGGTAACTACTCGATTCTGTTTTCATCTTATCGGATTCGATTTACGAAATAGTTCGAATATTAGATTTAATATTCGGTTTGGTTCATCCCAAGGACTTAGTTCGGACTAGGTTACGGTGTTCTTGTGCGATTGCACAGTGAGGCATGCTTGTCGGGCGGATTCTAGGCGATCGTCTAGGGAATCTCTGGATGAATGCGAGAGATTTCGATTCATCCGGAACCAAACGTGGGTTAGTTATATTTTCGTTCAATGATGGAGGTTTTGGAATCAATTCGTTGGGTTGATCATGTTTAATGCTGTCTCTGTTTATTTGATTTGTTTGACTCTGTTTATTGCACTTTGATTATGTTATTTCGTTTTGTTCTATTACATTAAACCAAACCCCCATTTTATCATTCTGTTTCACTATTGTTATTGAACAAGCCCATTTGCAAATTCGTTGGGAAACGACCCGGGTTCCCTAATTGCAAATTGTTTTTCGAACTTGGTTTATTTTGGAAGACACGGCAAAAATCTTTCCAAAAATGGCGGATGCACAATTCTGGATTTATTTTGGACCCGAATTTTGTAATTTAAGTCCAGTTTTATTTTATTTCTGTTTTGGGCTAAAACTATGAGAGCCCATTTCGTTTTAGGTTATTTTTAAGTTTTGCAGTTGCCACAAACATATTCATTCACGTTTTTACCATTAGAGTGGATCAAAATACAAGTTTTCATTTTCTCTCATCATTCTTCATGTTCTTCGCGCGTTCTTCGTGTTCTTCGTTCGTTCTTGATTTTCCCGGCCATGATCGGCTAAACTCTTGTGATTAACCCAACGATGAGGATTCCATGATTCATCCAGAGAACTCGTGCCTAATCGGTAACTACTCGATTCTGTTTTCATCTTATCGGATTCGATTTAAAATAGTTCGAATATTAGATTTAATATTCGGTTTGGTTCATCCCAAGGACTTAGTTCGGACTAGGTTACAGTGTTCTTTGTGCGATTGCACGGTGAGACGCCTTTAATGTCAGGGCAGATTCTAGGCGATCGTCACAGGCGAGGAATCTCGGATGAATGCGGAGATTTCGATTCATCCGGAACCAAACGTGGGTTAGTTATATTTTCGTTCAATGATGGAGGTTTACGGAATCAATTCGTTGGGTTGATCATGTTTAATCATCTCTGTTTATTTGATTGTTTGACTCTGTTTATTGCACTTTGATTATGTTATTTCGTTTTGTTCTATTACATTAAACCAAACCCCCGTTTTATCATTACTTTTCACTATTGTTATTGAACAAGCCCATTTGCAAATTCGTTGGGAAACGACCCGGGTTCCCAATTACGCAAATTGTTTTCGAACTTGGTTTATTTTGGAAGACACGGCAAAAATCTTTCCAAAAATGGCGGATGCACAATTACGGATTTATTTTGGACCCGAATTTTGTAATTTAAGTCCGAGTTATATTTTATTTACGTTTTGGGCTAAAACTATGAGAGCCCATTTCGTTTTAGGTTATTTTTAAGTATGGCAAATTTTGCCCACAAACATATTCATTCACGTTTTTAACATTAGAGTGGATCAAAATACAAGTTTTCATTTTCTCTCATCATTCTTCATGTTCTTCGCGCGTTCTTCGTGTTCTTCGTTCGTTCTTCGATTTTCCCAGCCATGATCGGCTAAACTCTTGTGATTAACCCAACGATGAGGATTCCATGATTCATCCAGGAGAACTCGTGCCTAATCGGTAACTACTCGATTGTTTTCATCTTATCGGATTCGATTTACGGAAATAGTTCGAATATTAGATTTAATATTCGGTTTGGTTCATCCAAGGACTTAGTTCGGACTAGGTTACAGTGTTGCTGTGCGATTGCACAGTGAGGCATGCTGTCACGGGCGGATTCTAGGCGATCGTCAGGCGAGGAATCTCGGATGAATGCGAGAGATTTCGATTCATCAGGAACCAAACGTGGGTTAGTTATATTTTCGTTCAATGATGGAGGTTTGGAATCAATTCGTTGGAGTTGATCATGTTTAATCTCGTCTCTGTTTATTTGATTACATTTTGACTCTGTTTATTGCACTTTGATTATGTTATTTCGTTTTGTTCTATTACATTAAACCAAACCCCCATTTTATCATTACGTTTCACTATTGTTATTGAACAAGCCCGCTGCAAATTCGTTGGGAAACGACCCGGGTTCCCTAATTACGCAAATTGTTTTCGAACTTGGTTTTATTTTGGAAGACACGGAGCAAAATCTTTCCAAAAATGGCGGATGCACAATTACGGATTTATTTTGGACCCGAATTTTGTAATTTAAGTCCAGGTTATATTTTATTTTTGTTTTGGGCTAAAACTATGAGAGCCCATTTCGTTTTAGGTTATTTTTAAGTATGGCATTTGCCACAAACATATTCATTCACGTTTTTAACATTAGAGTGGATCAAAATACAAGTTTTCATTTTCTCTCATCATTCTTCATGTTCTTCGCGCGTTCTTCGTGTTCTTCGTTCGTTCTTGATTTTCCCAGCCATGATCGGCTAAACTCTTGTGATTAACCCAACGATGAGGATTCCATGATTCATCCGGAGAACTCGTGCCTAATCGGTAACTACTCGATTCTGTTTTCATCTTATCGGATTCGATTTAAAATAGTTCGAATATTAGATTTAATATTCGGTTTGGTTCATCCCAAGGACTTAGTTCGGACTAGGTTACGGTGTTGCGTGCGATTGCACGGTGAGGCATGTTTTGTCGAGGCGATTCTAGGCGATCGTCGGCGAGGAATCTCCGGATGAATGCGAGATTTCGATTCATCCGGAACCAAACGTGGGTTAGTTATATTTTCGTTCAATGATGGAGGTTTACGGAATCAATTCGTTGGAGTTGATCATGTTTAATCTCTGTCTCTGTTTATTTGATTACTGTTTGACTCACATTTATGCACTTTGATTATGTTATTTCGTTTTGTTCTATTACTGTTAAACCAAACCCCCATTTTATCATTGTTTCACTATTGTTATTGAACAAGCCCGGCAAATTCGTTGGGAAACGACCCGGGTTCCCTAATTCGCAAATTGTTTTGAACTTGGTTTATTTTGGAAGACACGGCAAAATCTTTCCAAAAATGGCGGATGCACAATTGGATTTATTTTGGACCCGAATTTTGTAATTTAAGTCCAGTTATATTTTATTTCCGTTTTGGGCTAAAACTATGAGAGCCCATTTCGTTTTAGGTTATTTTTAAGTATGGCGGTGCCCACAAACATATTCATTCACGTTTTTAACATTAGAGTGGATCAAAATGCAAGTTTTCATTTTCTCTCATCTGTTCTTCATGTTCTTGCGCGTTCTTCGTGTTCTTCGTTCGTTCTTCGATTTTCCCGCCATGATCGGCTAAACTCTTGTGATTAACCCAACGATGAGGATTCCATGATTCATCCAGAGAACTCGTGCCTAATCGGTAACTACTCGATTACATTTTCATCTTATCGGATTCGATTTACGGAAATAGTTCGAATATTAGATTTAATATTCGGTTTGGTTCATCCCAAGGACTTAGTTCGGACTAGGTTACGGTGTTCTTGTGCGATTGCACGGTGAGGCATGCTTGTCAGGCAGATTCTAGGCGATCGTCTAGGCGAGGAATCTCGGATGAATGCGGAGATTTCGATTCATCCAGGAACCAAACGTGGGTTAGTTATATTTTCGTTCAATGATGGAGGTTTACGGAATCAATTCGTTGGGTTGATCATGTTTAATGCATCTCTGTTTATTTGATTACATTTGACTCATTTATTGCACTTTGATTATGTTATTTCGTTTTGTTCTATTACATTAAACCAAACCCCATTTTATCATTGTTTCACTATTGTTATTGAACAAGCCATTGCAAATTCGTTGGGAAACGACCCGGGTTCCCTAATTCTGCAAATTGTTTCGAACTTGGTTTATTTTGGAAGACACGGCAAAAATCTTTCCAAAAATGGCGGATGCACAATTCGGATTTATTTTGGACCCGAATTTTGTAATTTAAGTCCGAGTTATATTTTATTTACTGTTTTGGGCTAAAACTGAGAGCCCATTTCGTTTTAGGTTATTTTTAAGTATGGCATTTGCCCTGAAATTTGTTCTTCATGTTCTTCGCGCGTTCTTCGTGTTCTTCGTTCGTTCTTCGATTTTCCCAGCCATGATCGGCTAAACTCTTGTGATTAACCCAACGATGAGGATTCCATGATTCATCCGGAGAACTCGTGCCTAATCGGTAACTACTCGATTGTTTTCATCTTATCGGATTCGATTTAAAATAGTTCGAATATTAGATTTAATATTCGGTTTGGTTCATCCCGAGGACTTAGTTCGGACTAGGTTCTGTGTTCTTTGTGCGATTGCACGGTGAGGCATGTTGTCACAGGCAGATTCTAGGCGATCGTCTAGGCGAGGAATCTCGGATGAATGCGAGAGATTTCGATTCATCAGGAACCAAACGTGGGTTAGTTATATTTTCGTTCAATGATGGAGGTTTACGGAATCAATTCGTTGGGTTGATCATGTTTAATCTGTCTCTGTTTATTTGATTTGTTTGACTACATTTATTGCACTTTGATTATGTTATTTCGTTTTGTTCTATTACATTAAACCAAACCCCCGTTTTATCATTACGTTTCACTATTGTTATTGAACAAGCCCGCTGCAAATTCGTTGGGAAACGACCCGGGTTCCCTAATTACGCAAATTGTTTTCGAACTTGGTTTATTTTGGAAGACACGGCAAAAATCTTTCCAAAAATGGCATTTAGGGAATTTTGCAGTTTGATTAATGCCGATATTGTAAATAGCTTAGTTTAGAGTAGTTTAGGTTTTGGTGGCTAGAATGAAATTTCGACTTAGGTCATTTCAAACCAGGTCTTATTCACAAGGAATTGGGTGTTTTAACAAGAAGTCACTTCTAGGAAGTGAGGTCTCGCTCATTTCAAATTCACGTTTAGACCTTTTTGTTGTTTTAGGTTCTGCTTTTGATTTAGCATGGACCATTTTTTTAGTATCTCAGTTAGCATTTGGAAATTTGGTACAGTGATGAAAATGGTGAATCGTTAGACCCACGTCGAAAATGTTCCATTTTTCCATGTGGTATCCTCCCGTTCGCCAAATTCCATCGTTTAGGCCACTTTTTCAATTTTTGAAGTTTTTATTCCATTTTGAGTCCCCCGATAGTCTAGGAGTTGCCCTGTCCGAGTCCCAAAAATTTTAAAAATCATTTGATCTTGTTTCAGACTTGTTTTGGTCAATTTCTA
This sequence comes from Acacia pycnantha, assembly GCA_025563575.1. Lineage (NCBI taxonomy): Eukaryota > Viridiplantae > Streptophyta > Magnoliopsida > Fabales > Fabaceae > Acacia > Acacia pycnantha. Next base: position 89,941 of record JAMWYP010000625.1, read on the forward strand.
TGATAGGTTTTTGCTTTTGTGTGTTTGTGTATTGTGTCTCTTAGTGTTTTTCCACTTTTCACTGCATCTTGATTGGCGTTTTCGTAATTCTGATTTTCTCGGTGGCATCTTTTGTGATTACGAGTATTTTTCATTTCTGTTTATTGTACATGTTGCATGAGTACCGAGAATACTACTAATCGGAAGATTTGTTGCCATTTGATCCTGAAATAGAAAAGAACAATTCTTCTTTGCTAGAAGAGTTGTTAGGCTTGGACATAAGATTAATACCGAAACGGATACTCAATTGGAATTTGATTCTGGCCATTGAGATTGTGTCCGTTCTCGTTGATCTTTAAGATTGTTGCTTCCGATAGTATTTCGATTTTCTTGTTGTGTTATTTTGATTCTAGTAGCGACTTTGCTCGCTCGGACATTATGGCGCGGGAGAGCAGGATGAAATCATCGTACTTTTGAAGGAATTGGAGTGCACTTTGATGTTAATTATCAACCCTTGTGCATCCAATATCCTAACTCCTAATCGCTAACTTTGAGCTTAAATCTGGTCTAATACACTTGTTGCCTAAGTTTCATGGTCTTGCAGTGAGTGCCCCATTAAGCATTTCAAGGAATTCCATGTAGTGTGCAGCACTATGAAACCACATGCCATTGATGAAGATCATATCAAGCTGAGAGCTTTTCCTTTCTCATTGGAAGGTGGAGCCAAGGATTGGTTGCTGTACCTTCAGCCCTCATCTGTAGTGAGCCGAATTTGATATTCAAGAGTAAGTTATTTCTAGAGTTTTATTTCCCTTCCTCCAGTAGCAATTTGCATTCAAGAAGGAAATTGGAAGCATTAAACAAGTGCATTTGGGGAGACTATGTATGAGTATTGGGAGAGGTTCAAAGGTTGTATTTGAAAATTTGTCCACCATGCGATATCACGAAAAGGGCTTTCAATCAACTCACTTTCATGATGGTTTATCTTGGTAGACAAAGGGTTGATGGATGCTTCTAGCGGTGGGGCTATGAGTAACAAGACACCTGAAGAAGCCCGAGACTTGATATCCATTATGGCAGATAACTCTCAGCAGTTTGGCACCAGGGCCAATAGTACTCCTGTTTACCATATTCAAGCTCCAGTCCAGCATGATTCTCAGAGATTAGAGACTAGACTTGATGATCTGACCTCCCTTGTGAGGCAGCTGGCAGTGACACAGACAGTACAGTCTTCCCCTTCTCAGCATGGGTACTCTTGTGGGTTTTGTTCTGACCCTTATCATTCTACTGACTCTTGCCCTACCTTGCATGATCCTACTTACCAAGATCAGTCAGTAGCTGCAGTGGGTGTTTTTCCAGGAAGGCCACAATACCAACAGAATAATGCCTTCTCCAACACTTATAATCCTGGTTGGAGAAATCACCCCAACTTTCGCTGGAACCAAAATCAGAACCAGAGCAACCAATACCAAAATCAGAATCAGAGTAACCAGTATCAGCAGAATTCTGGGAACTACCAGCAGAGACAGTACAGACCACAGAATTTCCAGCATCAGTCTGCACCTCCTTTACCCTTGCCAGCACCACCCCCTGCTATATCACTACGGTCTGGCAAGCAATTGGAGGAACCTAAGCAAGCTGCAGATGTGACTTCCACATCAGAAAACGAGTCAGGAAATGTGAAGATTGACTCTGAAAAGAAAAAGGCAGTGCAGCAAGGTGAAGAGGAAGACATTCCTATTCCTCTTCCCTTCCCTCAGAGAGCAGTTCAGTCCAAGAAGTTGGCAGATAAAGCACAAGAGAAGGAGAGTAGAGATCAACATTCCTCTCTTAGATGCAGTCAAACAAATTCCTAAATATGCCAAGTTTCTGAAGGAGTTGTGCACCAACAAGAGGCGACTGAAGGGAAATGAACGAGTGAGCTTGAACCAGAATGTCTCAACACTCATCCAGCCTACCATGCCTCGTAAATGCAAAGATCCAGGGACATTTTCTATCCCTTGCCTTATTGGTAACTATAGATTTGATGATTGCATGCTAGATTTAGGTGCTTCTATTAATGTCATGCCTGCATCTGTTTATAGATCTCTTGGTCTTGGTCCCTTGCGTCCAACAGGTGTCATTGTTCAGTTAGCTAATAGGAGTAATGCCCATCCTTCTGGTTTAGTTGAAGATGTATTAGTCAAAGTTAATGAATTGATATTCCCTGCTGATTTTTACATCTTGGATATGGAGGGTGAGTCTCCTAGTAGTAGGTCACCAATCATTCTAGGGAGACCTTTCATGAAAACAGCTAGGACTAAGATAGATGTGCATTCTGGTACTCTTTCCATGGAGTTTGGTGATATATTTGTGAATTTCAATATCTTTGATGCCATGAAATATCCTAGGGAAGAGCATTCTGTTTTCTGTATTGATGTGATTGATGATGCTGTGGATGATGTTCTTAATGGTTGGTGTCCTGATTATCCTTATTTTTCATCTGAGAGTGATACCCCCATTTGTGCATGCGATGATAATGAATGGTGCTCTGTTTGCACTAATTTGGTTAAGACTGCATTGTTTGGTGATTCTGATTTGCTTGATGATTCTACACTGATCAAGAAGAGAAGCAGCTAAGCTTATTGAGGGTGAACAAGAAAGCTATTGGGTGGACATTGGCCGTCATAGTTGGCATTAGCCCTTCTATGTGCATGCACCGGATTCTGTTGGAAGAGGACTCTAAGCCGGTGAGGCAACCCCAGAGACGCCTTAATCCTCTTATCCTTGATGTGGTGAAGAAGGAGGTCACTAAGCTTCTGCAAGCTGGCATCATCTATCCTATTTCTGATAGCCAGTGGGTTAGCCCAGTCCAGGTGGTTCCCAAGAAGTCCGGAGTTACTGTAGTAGCCAATCAGAAGAATGAGCTCATTCCTACTCGAGTTCAGAATAGTTGGAGAGTTTGCATTGACTATAGGAGACTCAACCAAGCCACTCGCAAGGATCATTACCCTCTACCTTTCATTGATCAGATGTTAGAGCGATTGGCTGGTAAGTCTCATTACTGCTTCCTGGATGGCTACTCTGGATACTTCCAGATCCATATTGCTCCTGAGGATCAGGAGAAGACGACCTTTACATGCCCCTTTGGGACATATGCTTACCGAAGGATGCCTTTTGGCCTCTGCAATGCACCTGGCACCTTTCAGCGTTGTATGGTGAGTATTTTCTCTGAGTTCCTAGAGGACTGCATGGAGGTTTTCATGGATGATTTCACTGTATATGGGTCTGATTTTGATGCATGCTTAGCTAATTTGTCTAGAGTCTTGCATAGGTGTATTGAATCTAATCTTGTGCTGAATTATGAAAAGTGTCACTTTATGGTTGAGTCGGGTATAGTCTTGGGACACATAGTGTCTAGGAAAGGGATTGAGGTAGACCCCGCTAAGATAGATGTTATTACTGCTTTGCCTTACCCCGCTTCTGTGCGGGAAGTTCGCTCTTTTCTTGGTCATGCAGGTTTCTATCGACGTTTCATTCGAGATTTCAGCAAGACTGCTCAACCCTTGTCCAACCTTCTGCATAAGGACACTGACTTTGTCTTTGATGATGCGTGCAAGGCGGCCTTCGATCACTTGAAGCGTTGCCTTACTACAGCCCCAGTGATTCAGCCCCCTGATTGGCTCCTCCCTTTTGAGTTGATGTGCGATGCTTCCAACTATGCGGTTGGTGCTATCTTAGCACAGCGGGTTGATAGAGCCTCCCATGTCATTGCATATGCTTCAAAGACTTTGGATTCTGCTCAGTCTAATTACACCACTACTGAGAAGGAGTTGTTGGCTATTGTATTTGCCTTCGATAAGTTTAGGTCATATCTGCTAGCTAGTAGAGTCATTGTGTTTGGGGTATTGATTTCATGGGTCCATTTCCTGCTTCATATGGTTACACTTACATCTTGCTGGCTGTTGATTATGTTTCGAAATGGGTTGAGGCGAAAGCCACCCGGACAAATGATTCTTCTGTGGTGGTGGATTTTGTTAGGTCTAACATTTTCTGCAGGTTTGGCATTCCTAGAGCTATTATCAGTGATCAGGGTTCCCATTTTTGCAATCGAAGCATGGGTGCCTTGCTACGCAAGTATGGAGTGCTTCACAAGGTTTCCACAGCATACCATCCTCAGACCAATGGTCAAGCTGAAGTCTCCAATAGAGAGATTAAGCAAATCCTTCAGAAGACTGTCAACTCTACCCGGAAAGATTGGAGTAAGCGACTAGATGATGCTTTGTGGGCATATCGCACCGCCTACAAGACTCCGATTGGGATGTCTCCCTATCGGATTGTCTTTGGTAAGGCATGTCATCTTCCGGTTGAGTTGGAGCATCAAGCCTATTGGGCTATTAAGCAATGCAACATGGATTTGGCTAAGTCCGGGATGGAGAGGAAGCTGCAGCTGCAAGAGTTAGATGAGCTTAGATTGGATGCCTATGAAAGCTCACGGTTGTATAAGGAAAAGACTAAGGCATTCCATGATAAGCATATTCTGAGGAAAGAATTTTCTGTGGGCCAGAAAGTTCTTCTATTTAATTCCCGTCTGAAGTTTATGCCTGGTAAGCTTCGATCTAGATGGGATGGCCCTTTGTGATCACTAACATATTTCCATTTGGTGCTGTTGAGCTATGTGATCCACCCACAGGACGGACTTTTAAGGTCAATGGGCATCGCCTCAAGCCATTTCATGAGGAATCCCCACAGAGCTGAGGAAGCAGAGATTCTCCTCATTGATGCCACTTATCCTCCATAAACCCTTGGGGAGTATTCTTCTTTCTTCTCCCTCCTTCTCTTTTATTTGTTTTCCTTTTCTACTTTGCTTTTTGAAAATAAATACATTCTTTCTTTCTAATGATTGCTACATATTATGAACTAGGACATTTTGGTTTTAATGGATCATTCTGTTTAGTCTGGAACTCTTGACTCTTCGATTACAAGTCTTGGTAGTTGATTTGATGTTGTTGATTACCTAAGTTGGTATTGACCTTGTGAGGTTTTGGGCCTGCATGAATGGAATTCATCTTTTGCCATTCTTTCTTTCATGTGTGCATCTCTCATGATTTGTGTTCTCTAGAACTTGCTCCTTTTCTTTTGAAACTACATTTTTCACTTACGTGCATAAGTATGATGGAAGCTTGTTTTCTTTCTTTTATTCTCCTCACTTTGGCCAAATAGCTTTCCCTTGCATTATGATTCCCTTGCTAGCCCCTTTGTGCCTTTTGACCCATTCTTTTCTAAGCCACATTACAAGCCTAAGCGTAAAACCATTTTATTCCGCACCTTGAAGATTTATTGAGCATTGGTTTCAACTTGTTTTGTGTTTAAGTGTGGGGGTTGCTCAGGAGTGCAACAGTTTAAGTGTGGGGGGGATATTTGATTTTGACATTGTAATTACGTATACAATGAAAGGAAAGAAAGAAAGTAAAATAAAAAATAAATAAAAAAAGAAGAAAAAAAAAAGAAAAAGAAGAAAAAAACAACAAAAAGAAGAGAAAAGAAAAGAAAATACATAGAAAGGAATGTATATATGAGTAGAATAAAAGTTTCATACATAGAGAATGATTGTGTTAATCTCGGTGCTCTTCCTTTTGATTTCTTTGGTGCTTTAGCCTCTTATTCCATACTATTACCTACCTTCACCTCTAGCCCCGTTACAACCTTTAATTACAAGCTCTCTTGATTTGTGCATGTATGTGTTATGAGTAGTGGAGACGTAGAAGTTGAGCAAGCTTATGGTAGAACAAATTTCTTGAGTAGAATTTGAGCGATACACTTATTTACCTTAAACACTTGAGAGACTGATTGATTGAGCGCATCATTTGAGAGATCATCTTTTGTGATTAGCATCATTGATTGACACTACCATGAATTGTAATTTGAGATGAAGGGGTTTTGGTCTTGAATGATTGGTCTTTTGAAGCTTTGTGTCCCTTGATTCAATTTTTGCATTGTTAGCAATTATTAGTAAAGAAGAGTTTTTCCTTTAGGTCTTTCTCTTTGAATTTTGCTCAGGAGTGCAAAAAGATAAGTGTGGGGGAATTTGATAATTGAATATTTTATACACTTATTTTTGTCTCTTGAATAATAATTTAGGACCCTTTAGCTAATAAATAATGGCTCTTATGTTTATTTGGGCCTTGGGCCTTTTATTGCATTTTAGCCATTTTTAATAATAAAATTCCAGTTTTGTGTTGCTTCACTATTTCTACCATAACTCTTGAACCAGACATCGGATTTGCCTCATTTTTGTCTCATATTTCAGATGATTCAGAGAGCTACAATTGTTATGAAGACATCAAGAGCAAATTCGGTCAAGAAGGCGGTCAATTTTGGAGCCAAAGTCGGATGTACAATTCTGGATTTATTTTGGACCCGAATTTTGTAATTTAAGTCCAGCTTTTATTTTATTTCTGCATTTTGGGCTAAAACTATGAGAGCCCATTTCGTTTTAGGTTATTTTTAAGTATGGCAGCTGCCACAAACATATTCATTCACGTTTTTAACATTAGAGTGGATCAAAATACAAGTTTTCATTTTCTCTCATCTGCTTCTTCATGTTCTTCAAGCGTTCTTCGTGTTCTTCGTTCGTTCTTCGACATTTCCCAGCCATGATCGGCTAAACTCTTGTGATTAACCCAACGATGAGGATTCCATGATTCATCCAGAGAACTCGTGCCTAATCGGTAACTACTCGATTCTGTTTTCATCTTATCGGATTCGATTTCTGGAAATAGCTCGAATATTAGATTTAATATTCGGTTTGGTTCATCCCAAGGACTTAGTTCGGACTAGGTTACAGGTGTTGCTGTGCGATTGCACAGTGAGACGCCACTGTCGGACAGATTCTAGAGCGTCGTGCAGGGGAATCTCGGATGAATGCGAGATTTCGATTCATCGGAACCAAACGTGGGTTAGTTGTATTTTCGTTCAATGATGGAGGTTTCGGAATCAATTCGTTGGGTTGATCATCTTTAATCTGTCTCTGTTTATTTGATTCTGTTTGACTCTGTTTATTGCATTTTGGTTATGTTATTTCGTTTTGTTCTATTCTGTTAAACCAAACCCCCCATTTTATCATTCTGTTTCACTATTGTTATTAAACAAGCCCGCTGCAAATTCGTTGGAAAACGACCCAGGTTCCCTAATTCTGCAAATTAATTACGAACTTGGTTGTTTTGGAACGACACGGCAAAAATCTTTCCTATATTAAAATAATATATGACCCATATCTTGATCAACATTTGAATCTTGAATTCGTTAGAGCATTTCATCGTTTGAACATCTAGATCCATTGAAGAACATTACAATTGATGTCCAACTTTGTTTCCTGATTCCTAATTGAATTTTGTCTTCTAACCATTACCGAACATGCACGCGAGACTTCTCCACTCAACTTGACTGATTTGGATTTGTCAAGTTGGATGTTATCTCAAGCTTTATCTGAAACTCACTAACAAATGATTAAACATTGTTAAGAATAATAATGAGTGATGATAAGTAATCAAATCATAATCAAGGATTAAGGAACCGATCGGTGATTTCTTTGATACCTGAAGGTAACTCGATTATGCAGGTTAAAATGTTCACGATCGATTTACATTACGACGACTGGAGTTGATTAGCTGTAACTGGAGTTACAACATTGATTAATCATCGCAACAAAGAATACCAAATACCTAATTGGAGTCATGCCTGGAGTCATGACATTAATTATTCATTGCAGCAAAACATAACTGGAGTTATCCGTATAACTGGAGTTACAATGATCCGAATTGCTGTCTGTTTTGTTTCTGTACTGATGTAACTCGAGTTGCTAAGTGGTAACTCGAGTTAACATTGCTTTCTGAGTCTTCATCGCTCTCTGCCTTTATGAGTGACTGGAGTTGTGCTTGCATGACTGGAGTTGGATAAGTTCAGCAGAATCGGATTGCTCTCTGTCTGTAACTCGGGTAATGCCTTGAGTTACCTTTTCTAATATTCATTCCAAGCTTGGTCTTCTCCACATCATCCATTAAAAGCTTCTAACTCATTGTAATTCGAAGGCCATTTCTCCCTGGTCTGAACTCCGTTTTTAGTTTCTTAAAATCTTTATTGAAATCCCTTTGAGTCTACTTTCATATGCCACTTTGATTTCAGCTCAATTGGATTTGTAGATTGTGAGATATCTTGAAATCATTGAGAGTTGGTCTACTGTGTGGCGTGAATTTCACTGTCAACTTCAATAATTCATAGCTCCTTCATCTGACCTCCTTTGGACTTGTATTATATGTCAAAATGACGCAATGGAAGTCTAGTTTCATATAAAATTTATTTCATCTCAATTGGACTTCTGGTTTGAGAGATATTGTCGAATTACCAGAGGTCGCCAGCTGAAACGTAGAAGAGAGCTTTGCTGATATAACCCTTAACTCGAGTTATGTGGTATGACTCGAGTTATAGGTACATCCCCGAGAAATGAATAATTCACTTAATGACTCCAGTTATGACTGGAGTTAAGTCGTTCCAACTTGCCAAAACACTGTAGCAGAGGGGATAACTCGAGTTGCAGCTTCATGACTCGAGTTGTGACGACCTGATCTTTTGCTGATTTTAACTCTGAATTGATCCATTCCAACTTCCATATGATCATAGAGACTTTCAGCATCACATATATCTGAAAACAGAAGGAAATCACCAAGAGGGGGGTGAATTGGGGATTTTAAAACCTTTTAAAATAACTTTGCACCTAAGCTGAAGCTGAACGTAAAAGATTGGGAAGAATAGCTTGACACAGATCTGAGAAAGAAAATTGAATGTATATGTAACTCTTGAGCTTGCTTTTCGTTTAACTTAATTTGTTGTGTCTTCCGAAGTTTGTGTCTGCTCCTTATATAGTGGTGAATTGCTATGTGACCGTTACTTCTCAATTGGTATGTTCTTCATTGAAATTCAGCTTGATGATGATTATAGCCGTTGGGTTCTGAATTTGGTGATTGAATTCGAAGAGCGTGAAATCTTTTAGATTCGTTGCGTGTATTCAATGCCTTGTTTGATCCAATTAATACGGGAAACATTAAGATTTAGAGTGGTTAAATATACATATGAATTCTCTAAATGAATGTAATTAACTCGCATGAATTGATAAGTTTGTAGTTCAAACTAATCGAGGATGAAACAATTAACGATCATATTTCTTTATCGCTTTAAACTCGAGTTAGCAGCGTCGGGCTCGAGTTCGTAAGAAACTTTAATTATCTGGTTTATCTTACGTTATAGCAAACTTTGGAGTTTTGATGTAAACTGCTGGGTTTGTAAGTTGTCTCAACATGTAAACTCGAGTTCACAAGGTAGGCTCGAGTTCGAATCATCACTCGGCTTTTTATCGTGCGAGCACACAGAGATAATATTTCACAAACCAGGCAGGCTCAGTCCATTGAGTGTTTAGGCTCGAGGTTTAACACTATTTCATGCCTAAGAGATTTGGTCATTC
>JAMWYP010000626.1:0-98051 GCA_025563575.1 Acacia pycnantha
AACTTTAAAGTCTAAAATAGAATTCCTGTTATTATAATTGTGTTTGTTGTATGCATGCCTCCGACATCTGAAATCATTCTCATCAAACCACAAACACAAAGAAGCCATCTTGCGACCAACAATTTATGGGCATTGGATATATAGGCCACTGCTTTTCCAGATTAAAAATCTATGGTGGGTGACGCTGATGCATCATCATAACTGGACTATACTTTTCGCTTCTATTTATTTATTATAGGGTTAAGGAGCAATAATACATATGGGCTTTATCTCAGGGAGCGCCCAGCACCACGGGCTTTTTTTTGGAGCGAAAGTAGACATGTGGTTACCTTATAGGAGCAAAAGTCACACACTTCCTTCATATAGTGGATGTTGACCGTTAAGTAGGATTTGTTGACCGTTATTGCTGAGATGGATGATGAATTGGAGAGAGAAGAAGCAAATGGGAAGAAAAAACTGTGCTTAGACAAATCAATAGCATCCATAGAGAAGGACGAGGTAGTGCGATCGGAGAGGCAGGGGCGCTTGGCATGGATGCCATTGGAGGAGGAGTAATATGGTCTAGGGTTAGCATTAATGTAGGAATCAGAGTTACGCATATGCAAAGATAGAGTTTCAATCTCACTTGCGATAGAGTTACTCGTAAATGCAAAGATACGGGGACGGAGACATCATGGTTCGGTCCTCCTCTCGTCTAGGACCCTTTTCCAAGCGACTCGTGGAAACGTCTCAAGCGACACGTTTTTGACGGATCGGAGAGCTCAAAACAACGTTTTCATATATCAACAGCAAATGAAATCCAGATTGAAAAATTAAAGCCAAAGGGTTTTTCGAGTTTCATTTACAAATTGATATGGTCCCCATAAGATTTCAAAATCGGACCTTAGATCTCCGAACAAGGAAAGTAAAAATCGCAGATCAAAACTAAAGAAGTGACGCTTAGAAACTCAAAAGAATCCAAGAAAACCCATACTGAGATTAAGAACAACTAGTTTCAAATGAAAAAATCTCAGATCGAAACAAGGATTCAAATTTCAAAGCAAAATGAAAGACATGCAATCAGATCTCAGATTCCTAACGAGTGCGATAACCATGGAAACATAAATCAGATCTCAGATTCCTTCTTCTCTTCGCGGCCGGAGTGGGAAGAACGGTGGTTTGACGGTGGTCGGCGATGATCAACGACGGTGGTCGAAGAATCAAGGTTTCTTCTTTTCCCCAATTTACTCCTCTTTTCCCTTCCCGGCGTATGAATGAACCCGATGAGTGTAAATCAGATCTCAGATTCCTTCTTCTCTTCGCGGCACTGAGTCTGGGAAGAACGGTGGCCGGACGGTGGTCGAAAATCAAGGTTTCTTCTTTTCCCCAATTTACTCCTCTTTTCCCTTCCCAGCGTATGAACGAAGAACGAAGCTCCAGCGTATGAATGAACCCGATGACGATGAGTGTGGGTGTTTTATTTTTATTTATTTTTTTTATTTACTTTCCACTGAATCCTAGTCAGCATTTTTTCTTCCCATTTGGCTTCTTCTCTCTCCAATTCATCATCCATGTCAGCAATAACGGTCAACAAATCATACTTAACGGTCAACATCCACTATATGAAGGAAGTGTGTGACTTTTGCTCCTATAAGGTAACCACATGTCTACTTTCGCTCCAAAAAAAAGCCCGTGGTGCTGGGCACTCCTTGAGATAAAGCCCATGTGTATTATTGCTCCTTAACCCTTTATTATATTATGGTCATTTCTACTTTGTTGATTATCGTAGGTGGCCTTTATAATCCATTTCTTTCCTTGTCCCTTCAAACTCAAAACTCATTTTCTTGTTTGCTTCTAGTTGGTCCCGTCAGGCCGGCCTCCCCTATCCAAATTCAAAATTTGTATATAGAAACCTAGAAACAAAATGTGAGGCGTCTTTTGAGACATCCTTTTAAAAAAATAAAAATAATCAAACTCTCAAAATTTAACATATTATGCAACAGGCATACACAAAGGTCAAACCGCCCAACACATGATTTATTTGCAATTAATAATTTAACAAGTTGAATCTAGATATTGTTTTCATCTAAAAAATAGAGGGACTTTGATATTGGAAATGGACCTTGCCTTGCCGGACTTGGCTTACATCCTTCGTGGAACCAGGTGGTCTGCTGTTGTCACTTCAAACGGGTGCCGTTTTTGGCGTAAAACACTCACCTGGTCCCTTTCTTCAAAAAAAATATTTCAAGATACTATCGGGCAGTATTGTATGATATTAAAAAAATTATTCATGATTTTGAAAAATTATTTTAGGATTTTAAAAGAATATTTTAGGGTACTAACTGGTACTATAAGGATACATTTTGGTACTGAAAAAATAATTCATGAACTAAAAAAATTATTTTAGGATTTTAAAAAATATCCTAAACTATATTTTTTGTCGAAGTCAATACTTGAAATATTTTTCAAAATTCTAAAATAATTTTTTTAAGATGATGAATTATTTTTTAGTACTAGTCTGTATTTTAAAGTATACTTTTAGTATAAGCCACTACCTGAAATATTTCTTAATTTATTTATTTATTTTTTTTTTAAAAAAAAGGGATCAAGTGAGTGTTTTGAGCCAAAAACAGCGCCGTTTGAAGCAGCAGACCGGTTCTGCAAAGGATGTATGCCAAATCCGACCCTGCCGACCTCAGGTACATGCGAAGTTTGTGGCAAGTTTTAAATATCATATTGGTTCGATCGAAATAAACCCATAAATACCGGTTCTATGATGTGAACCGGATCCAACAAAACACCATACGAAATATTGGGCCAGGAGATGTGTCGTTTCCACGAAATTGCTTCTCAGTTCTCAGCCTCATGGTCACTGGTCAGCCCCACCCCTTCTTTTCATAGACATTCACGCCACTCTACTTTTTACAGACTGAGCGATGTGTGATCTGTGTCATTTTTTCTTTCCTTCGCCAAGAAGCATCTCTGTGTACTTTCTATTATTTATCTATAGTCTTTATAACTTTCTAAACATCTTTCTTAATTTTTATATTGAAGGTATCATTCACGAATAAAAATAAAACTTAAACTCTGGAGAGCAAAATGTAGTAACAAGGTCTGTCACTTCTGCTGCACTAACAGGCATACTTCACACAAACATATATTCATGATTTGTGCCGGGGAATAAAAAAAAAACATATACACCATACTACTATTTATTTGTGCTTGATAAATAGATGGTATAGGTTACTATAAAATTTGTTCCGTTATATCCTTATTTCAGGGGAGAGGATTAGATTTAAACTTGGGAAAATCCTTATCAGGCCCTCTTAAACTCTGATATCCCACTGCAGGCCCTAAGAATCTGACATTTCCAGAAGAAGCCCTAGGGCATTTTCTGGCATTCCATTGTTTAGGGAAATGACCAACATACCCACCACTAACAACAGGACAAAGGAGGGGAGGCAATTTCATTCTCAATTTCAAATCTCTCTCTCTCTCTCGGTCGAGTATCTCTGCAACGAAACCTCCGGTGTGCTCAAGTCTCCGACGCCGTTTGCGCTCTCTGACGCCGTTTGCGCTCTCCGACGCCGTTCAAAGGTGCAACCATCAGCCATCGTGCAACCATCTCTACTCTCTGAAAGTGTCGTTGTCTCCTGTGGCAATTGACGGTAAGAAACGTTTTAGGGTTTTTCTTCCCAAATTTCTGACAACCATAATTTTAAATTGGGGCAAACTAGAAGAAGAAGAAGCAAAACGAAAGACTAAAACTCGGAGGGCATCATTGTTTTCCAAGTCACTACATAATTATCAATTATCAGTTTGGTCTTTTTTACCCTTTGTTCTTCTTCTTCACAGATAATTGTAGACGCTAGACTAGGCTAAGGAAAAGAAGCCATATTCCCATTTTTAGTTAAATATCGGGACTTGAAGTTGCAGTATTCCTGGCTAATGAATGTAAGTCATGAGTGTAATGTAATGAATGATATGTTGTATGTGTACTAATTGTTATTAATTTTTGTGTGTATGAGTGTTTTTGTTATCAAGTATGTATATATGTTTAGTTATTAGTGTTGTAAAGTGCGAAAGGACTGATTGTTGTATTAGTGAGTGTTGTTGTTATTGTGTTGTTAAAAATCATATATAGTTTTCGTTTATTGTGTGTAGTTAGTGAATGTGTGTGTTGTGGTTGTATGTTTGTGATAATGATGTATGTGTGTTTAGTGTGTAATGTGGTTGTGTTTGATTTGAAATGTATTATGAGTACTGTGTAATATTGTGAATTATGTGCATTGTGATATGTGTTATGTATGTGTGTATGTAATTGTTATCAAGTTATAAATGTATTTTAATATGTATTAGTGTGTTCTATGTATGTTGTTCCTTCCTTGATGTTTCTTGTTCTTACCATTCCACCAATATACTCACTTTCTTGTCCTCCCCCATATACAATGTTACCTCCCACATGGAAGAAACATAATAGGTTCTTCCCTGAAGTACTAGCCATATTAAATTATGATCTGCAACATAAATTTGTATTAACAACTTGATTAGTCATTTTAACAACTATATCAGTCATATTAACAACTAAAACAATGTGTATTAACAACTATCCCATTTCATCGTTTTTTAACCAAATGGAGCTTCATCCCATTAACCCATTACACCTTTCCCTATGTTTTCTTGCGAAAAAACAGAGCAACATATTTTTCCACCCCACCCACCAATGATTAAATACCAACTAGAATGGTGATAATGATATCTTGAGCAAAATCTTACTATTTCTTGCCTATTTCCTATCTCATAATAACATAAATTTGTCCAAGCTCAAAGCTTTAGCCACCAACCTTCTAACTGAAAAAAACCTTCATGAACAGCAAATTTAAATCCCCTAATGTCAGATGATTCGGCTATAAACTTCTCTCCCTCGCTGAGTTGAGAAAATATAAAGGTTCAGGATTGTGACTTGCGTTCTCTCCCTCGCGTTCGCATCGTCCCTGCCATTCCTCTCTTCTCGTTCTTCATGGGGCGCCAAAACTCAATCTCAATCAATCTGATCGTGTTTACCTTTTTCTTTCCCTTCTGCTTTTGCTTTTTCAGTAAGGGTATTTCTGTATTTTCATTTTATAACTTAATCCTCATCAGGGCCTTGGGGCCATTTCTGTATTTGTCAGGGTCATAGGGCCTTAACTGGGATATCAGAGTTTAAAAGGGCCCTGATAAGGATTTTCCCTTTAAACTTTGTTAAGAAATGAAGAGAACGTACGGAAAGTTTGCGGGCATGATGGCGAGGCGAATGTCATGAAGAGATACTCCTATTTTGATCTCAACAAGACAGGAACGCAAATATACGATTCCAGGGGAGCAACGATACAAGATTCCGCGGACAACAATACTATAAATTGTTAAATTCTGGTACGTACGTACGTAATATCATTATGGAGGTGAATGTGAGTGAAGACACAAGAATGAATATTTGGTGCGAGGAAGCAGGAATCAAACACCTAAGCCAGCGGTGTAGGCGACGCCCGTGGAAGGTAACCAAAGGTTGCCCTCTATAAAAGCGGACACCGTGAAGTTAGAAGCCTGCGCCGAATCATTCAGCGCTCTGTACCCTCCCCACTTGACCCTCTTCTCCACCGCCGCCCCCGCGCCCGAGTTCTGGTACTCGGCGTAGAACAGCGTGTCCAAGGCGAAGTCGCCGTTCCACTCCAGCCACCCCTCCGGCCTCAGCACCTCGCTCAAGTACGACTGCATGAACACCGTTCTTGAGTAGCTCTTCCACGGCCTTCCCAGGTACGTCTGCGCTGTGATGGTATTCTTTTGATTTGGCAGGCCCTTCCTTGCCACCAGCTGGCAGTTTTGGAAGGCGGCGGTGGCGTCGCCGAAGATGAAGTCGACGGTGCCGGAGATCTTGCACTCCCTGTAGAATTGGCGCATGGTGTGGGTGTAGAGGCTGTCTTGGTATCCGTCAATGCCACATCTGTAGTAGACAGAGAGGTCGGAGTCGGATCTGAGGGCCACTGCCTGGTGCTTCTCGGGGCCTGCCGTGTTCTGGAACGCCATGTCTCGTGCTATGAACCCTCTTCCGCTCACCGCTGCACATGCCCAACCATATCTCATCAGCTGACATTGGTTTTAATTGCCCCCACATGCTCATTTATTTTTCTGAATACGGTTTGCGTGTGTTAAATCCTTCAGGTTCCATTTACACAAAAATTTGCTTTTTTTTTTTTTTTTTTTGAGCTTCTGGTTCATGTTAGGGCAGTTCGGTAGGCGGTATAGCCCCAATTTCGTGGCACCCTCTGTCTCATCATTTACACTCAAACTCAATCCGCAAGCATTTTACTTTAGCCCTCTATTGCAACACACCCCATCTATCACTCGGTCGCTGTTTACCTTGACCCACCAAAGTCCGTATGACCCTTTTTTTAAATTCTCAATGATTCTAGCTATAATCAGACAGCTCGAGCGTGTTCCTTTTTACTGAACAATTAGATCTATATCAATTTTTAATAAAATCATTAACCCCAAGAAAGAAAGGAAAAGAGAGGGAGTGTGTTACCAAAGGTAGCAGTGCGGAAGGTGGTCCAACCATCGACGAAACTACGGTTGCCGGAGATTATGGTGGCATCCATGCCGTCCCCAATCATCATGAGGTTCCACTTCTTCTTTTTGATCTCCACGTTCTCGAAGTAGACGCCTCTCTTGACGTAGATGACATAGCGTTTCATGCTGTTGTCAGGAGCTGCAAGCACCGCATCCATCACCTTTGTGTAATTTCCGGTCCCATCCGCAGCTACCACCACGTCTACCGGCACCCCATTGGCTTGCAGGAGCTTGCGGTCTCCAGGTTTCAGCCACCGAGGAAAGCGGCTGTTGCTGCCGGAGGAATGGTCCGAAACAGGATGCACCTGGGCCAGCAGCTCCTGCACCAGCGAGCTCACCTGTTGGAGCCCACTGGATATCAGACCCCTCACAATGCTGTTGGTGCCTTCAAAACCCTCCACGCATGTCTCCGGATTCGCTAGTGCCGCACTCAACCATGTCCTCAGATCAGAGTTCAGGTTTCCGGTACCGTTATGCTTGCCTGAAACAACGTTAAAGTGCTGAGTTTTATATATGGAGGTGAGTTAAGGAATGAGAAAATATGGAGGGAAAGGGGATCCCCTGTTTTCAGTGATGAGGAAAACAGGGGAAGAGTACCATGGGGGGATTGAGAAGCAGATGCGGAGGAGGAAAGGTAGTCGGAAGAGGAGTCGAGCAAATCGAGGCAGTCGGAAATTGCATGGGAGAGGCGAGAATGTCCGGAGAAATCGGCGAAGCGGGACAAGAGGGAGACTACCGGCTGTAAGGCATGGAGGACTTGGGAGACGGAGTCAACGAAGTGGGAGGGGGAGGCCTCAGGCGGGAGGGAAGAAGCAGGAGAGAGGGTGAGAATGAGGAGAGAGATGAGGAAGAAAGAGAGAGTGGGGGTGGAGGAAAGAGCCATGAGGAAAGCGCTGAGGAAGAAAGAGCATGGGAGTATATTATATACAGAATGCAAAATCAAAAGACGGAAAGATGAGAAAGAGAGGGAAGGGGTTTGGTGGGCGGGTGAGGGAATTTAATACTGCAGCTTCTGTCTTGTTTTGGTTTTTGGACAAGATCGATTTGCGTTTGCCTCTTGTATCTGTGCTAATTTTATTTATTTGGGTTCAAACTGTCATAAAAAACAATCAATCTCTTGAAAAAGGGATATAGTATCCCATTCCCACCAATCAAAACTGTTAATCAAGCATTCTAAGTATGTATGTGTGGGGAATAATTTCTTCGTATATATCCTTCCACTCCGGTAGCAAATACCTTGGAGATAAAATACAATGACCTTAATTTTTCATGCATCATTAAATTACCATATATATATAATAGCTCTTTTTGACTGTTGAAAGGTATTCCTTATAAAAGGGTTTATCGTTTGTCATGTCATTTGACATAAAGTTATGTCAAGTCACCCCAAAATTACGTCGTTTTGGGAGTTCATTAATTCTCCTATTCCCAAAACGACGTCGTTTTGGGAGTTAAGGGAATTAATGAAGGGTATTTTGGTATTTTTGTTTTTGTCATTCATTAATTCCCTTAACTCCCAAAATGACGTCGTTTTGGGGTTAAGGGAATTAATGAACTCTCAAAACGACGTAGTTTTGAGATGACTTAACATACCCTTATGTCAAGTGACATGACAAACGATAAACCCTACTTAAAAAGTATATATTATTATTAGCAAGTTAAAATGGAAGGTGGGTAAAATTTTTTTTTTTTGAACAATTTTAGAGTATTTCATTACTGAGGATAACAAAGGTTACAACTAATCAAAGCAAAGACAGAAACACTGCTAAAACAAATACAACAAAATAAACTGGATACAATATTAACCGAACACCGTACATTAAATATATAAGAATAGAAGTGGAATCATGGACAAAATCAGCATCCTCCTCGATATCTAAGGTTAGAAGTGACGAGCAAGAAAGTGTTGGTTGGAAAACTCACCCCAAAGGGCACACAATCTTATAAGCAATAGCTGCAATTAAGTCAGCTAAATAGGTACCTCATCCTGGGGTAAAGAACACAGAAAATCCAACCTTAAAAGAAAGAAGACCCTTGATGTCTTGAAGAACACTTCTACTCCTCTGATCAAACATATCCGGTGACCTATTAATGTATGCATCAGTAATTCCTGACGAGTCATGGAGCTTGATCACCGGCCCATGGCAAATAATCGTATTCATCTCGCGGTAGTGAATCTATTAATGTATGCATCCATGTCTCTTCTTATTGAAATCACACAAGATGGAATCGGTCATTTATTCATGCTTTATCATATATCACCAATATGATTGACGAAATACTTAGAACTCATTTGTCCTTGCTTGATTGATTCTCATGACAGTTTATTATGATGGAATGATAATTCCTCATCAAGCTCCTATTTGGTAAAAGATGGAGTAAGTCTCATCTCCTTGCAGCCACAATAATATACCAGGGACGTCAATGATAGATGAGTCCTTATGGAGGATAATATGTATATATATATATATATATGGAAAGCTCTCCTTCAATTCCCTTGAAATTCTTTCTTCTTAATTATATGAAAACTAGTAATAAACAATACTCTTGATGAGATCGACATCATATGAATGTCACTAGCTAACAAATGTTTATTTAGTTGTGATGAGGAAGAATCATTTGAGCACGTACATTTTCTTCACATACATGTCCTTGCTCAAGAGCTCTGTCGTTTGGTAGTTTTCACATTAGAATCCCTATATATCTTAGATTTTCAAGACCTAGCTAAAAGGATGGCTTAAAGATATTATGTTGACTCTTCACGTATAAGCTTTTTTTTGGGAAATATTTTCTACTTATTAATGTGTTTTGGAAGAAAATAAACTATGCCGGGCCTCCATCAAGAGAAAATTGGCAACGTACGCCCTCAATCTATATATATATATAGTGAAGAAAATTAATTGCTTGATTTGTTACTCAGCATTTGCAATTGGAGATTATCCTTCACATGTATAGAATTCCTCACCCAATGCCCTTTAATTATGATCTCAAGTCCTATATATAGTTCAAGATGGATGGATCGGAACACCTTTTTGCACAATTCAAAAGATTTAGGGCTCACCTTTACCAACAATACATTTGCAATTCCATGGAGTCTCTTTGAAAAAATATTAAATACCTCAGGCCCTCCATTTCTACCTAGTAATTGCTTGAGTATGAATCTCCATTTCTATAATCTTCTCAATCATGGATCTCATCCTGCTTTCTCCCCCTCAATTTCACAATCCCAAATCTTATATTCATTATTTTATGTAAAAGAAATTATTACATTTTCTTCCTAATTCTTTTAACATGAAATAATTTTTGCATTTTGACCAAATAAATAAATGTAAGAGCTACTTATTCTTTTTTTAAAAATATATATATATATATATATATATATATATATATATATATATATATATATATATATATATATATATATATATATATGAAAAACTAAGGGCATTAAATTAACAAAAACAAACCGGCCACCTACATCAAGTTGCATGGAGGAGCAGAATAAATGAAAGAACGTAACAACCCCTAAAACTAAGATAACAAAGGTACATGTGTTAGAACTGAAACATAAAACATTAACATGCCAACACAAAAACTTCAAAGAGTCACTCACACTTGTCCGGGTTTACATCTTCTGAAATATATATATATATATATATATATATTTATATAGGGTTAATGAGCAACTTTACACACGAGCTTTACCCCCAGGAGCGCCCAGCACCACGTGCTTTTTTCTGGAGTAAAAGTACACACGTGGTTACGTTTTGGGAGCGCCCAGCACCACGGCAGTTAGTTGACCGTTAGTCAACCGTTAAGTTGGATGGAAATGAACAGTAACTCGGGTGAAATTACACTTTTACCCTTAGTTTTAAATAAAAATTACCCTTTAGCCCTAAGTTTTTTTTTTAAAAAAACTAAAAACTAAAAATACCCCCTACCCCGGTGGGCCCCACCGCCGGCCGCCAGTGGTGGCCGACGGCCTGCGGCAGTAGTCGGCCGCCGTCGGTGGGGCCCACGGGGGAGGGGGTATTTTTAGTTTTTTTATTATTATTTAAAACTAAGAGCAAAAGGGTAATTTTCATTTAAAACTAAGGGGCAAAAGGGTAATTTTCATTTAAAACTAAGGGGCAAAATGGTAATTTTCATTTAAAACTAAGGGGCAAAATGGTAATTTCCTTTTTTTTATACCGTCAGCGTCCACGTCAGCGTGTCAGTCCAAATAAGCGCCACGTCAGCGTTCTATCCAACTTAACGGTTGACTAATGGTCAACTAACTGCCGTGGTGCTGGGCGCTCCCAAAACCTAACCACATGTGTACTTTTGCTCCAGAAAAAAGCACGTGGTGCTGGGCGCTCCTGGGGGTAAAGCTCGTGTGTAAAATTGCTCCTTAACCCTATATATATATATATAAAAATAAAAACGCGTGTATACATAATTAATGTTTGTGAAGATTAGAGTGGAAGTAAACATATAAATGAAGTTATTAATGTAGCATAGTGGGAGGCGTACGTGTTTACAAAATGAGATGTTCCGTTTTCAGCAATGGCATATATCTAAAAATATTGTTTGTTTTACACTATATATATATATATATATACAGGGGCGGACCCACACTAGGGCCCATGTGGGCAAGTGCACACATAAAAAATTTTAAAAATATATATATTGTAAAGGAATTTTATTACAATTTAGCTAGTTGGAGCAGTTGGTTATGACTTTCCCTACTTATCTACAAGTCCCGGGTTCGAACTTGATTCATCCTCATTCTTCATCCTCTCTGTTTTTTTTTTTCAATTCCATTGTTCTCACTCCTCAGTCCTCACCGATCCGGCGATCCGTCCTCCAAATCGTGCAGCCGAGACTCCAAATCGTTCCGCGTCTCCACACTTGATCGAGCTCGCCGTTGGATGCCTTCCTTTTATCAGCTCTGAGTGGTTGTTCTCCGTTGTTCGTCGTTGAAGAAGGTTTGAACCCTAGGGCTTCGTCTTCTCCCTTTTATTAGCTCTGACTTGTTCAATCGGGCTTTGAATCTAGGTTTGAATTTGTTCCCCCAGTTATCTGTTCTCTTTGTGGTTGTCAACCCGTTGTCGGAACTCGGATGTCGTTGCACCATTTTCTTGCTCTGTTTTTATATTTTTTTCATTTTAATTTGGCTTTGGACACGGTAAAATGATCTTTTGACATTGACGCTTTTGAATTTGGAAATATTTACAGATTGAGTATAATGTTTTTTTACAACTTTGATTACTAGTTTTTTGCTTGAATGATGCGTAATTGGCTATCATACTTCTGCCCTCTTCATCTTGGTTACTAGCGACTTATATCTTTGTGGATTGTGTTGTTGTGCAATGTTGTGTATCAAAGATTATGTTTGATAATCTCTTTATATTATCATCAATTTAGAAAATTTTCAAGGTATTTGTGATGCATCTGGTAAGTGACTTTGGCTTGAGTGAAGCTTGAGTTTAAATCATTTCGCTACTTCTGGTCTGTGAATCTAGAAGCTATCGACAGAAACAATCAATTGCACACCTTAATCACACCAGGAAACGTTCTTCATGATCATAAATTGCAAGATGAGATTGGAAGATTATAAATTGTAAGAGTGTTATCATTGTCTTTCTTCAGTGGCTGGGAGGGTTTGCCTGAATCAATTGGCTGACTAAGTCTTCTTCGTTGAAGTATCAGGAGCCAAAATTAAAAGGGTATGATATCAACTATGCGTATTTTGATAAACTTGGAACGTTGTAGTCCGTGAATTCGATAAACTTGGAAGTTGTATTTATAGATTATACAGATGGTTCTTTTATCTAATGAAGTGATTAGTTACTTTACCGATGGTGGCAAGCCTAGTGGGTAGGTTCGCATGCCGAGTTCTCGCTTCTTGTAGTAGTGTGGAAATTATACATCTCAATCTTGTCATGTTATAGGGCTTGACTGTAGTCGATGTATCAGCAAGAACATTCCCTCAAACACTGGACTGGTTGCACAGCTATCTTCTTCAGGTATGTTTATCTGAGTTTGCATTGCTTTGTGGTGTTTTTTCTTTTTTTAAAATCTTTTGAAGAAGATAGAAAAAAGTTTTGGGGGAAGGGGCGGGGGGAAGCAAAGTGCAATTCAGATGTTGTGTTTAATGTGGCTTAATGTATTTAGCTGTAATGAAATGGAGATGGCATAAGCAGAAGGTTATTCATTGAGATTTAATAGTATTCTTAATCTTAAAATGGAATGGTCATCAACTTTATTGCTTTTTGATTTATCATTTATGTAATCTGCTCTTGTTTTCTTTGTTCCTAGTTTAATATAAATGTAAACCATTATTTGTGGGGGTTGTGTTAATTTTCAAAATGCTTTAATGTCGGAATATATCAAAATGATACCTATTTTAGTGGAAATCATGCATTTCTTGTTCTAGTTGGGTTTCCTTTAGAATCATTACAAGTTGGTAGTGACTGGAAGTGACTTAAATTTGATTTCTTTCGGTGTATTGAGCAAGACATTTCATCGCTGCAACATAGTTCAATTGGAGAGTCTTAAAGGTATGAATTTACTGCCATTAATTTTTACATGTGTTCTGGACTAAGCTCCTTTAATGTAATAATTGCAAATTAGAGACAGTGATGTATGAAGGGTTTTTTTTTTTTTTTTTTATATTCTTTTGTTTTTGAATACGTTTAAAACTTTCCTTAAAAGAATTTTCGGGGGCGCTACCCCCAAACCCCCAAATCTCACCACTAATTGTGCACCCACAAACTTAAAATCCTGGGTCCGCCACTGTGTGTGTGTGTGTGTATATATATATATACAAAACCACGCAAGGTAGAAAAGTGAAAGTGGATGGAGGGAGAATAAAGATGGGAAAGGTCATGCGAGAATCATTATGATCAATCAGAACATATTGATGAAATGGAAGGGGTTAAGTACCAATTTTACCCCTCAAGTACGCGTTTAGGAGCAATTTTACCCTTTAAATTTTCGATGTAGTAATGTTGCCCCTTTGTTAAAAACACGTTAGGGTTTTTAACGGAGTGACAATATTACTACGTTTTGATACTTTAGGGTAACATTATTACGTTGAAAACTTAAAAGGTAAAATTTCTCTTAGACACATACTTTAAAGACAAAATTTGTACTTCACCCAAGTGGAAGTCTTATATAGGAGGATGGACTACTAATTAATTAAGGAAGGGAGGGAGTACGGTTAAACTGGGGGACGCTTCAAGTTATTGAAAAATTGCATACGCATAACTTTGAACCGTTCATTACTATTTTGAAATGACAACGTACGGTACAATTAGTAAGAGACACACGTGGTATGCTTGATCAAGATTTGCTCCCATGATGTTTAAGATGCTGGTAATTGTTGTACACAAAACACATACAAATATTTTTTCACACGCACCCACCTTCTATTAAAAGGTCAAACTA
The DNA here is from genome assembly GCA_025563575.1 of Acacia pycnantha. NCBI lineage: Eukaryota > Viridiplantae > Streptophyta > Magnoliopsida > Fabales > Fabaceae > Acacia > Acacia pycnantha. The sequence goes on from JAMWYP010000626.1 coordinate 14,017, forward strand.
TATTTTATAATAAAATGTTTTAATGTATCATGTAATTTTTTATTATAGAAAAGTGAAAGTTAAAACTCAATTAATGAACAAAACAAATTAGAAGAGCGCCTTATATGTATTATTTGGAATCAAATGATTTGTTTTTGGAAAGTGTTTATACTAGAAGGAGCATATACATGTCAACTTTTGAGAACTAAGTGGTTTTATCCTTGTACGTTGAGAAAACTAAGTAGTTTTGAGCTTTTGACATATTAAATAAGGCAAACTTGAAAGTATGAATTTGGGGTTTAATGATGAAAACAAGGGGTTGTAATATTAGTAGTGAAGAAGCAAATAAAAAGAAAAGAAAAGCGGAATGAAGAGGTGGCTGGTGGAGCGTAGTGAAAACAACATTGGAATTGTAAGAGTTGGGGGAGAATAATGAATTAGTAAATAAAGATGAAGACAAGTGGTAGTGGTGAATAGTGAGATGCTTTTAATGAAGAAAAGAGGGTAGAGAGAATGAAGCATAGGAATTAAAGCTCATCCCAAAAAAGCACAAAGAAAGAAAGAAAGAGATGCTGATGCTAAAGCAACCCCTTTATCTTGATTTCTCAAAGGCCAGCAGGGGAGAGGATATTCTCATAATCTTCTTTCTCCTTTTCTCTCATAGGCTCATCTGAGCCGTTGATTGGAAAGAGGAGAGAGAAGTTAAAGTGGTATTGTGATTGATTGGATGGATATGATTTAAGGATAATGAGGGATAATGAGAAACAAATAAGGAGAGAAACCCAACCCGGCCAGCAGAGGCCAGTGTGTGATGGGATGGGATGCGATTATTGATTGGATCATAATCAAAGACACGTAGTGGCTGATACTTTAAAGCCTTAAACATCAACGCGTTTACAGCAAATGACATTATCTTATTTCCTTTTTGGATGCGTCGGCCGTGGGGTCTCAAAATCAAATCAGAGAAGGATAAGAACGCGGAATCTGTCAAATCCGACTGCCTCCTGCTGCCTCCTTTCCTTCATGTGCTCTCTGCCTCCTCCCTCTATTCCATCCATCAACTTTCCTTTCTTTTTCTTAAACTTCTTCAAATTCTTTTTTTTGCCCAAGTTCTTCAAATTCATATTCATGCCCATCTCACAATAACGAACAACAAAACCAAAACATAGCTAAATCTCATAACCCCTATCCATGCATTCTACTGCCTCAGTTCTTTATAATAGATATTCAAATTAATAACCAAATTACGTTATTAAAAAACTATTAAAATTAGTTAAAAGTACTGAATATATAAGAAATTTATTATTTTTTTAATATGTCTTTATTTATAAATAGGTGGGTGAGAGGGAAAGAGAGAGAGAGTGTACATATGAGAAAAAAAGTTATGTGAGAGATATGTAATTAAGGATAAAATGAGTAAAAATGTATTCAATACTAAGACAAACATAAAATGATGAATCTTATGAAAAAGAAGGGATCAAATTGAAAATTTGGATATTGTGTAAGGGAGGGAGCTGAGGGAGTAATATTAGTGATTTAGTCTGCATTCAATGCACTGAATGCCCTTGCGGCCACGATACGATCCGATAGGGTTCACTCATTTTATTCTCTAGTTGCCATATTTTTCTGCTTCAGCATTGAAATTTTAATTCCTTGGCCTTTCAATCCGCTAATTACTTGCCATATTTTTGTTTATTTTATTACCCGGCCACTTCTTTATGCATGCGGACATCTAAAAGAGCTTCTTCATGCGGACATCTAAGAAGAAAATTTGGCAAGAAATGGAAAGACTACTCCTAAATGATATGATATATGCTTCATTGAAACAAATTAAATGAATTCTGAGGTCACCAGCAAGTAACTGACACCTCAACGTGAAATTTAATTGGGTTAGTTATGAACGGGAAACCATTAATGCATCGATTCCCTGGGATTTTGAGTATGTTGACTTTTGTTCTCTTTTGTTTTGGTTGCAATTGTCCGTAGACCACTTTGTCCTTGCATTACACTTTAATGACACCAGCCAAAAGCATGAGTATACAGAAGATCTTGTTTGACCATGTAAAAATTAAGGATGTAATGCTTCCACAATTCTTTAATCACAGAACTGTTGGATAATGATTAATGATGAAAGCTCAGATTTAAAGTGAGAAGCATGGTAAATAAAGCAAGAGAGCTCTAGGTCAGATCAAACACTAAAATTGGTAAGCAAAGTCACCTTGATTAACTCTTCAAGAAGGCGAGGAGCTATTTCTAAAATTCGCCTGAAATCACCTTGCAAAGATGGAGACAAGGTTGCAAATTCCCGAGTCAACTGAGCTTGAATCAACAGCTCTGTCTGTAAAAAAACAAAGGCTTAGTTGTGAGCACATAAGGAATTAGAATAGGATGCTTTGACTGGTTGGCTTCCATATAAAGTAATACCTTAACCAGTGCAGGATGCTGCTTCCAAAACTTTGCCTGCTCCTGCTTAATGTTCTTTAGGTCGAGATTCAACTAACTTCTTACCAACATAAAAAGCTTCTGAAGTGGTTCGTCATCAATCCTACGAACTGGAATTTCCATATATTCAGCAGCCTTTACGAAGACATCCATGACTTTGCTGTATGACATAGAAGCCACAGGAATTTTATATTTAGTTATAGGATATTCAATTGATGTTGATACTTTTTTTTTTTTTTTTTTGGGGGTGTTCTGATTTATTGCGCTATACAGTATGGCACCCCTAATACAGCCAATTTGACCAGTAATCTTTAAGATCTATAAAATAATAAGATAACTGATTATTTACTTCATTCTTTTATTTCCAAAAAAAATTATTCCCAAGAATTTCAACATCAGTTACATCCTTAAGACTAAATCAATCAAGTGTGCACAGGATGAAAGAGGGTATAAAATCTCATTTTGAAATACATAAAGCCCAATTTTTCTCATATCACATGCTAAATTTTCTCATTGAAACACGTACATGTTAAACATACGCCAATATTCTATGCTTTTAAATCACGTTATTCTTAGGATGACCAAAAGTGTTTTGGTCCTTTACATATCCTCATTGAATTAGCATGGGAAGGACAGATAGATTTTTTGTTAAAAAAAAAAAAACACTCAGCCAGAACAAAGATAAGCCATCAGTATACCTTGGAGCCAAAGAAGGCTTCATAAGATAGTAGTAAGTGGACAGTGTCTGATGCATTACATAGTTTCCAGTATATTTTGATGATCTAGAGAGGTATATAACAGCAATAACCAAAGGCAAGAGTATGCAAACACCAACGATCCAAAGTAGAAGTATTCCACCAGATGCCCCATCAATATTTAGCAGGAACTGAGGGAGAGCTATACCCATTTGAAATCCCTGCAACAAAATTATCATCCATATTTCCAGGACATGGTTACAATATGATTCTATTCCACCAAGGAAACAAAAAAGGCAAACCATGAAGCATTTCACCTCTGACATCTGGTTTCATTACCTGTCTGCCATCAGGATGGCCATATTTTTCATAATTTTCACGCGCTAAGGGATCTGTCAAAACTTGATAAGCCTTGGTAATGTACTCTACAAAGTACTTTGTGGCCTCTGCAATAAAAGGAGTACAATACAAATTTTAGCAGTAATAATTACAAAAGGCACATTATCTCTCAAACATTAAAGTCTAAAAAAAGAAGAAACATATATTAAACAACTGAAACACCTTCAACCTAGATCTGGATTTTTATCGGGGTGATACTGAACAGAAAGCCTCCTATACTTTTTCTTTATTTCAGACTCCAGGGCTCCAGGCTCTAATCCAAGAATACTAAATGGATCAAAAACTTGAATATGCAAAAAATAATAATAATAATAATAATAATAATAATAATAATAATAATAATAATAATAATAATAATATATATATATATATATATATATATATATATATATATATATATATATATATATATACACACACACATACATACATATACATATATATACATATACATATATATATGTATATGTATATGGGAGAAATCTCAGAGAGTGCAACGTTTGAACACTCAATCAATAGCCAAAATGTTATACCAAAAATAATAACCCTTAATATTATATCATGCAGCAGACCAGAATATGGCCTAATTCATCTTAAATATTATGTGTTTACCTCTCGACTTATATTTTTTATGTAATAAACCAAAACAATCATGACCACCCAGAGCAGTAGTAATGTCAGGTTACTGCATGTCGAGACGTTTGAAATCTGCAAAATTAAAGGATAAAGAAAAGAAGAGTAAGATGGATAAATGTCAAGATTACTGTTGAAACCACAGGAAATTACATAATCATAAAGTATAAACCCACCCTCTTAAATATTGATTTTCGGTATTTTCCAGACCGTGAGCACTCAGAACACTGACAGTGGATACTTTTAGATTTCTTAGTAGCAGCACGACATAACTTTGTAATTGTATATGGCACAATGGGAAGGGCCATTATTGTCAATACGAATATTGGGAACAATGCACTATTCTCCTCTGATGCCGCCATTTTGACCTTCTGAGTTCAACAACTCCAATACAGTTATTAGGCCTGCAACGAGTACACTTGTTAGAAGGTTGAGTTTTGAATTTGATTTTTTAGCATCCACTTGAAACATCAAAAGCTTTGACATTTGGAGTAGGATATATCATAAAGAAATACGAGGATTAGAATCATCATGAGCCTGTACATGGTGGCAGTGGCGGACCTAGTATTTTAAGTTTGTGGGTGCATAATTAGGGTTGAGATTCGGGGAAATTTTTTTTAAGGAAAGTTCTAAACGCATTAAAAACCAAAGGAATATAAACAATAAAAGAAAAGAAAACTTCAACTTAACATAGAAAAATAATAATCAAGAGTCAACTAATACACATAACGATTATAAAAGCATTCTTCGATTCTTCATTCCTTGATATGTTGTGTTCTGTTTTATTATATTGAAACAATGTGAGAGGTGCTGGACTTCTTGAAACCTCGCCCACACTAAGGCAAGCATCTTCTACTAAACTGGGTAAAGAATTCTATAAGTGAAGATTGTGTAAGACTTTTATTCATACAACAAATCAGGAAGATTGAGAATTAAAAACTATTAAGTTAGAGTACAAGGAAGTCAAAAAATCAAATGGCAATAATGTTTATCATACAAGAAAACATGTAACATTAGGCTGTCCAACAGATATGATGCAGAGATAAACAACAACAAATCAGAGAGTGAGGAATCCTATCTCTGCACACACACAAAAATGATCACAAACTTGTATGTGTGGCTATAACATGAAGAGCACTGCTCAATTAATGTTGGGAATCAGTTTTTGTCTTCTGCAATTATTTGGGTGAAGCAATACAGCTAATGGGTTCGGAGACATAAGAAAACATCCAAATTGCATAATCATCACAACAACATAGATCAATTTCTTCATGGGCATCATATGAACCTCATCAAGAACAATTAGTCGATCAACTTGTGAATTTCATCAGTAATAAAGAGATGTGACTTTGAGTGAGGACAAAACGCCTCAGAATAAAGAATTACCAAAAGAACGTTCTTGCTAAATGATCTCAAATTCTCAATGATTAACAGAGTCAGAGTCTAAGAAGTTAGATTCAATCCTATATGTTTGGAAAATTATGATTCAGAGCACAGCTGAATTACTGCCTAGCCATGAAAATCTTCTATCTAAAACTTGAGATTGAAATCATGTCAAGTAGTTATTCTAGCTAATAGGAAACCAATCATTCTCTCTGTTTCTAAAAACTTAAGGACCTGTATTTACCAAAATTGATATCATAAATTCCTCTGCAACATCAGAAGATGCCAACCTATGAATGTAAATAGGAAACAGAGAATCCTCTGGCGACATTGCTGGAGCAAGAACCAATGTTACAGAAAATTCGAAGTGCACAACAATGAAAGAAGGAAACAAAATTCATTTGGGACAAATTTTGCACATAACAAGTGATGCAATTCATGAACCAGAAATGATAGGACTCATTCTGTCATTCAGACTCTCCCATACTATTTAATGAAGAGAACGAGATCGAGCTAAGAAGCCCTGTGGGAAACATACAATTAATGCTAATTTATACCATTTCATCCAACACGAGAGCAGAACCAGTTTCTTTGGCCCCAGAATGAGAAGTAATACTTCCAATTTCGACCATGTCAATTTTTCACTCAGACAAAGATGAGACAGGCGAAATTGAGAGAAACTTTTCTATGGCAGATAGTTTATGAGCTTCAAAAGACCAAAGTCCCAATAATTAAGCTTAAAATTCAGTTAAGGTGTATGGTTCCTCGTCAATTTTGTTTGTCGACTCCTGAAAACACGATGTTTTCCAAAACAATTTGGATCCCCTGCATTTAGTAATTAAATGAAAAGATCTAATTTGTTTTCATGAGTAGACTTATCAGCAACAACGGAGGAGCTGGAAGACAAAATCGAGAAGCAACGATGGAGGATCTGGAAGCATAGTACCAACCAACCAAATTTAAAAAAAACCGTAGTCCTCATTCAAAAACCACAATAGACTTGCTCAGAAATTGCGTCGGAGTATAGAAACAAGTAACAACATTGGGAACAGACCTGGAAAACAGAAAGTGTGACGAAGCCTTTGAGCGAGGGCCGTTCGACGGTTGAGCGACGGCGGAGGAGGCAGAGAGCGTGGCTGCACAGAGAATCGGAGACAAGAGAGGGCAGAGAACGAGAACCAGGGGAATGGGGGAAAAAGAGTAGGGCAGAGAGAATGAGACGCAGGGAAATTGGGGAAAGAGATAGGGCAGACCGACAGAAAACGAAGATAGCGAAAATGGGGGAAATAGATAGGGCAAAGAATGAAGAGAACGAAAATGGGAAAAAAAAAGGGAAAGGGACGTGGGAGACTCGACCCTGCGATATATTGAGGGGAAGTCTAAAGTCTTAACCATCTTTACTACCTATACACATTGTCACTAATTTCTTTTAACTTATATATATTTTGTATCTGCACTTGCCCACATTTACAACAACATAGGTCCGCCACTGCATGGTGGCAATAGGAATGGCAAGACTTGAATCCTATCCCTTTTCTCGATGCAGGGGTAAGGATGTGGATGTTTAATGTGATCCTCATGGAAATGGAAAACAATTTCCATGCGAACATATCAAAATGTTGTAAAAGAGAATAGAAAATCATCAAATTTAAATCGAAATGTCACCACCAATTCTCACTACAAAAAAAATTGATTTTTGCTACGGAAAAAATCCGTAGCAAATCGATTTTGCTACGGAAAAATGCAAAAATTCCGTAGCAAAATCAATTTGCTATGGAATTTGCTACGGATTTTTTTCGTAGCAAAAAACCCCGTAGCAATTTGCTACGGATTTTCAAAATCCGTAGCAATTGCTACGGATTGAAAATTCCAGTAGCAATTTGCTACGGAATTCGGAATCCGTAGCAATTTGCTACTGGATTGTTTTCCGTAGCAAATTGCTACGAAATAAATTGCAGCAATTTGCTACGGATTGATAATCGTAGCAAATTGCTACGGATTTAAAATCCGTAGCAATTTACTACGGAAAATAATTTCCGTAGCAAATTGCTACGGAATGAAATCCGTAGCAAATTGCTACGGATAGAATTCCGTAGCAAATTGCTACGGAATTTTAAATCCGTAGCAAAATTATTAAATTTTTTTTTTTTAAAATTTTTTGAATCTTTTTAAATTTTATTTTTTTTATTTTTTTTATTTTTTTTTTGAAAATTGAATGCAAAAGTATCATGAATATAATAAAAAAGAGTTTACATAGAGAAAACAAAATATATATAATAATGTTGTAAGGAACAAATACTAAAAAGTAGTCTAAACATCGGTATTGTGATCATCATCATCATCGCCCGCATGGTCATCATCACCGAGGGAGCCGACCCGAACCCTTTTGTGTCATTAGAGACGGGAGTTGATTACGCATCTGTCTCATCATCTCTGCTTGCATCGATCCATCTGGCTGTCGCATACTCTCCGTTCTGTTGCATCGCAAGCTCCATCCTCTCCCGTTCACGATTCATTGCCTCACTCCATCTCTCCCGTTCTGAAGCATCTCTGCCTCATGATGTCCATCTTGTTGACTCATCTCGTGTTGCTTGCTCGCTCGACCAATGCTTTCATCTTCTTCGACTCATCTGCAAATACATTATGAAGTACATTTATTATTTGTACTTCATTTGAATAGACAAGAGAATGGAAATTATCAATATGAAATGTATTACGTGTACGGAGAAACACCTTCAACTATTGGATGAGGAGCGCTTTGATTGCTTGATCGGCCAGCGAGAGGCACCGTATCCAAAGACTCTCCCTTTCTTGTTAAATCACGCTGCGGCCTCAAAGAACAGACTCTCATTGTCGGACCGAGAGGATGCGGGTCAAACCCAAGCCGCGACCCTCTCTCCTGCGACTTGCCTTACAAAGGTTTCCTACAAGCACAAAAATACATAGCTTATTAGACATGTAAAATAAAATAAATATGGTGGTGCATAAAACAAGTAATAAAGGCAATAAATGTCTAACCGCTACTTGCAGCGCCTTTTGGTTAATCCATTGTCTCTCACTCCCTTCAGACTGCCGAGAATGGGTCCGCTCAAAGGTAGCCCACTCAATTGATCCTTCAGGAACTTCCCGAGACTCTACCCATAAACGCGGATGAGAACCTTAATTAATTACTTCAAAGTATAAAATATCAAATACCTAAATAGAAAATAGAGTGTACTTACAATTTTCCGTCGATGCTCACTAATAGGAATGCGTAAAATTGACAAAGATATGACTGGTCCTTCCATTTTGGCTCGTTTTGCTTATTTTCGTGCTCATGTTTTGAAACTTTTCATTTGTGGCCCATTCTCGCAATAATTCGTCTACGGTGTCACCCGGGAATCCAGTCTTTCTTGCCTCTTTTATTTCAAGCCGTAAAGCTTTTGACGCAAAATCGGCCTCATTATGATTATAATTTGCTTTCGGTTACGCACGATGTTCAGCAACGTCATATGCCGCGCCGAAAATCAATAACGAACCATTAGTGCTCCAAATTTTTAAAGTACTTAATTAAATAACCATAAAACAAAAAACTTACCAAGAACTCATCGAACCAAGCATCTCGAGTAGTGCTAGGAATAATCATCCACTTGGCCCAAGGATGGTTGTAATTGCGGAATAATTGGGCCGAGATGAAGTCCCTTACCTCATTATGAGGCTCAAATCGATGAGAGATGACATCATGCAAATATTACCATACAAACCATTTACATAGAAAATTGTAACATTTCGGTAACTTGGCATGACTTACCCGATCGCCGTCGGGACGGATCCAAAGCTTCCGTGTCGAAGGATCTCTGGAGCCCAGTTGGTGGATCGGAGGAACTACCTTCTTCCCCAACGTGGCTATGAGGCGACGCATTGTGCTAAGGAAGGAATGTGAAGTATTGAAGATAAACATATGTAAATCATATGTAACTAAACTTATGTAAATCAATCGAAATTATATTGTAAACTGGTGATCCCCCCTTGTGGATCGGTGGGGGTAGACGGTGATGACGACATATACGGCGACAGTGATGACGACATATACGGCGACGGTGAAGATGACAAATATGTAGACGGTGAAGATGACATATCAAAGGATGGCATATCCGGGAAGCGCGGACCCTCTACCTCCATAAGGAGCGGATGGCGTCGCCTCACCCTCTCGATAGGACGGGTTGGGCTCGACCACTACCCGTCCACTACACGAACGTCCTCCTAGATGCTCCATCTCTAAACACTCATAGACATAATGTCAAAAATATATAACAATAAGTAGCGCATTAACAAAGTATGTAGTATAACAAATCATCACAAACAAAGAACTAACGAAAATCAATCGGACGATTCTTGTTCATCAACATCAACATTTGCTTGCACGTCTTCCTCGAGGAGGTCTCATAGTCGTCGAACTCCGATTCACTATCGAGTAAATCACTTCTTACCACTGACATTTGAAAATGGTCACTACCTTGTCCCACGGGTAACTCAGTTGAATTATGTCAACTAACTTCCCGTAGTAGGCAGTCTCCACCCCATCAACTTTGTCACCTCGACAACATACACCATAATTACAACATAGTGTACCTGCATTCGCCTCGACAGTTTGAAAACCGATACGCATTGATTATGTATTTCTTGCGGGTAACACTAATTGCAGCTCCATAGGACAAACTCCACGCAACTTCATTGGGATCGATGGATTTTCCACGAGTAGGATCGAAGCCATTTGGGAACTCGAACATCGTGAATTGGTCAACTTCGGATTCCGCCATTGAAGGATTTCCGATCGGACCGAATTAGAGAAGTGCTGTAAGAAGAAAAATGCTCTTAATCTTGGAATTCTTAGCGTAACAAAAAAAGGAATCTTACTTTAAATCTTTCAAGGTCTCTTCACGGTTGTTTAGAATGTACCACTCGCTACTCGCTTATCTCTTCCGTCAAGAGTTGACCTGAACGTTTTCCACGACTCGCCCGGAAAATTAAATATTGATTTTGATCCCTCGTATCACGGCATCATCGTTGCGGTACCCTCTCCATCTTGACATCATTTCGGGGGATAATAGTATGAAGCAAATTTTGCGGCCTCTTCGACAAGGTATGCCTCAAATGATAGATCCTTCAACGTACCTTGGATTTTTGATCTTGTTCTTAAGTGTGCGTAAAAACCTACAATGGAATATCGAGGATATTTATAAACTAAAATCCGTGTCGGTCAATTAATAACAGTGCGATAGAAATATATATATTACCTCTCAAATGGATACATCCATCTATATTGTTGCGGGCCTCTACCTTTGCTTCGTAGGCCAAGTGAACGGGCAAATGTTCCATTGAGTCAAACAAGGTAGGAGGAAATATCATCTCTAACTTGCATAGAGTTATGGGCATGCTCGCCTCCAGTGCGTAACTTTTCAACATTAAGCTCGAAGCACAAATTTCTCTAAAGAACATGGAAAATTCCGTCGAATAGACAATATATGCTTCGGAAGTGCTTTGAAGGCCCAAGGCAACAATCTCACGGAAGAAAACATGACAATCATGACTCTTCATGCCGAATAACTTCGCCTCGTGCATGTCGACACATCTTTTTCATGTTTGACGCATAACACGTCGCGATTTCAGTTCTTTAACCCATTGCAACGGATTCCAAATTTAATTGTTTGTTGAATGCAGACGGCGCTCTAGGTTTGGATGTACGTCCGTGCCACTCCCCACCAAATGTAAAGCAGGGCCTTCCGCATATCGCTTCTATGTCCGTCTTGCGTTGATTTGTGTCCTTCGTCTTGCCCTTGGTGTCCATCACGGTGTACGAGAATGTTGCAAAACACATTCCTCTCAATATGCATGACATCGAGGTTGTGTCTTAACAATTGACCTTTCCAATATGGTAGTTCCCGTAAGATCTTGCGTTTGTTCCAATGACGATCAGCGCCGTATCCCTCGGAGTTCCACAGGCGGCCCCTCTTGACACTTTGAATGTACTTGACTCTGTCCCATATTTCTTGGCCACTTAAGCAGCGAGGGTTGCTCTGCTCGTTCGACAACATTCCGCGTGAAGTCTTTTCTATTTCTCCTCCACGGATGATCGGAGTACGAATCGCCGATGCCTATCAAACCAACGAGACCTTACGACGGCTTGTGTTTCAAGCTAAAACCCATGTTACGTTCAAGACATACCGGGCATGCAAGCTTCCCCGACGTTTGCACCACTCAACATCCCATATGCAGGGAAATCATTTATGGTCCACATTAAGGCAGCCCGCATGGTGAAATTCTGACTTAATGATATATCATACGTAAGAACCCCTTCACTCCACAACATCTTCAACTCGTCTATCAATAGGAATGGCAAGACTTGAATCCTATCCCTTTCCTCGATGCAGGGGTAAGGATGTGGATGTTTAATGTGATCCTCATGGAAATGGAAAACAATTTCCATGCGAACATATCAAAATGTTGTAAAAGAGAATAGAAAATCATCAAATTTAAATCGAAATGTCACCACCAATTCTCTTTGCCATACGGCTCGAGTAAAGTCAACAGAGAATTTCATTGATTTGTGCTAGAACAAAAGGTTAGATTCAGAAGCAAGGAAGGCCATGACCTTCTTAACCTTCTAGAAAATTTCATGAAAATACACAAAGAACGACAAATACAACACAATCTGAACCACAGTCACTTTTAGAACATAAAATTCAACAAAAAAAGAAGTTCGAATAAATCAATGAAACCCGAAAAGGAGATCCAGATGGTGCCAAATCAAAACCCTCAAAACAAAGCAAGGAAGAGCAAAACTGCAAATAAACCGTACAAAGGAAGGAAATAGATTTGTGTTGAGGATTTGGTGTCAGGAAATATCAACAGTGTATAAAGCTAAAGCTAATATAACGCTTATGAATTAAGCGTGTAAAGTTCGACGGAGGTGGTTGCATGCTGTTCAAAAAATAGAGAGGAGTCTGAGGAAAAGGAAGCCATCACCTCACTCTTCTCGTAACTCGGATCATGAGTAGAAGGCGCATGCGGGTAAGCTAAGCTTTAGTCCTGCCAGTTGAGGGAGATATAAAAGCTTGTTATCGTTCGTGGGCTAGACCTTTTCTTTTCTTTTCTTTTTATTAGGGTTTTCCTTTTAAAAAACAAAAAATAATAAAAGAATTATTATTATTATTATTATTATTATTATTATTGTTATTATTATTATTATTATTATTATTATTAGGTAGTTGGAGCATGACGTAGTAGATCAATAACTTCTGAAATTTAAAAATAAAAAATAAAAAATAAAAAGAATTATGGGTTTGATTGGAAAATATCATTGCCCTATGAATAATAAAAAGAATGGATAATATTCCTAGACGAACAAAGAGGTGATGAGAACCATCCTTACCACCGCATGGTGGCAATAGGAATGGCAAGACTTGAATCTATCCCTTTTCTCGATGCAGGGGTAAGGATGTGGATGTTTAATATGAACCTCATGGAAATGGAAAACAATTTCCATGCGAACATATCAAAATGTTGTAAAAGAGAATAGAAAATCATCAAATTTAAATCGAAATGTCACCACCAATTCTCTTTGCCATACGGCTAAGAAAGTCAACAGAGAATTTCATTGATTTGTGCTAGAACAAAAGGTTAGATTCAGAAGCAAGGAAGACCATGACCTTCTTAACCTTCCAGAAAATTTCATGAAAATACACAAAGAACGACAAATACAACACAATTTGAACCACAGTCACTTTTAGAACATAAAATTCAACAAAAAAGAAGTTCGAATAAATCAATGAAACCCGAAAAGGAGATCCAGATGGTGCCAAATCAAAACCCTCAAAACAAAGCAAGGAAGTGCAAAACTGCAAATAAACCGTACAAAGGAAGGAAATAGATTTGTGTTGAGGATTCGGTGTCAGGAAATATCAACAGTGTATAAAGCAAAAGGTAATATAACACTTATGAATTAAGCGTGTAAAGTTCGACGGAGGTGGTTGCATGCCGTTCAAAAAATAGAGAGGAGTCTGAGGAAAAGGAAGCCATCACCTCACTCTTCTCAGAACTCAGATCGCGAGTAGAGACTGCCGCGGGCAGAAGCTAAGCTTTAGTCCTGCCAGTTGAGGGAGATATAAAAGCTTGTTATCGTTCGTGGGCTAGACCTTTTCTTTTCTTTTCTTTTTATTAGGGTTTTCCTTTTAAAAAACAAAAAATAATAAAAGAATTATTATTATTATTATTATTATTATTATTATTATTATTATTGTTATTATTATTATTATTATTATTATTATTAGGTAGTTGGAGCATGACGTAGTAGATCAATAACTTCTGAAATTTAAAAATAAAAAATAAAAAATAAAAAGAATTATGGGCTGATTGGAAAATATCATTGCCCTATGAATAATAAAAAGAATGGATAATATTCCCGGACGAACAGGTGATGAGAACCATCCTTACCACTGCATGGTGGCAATAGGAATGGCAAGACTTGAATCCTATCCCTTTTCTCGATGCAGGGGTAAGGATGTGGATGTTTAATATGAACCTCATGGAAATGGAAAACAATTTCCATGCGAACATATCAAAATGTTGTAAAAGAGAATAGAAAATCGTCAAATTTAAATCGAAATGTCACCACCAATTCTCTTTGCCATACTACTGTAAAGTCAACAGAGAATTTCATTGATTTGTGCTAGAACAAAAGGTTAGATTCGAAGCAAGGAAGGCCATGACCTTCTTAACCTTCCGAAAATTTCATGAAAATACACAAAGAACGACAAATACAACACAATGTGAACCACAGTACTTTTAGAACATAAAATTCAACAAAAAAGAAGTTCGAATAAATCAATGAAACCCGAAAAGGAGATCCAGATGGTGCCAAATCAAAACCCTCAAAACAAAGCAAGGAAGTGCAAAAGCGCAAATAAACCGTACAAAGGAAGGAAATAGATTTGTGTTGAGGATTCGGTGTCAGGAAATATCAACAGTGTATAAAGCAAAAGGTAATATAACACTTATGAATTAAGCGTGTAAAGTTCGACGGAGGTGGTTGCATGCCGTTCAAAAAATAGAGAGGAGTCTGAGGAAAAGGAAGCCATCACCTCACTCTTCTCAGAACTCAGATCGCGAGTAGAGACTGCCGCTGGCAGAAGCTAAGCTTTAGTCCTGCCAGTTGAGGGAGATATAAAAGCTCGTCATCGTTCGTGGGTTAGACCTTTTTGTTTCTTTTCTTTTTATTAGGGTTTTCCTTTTAAAAAACAAAAAATACTAAAAGAATTATTATTATTATTATTATTATTATTATTAGGTAGTTGGAGCATGACGTAGTAGATCAATAACTTCTGCAATTTAAAAATAAAAAATAAAAAATAAAAAGAATTATGGGCTGATTGTAAAATATCATTGCCCTATGAATAATAAAAAGAATGGATAATATGCCCGGAGGAACAGGTGATGAGAACCATCCTTACCACTGCATGGTGGCAATAGGAATGGCAAGACTTGAATCCTATCCCTTTTCTCGATGCAGGGGTAAGGATGTGGATGTTTAATGTGATCCTCATGGAAATGGAAAACCATTTCCATGCGAACATATCAAAATGTTGTAAAAGAGAATAGAAAATCGTCAAATTTAAATCGAAATGTCACCACCAATTCTCTTTGCCATACGGCTCAGAACGTCAACAGAGAATTTCATTGATTTGTGCTAGAACAAAAGGTTAGATTCAGAAGCAAGGAAGGCCATGACCTTCTTAACCTTCCAGAAAATTTCATGAAAATACACAAAGAACGACAAATACAACACAATCTGAACCACAGTCACTTTTAGAACATAAAATTCAACAAAAAAGATGTTCGAATAAATCAATGAAACCCGAAAAGAGATCCAGATGGTGCCAAATCAAAACCCTCAAAACAAAGCATGGAAGAGCAAAACTGCAAATAAACCGTACAAAGGAAGGAAATAGATTTGTGTTGAGGATTCGGTGTCAGGAAATATCAACAGTTTATAAAGCTAAAGCTAATATAACACTTATGAATTAAGCGTGTAAAGTTCGACGGAGGTGGTTGCATGCCGTTCAAAAAATAGAGAGGAGTCTGAGGAAAAGGAAGCCATCACCTCACTCTTCTCAGAACTCAGATCGCGAGTAGAGGCGACGCGGCGTGCTAAGCTTTAGTCCTGCCAGTTGAGGGAGATATAAAAGCTCGTCATCGTTCCTGGGTTAGACCTTTTCTTTTCTTTTCTTTTTATTAGGGTTTTCCTTTTAAAAAACAAAAAATACTAAAAGAATTATTATTATTATTATTATTAGGTAGTTGGAGCATGACGTAGTAGATCAATAACTTCTGAAATTTAAAAATAAAAAATAAAAAATAAAAAGAATTATGGGCTGATTGGAAAATATCATTGCCCTATGAATAATAAAAAGAATGGATAATATGCCCGGAGGAACAGGTGATGAGAACCATCCTTACCACTGCATGGTGGCAATAGGAATGGCAAGACTTGAATCCTATCCCTTTTCTCGATGCAGGGGTAAGGATGTGGATGTTTAATGTGATCCTCATGGAAATGGAAAACAATTTCCATGCGAACATATCAAAATGTTGTAAAAGAGAATAGAAAATCATCAAATTTAAATCGAAATGTCACCACCAATTCTCTTTGCCATACGGCTAAGAAAGTCAATAGAGAATTTCATTGATTTGTGCTAGAACAAAAGGTTAGATTCAGAAGCAAGGAAGGCCATGACCTTCTTAACCTTCCAGAAAATTTCATGAAAATACACAAAGAACGACAAATACAACACAATTTGAACCACAGTCACTTTTAGAACATAAAATTCAACAAAAAAGAAGTTCGAATAAATCAATGAAACCCGAAAAGGAGATCCAGATGGTGCCAAATCAAAACCCTCAAAACAAAGCAAGGAAGTGCAAAACTGCAAATAAACCGTACAAAGGAAGGAAATAGATTTGTGTTGAGGATTCTGTCGGAAATATCAATAAAGGTATAAAGCAAAGGTAATATAACACTTATGAATTAAGCGTGTAAAGTTCGACGGAGGTGGTTGCATGCCGTTCAAAAAATAGAGAGGAGTCTGAGGAAAAGGAAGCCATCACCTCACTCTTCTCAGAACTCAGATCGCGAGTAGAGACTGACGCGGGCAGAAGCTAAGCTTTAGTCCTGCCAGTTGAGGGAGATATAAAAGCTCGTCATCGTTCGTGGGTTAGACCTTTTCTTTTCTTTTCTTTTTATTAGGGCTTTCCTTTTAAAAAACAAAAAATACTAAAAGAATTATTATTATTATTATTATTATTATTATTAGGTAGTTGGAGCATGACGTAGTAGATCAATAACTTCTGCAATTTAAAAATAAAAAATAGAAAATAAAAAGAATTATGGGCTGATTGGAAAATATCATTGCCCTATGAATAATAAAAAGAATGGATAATATGCCCGGAGGAACATGGTGATGAGAACCATCCTTACCACTGCATGGTGGCAATAGGAATGGCAAGACTTGAATCCTATCCATTTTCTCGATGCAGGGGTAAGGATGTGGATGTTTAATGTGATCCTCATGGAAATGGAAAACCATTTCCATGGGAACATATCAAAATGTTGTAAAAGAGAATAGAAAATCATCAAATTTAAATCGAAATGTCACCACCAATTCTCTTTGCCATACGGGCCGTAACGTCAACAGAGAATTTCATTGAAAAACGATGTTCGAATAAATCAATGAAACCCGAAAAGGAGATCCAGATGGTGCCAAATCAAAACCCTCAAAACAAAGCATGGAAGAGCAAAACTGCAAATAAACCGTACAAAGGAAGGAAATAGATTTGTGTTGAGGATTCGTGTCGTGAAATATCAATACAGTATAAAGCTAAAGCTAATATAACGCTTATGAATTAAGCGTGTAAAGTTCGACGGAGGTGGTTGCATGCCGTTCAAGAAATAGAGAGGAGTCTGAGGAAAAGGTAGCCATCACCTCACTCTTCTCAGAACTCAGATCGCGAGTAGAGACTGTCGCGGGCAGAAGCTAAGCTTTAGTCCTGCCAGTTGAGGGAGATATAAAAGCTCGTTATCGTTCGTGGGTTAGACCTTTTCTTTTCTTTTCTTTTTATTAGGTTTTTCCTTTTAAAAAACAAAAAATACTAAAAGAATTATTATTATTATTATTATTATTATTAGGTTGTTGGAGCATGACGTAGTAGATCAATAACTTCTGCAATTTAAAAATAAAAAATAAAAAATAAAAAGAATTATGGGCTGATTGGAAAATATCATTGCCTTATGAATAATAAAAAGAATGGATAATATGCCCGGAGGAATGGTGATGAGAACCATCGTACTTACTACTATGGTGAGCTTTACTAAGTACAATAGTGGATAGCTTATATGCTCTTTGGAGTTTGTTTGAGTAATATCATCAAGCTTTAAGCTTTCCTTTTCATTCCAAAAAATATATATATATATATATATATATAACGGTTTAAATATAAAATTTTCAACGACTTTTAAATATAAAATATTTTGTTGAAAAAAAAAGATAATTAAGATATGGATTACATTTATTTTAATTACTGATGCCTCCAATGCGTTAGATTTGAGCGGTTGAGTTCATCCGGTGATTGCAAACATTGCACCTCTCAAAATGACATCATTTTGGGTGAAACGCATCCGAACAACTCATTTACACATTCAATCACAGTCGGATGATTTTTCACTCTTTTTTATCCGTGCAGGCCAGGCCTTTGGTAAAATTAAAGGTCAAGCTACGCTTTCCTTGTTCCTTTGCTTTTTGGTGCGAAGGATCTGGTGTTTATGTGTTAAAAAACTCAGTATATATCTCTCATGCAGGGCAAATCAAAAAATAGGTGAGATGAGAAACAACAAACTTGGAGTGAGTAAAAACCATCTTTCATTAATGGCGCTAATACTCTCTTCGAAAAAAGCTACGCTGGTACCTCCTTCGCTGAAGGATGATGATTTACTGATTAGAAGTTCAAAGAAGATAAAGAATTCGAGAAACTAAAAGGGGTTAATAGCAAAACAATGAAAGGTGTCAAGAGTATGACGGAAGTGGGTGAACTGGAGGACTCGCTATTTGAGGATGATCCTATTGACTCGGATAACGATAGCGATGATAGTGAACCCCTTTGCCAGATTACAGAGGATCCTAATAGGAATTTTCCCACCTTTTCTTTTTCTGAGAAGATGAAGAAGAAACTCTATAAATCTTGGGACAAAGCTGTTATCGTTAAACTTCTTGGTAGGAGTATTGGATACAAGCTTCTTCTATCAATTCTGCAACGCTATGGGCGAAGAAGGGATTATCAAGATGATAAACATCGGTAATGGTTTTTTTGGGTCAAGTTAACTAACAAGACAGATTATTTCAATGCTTTAACAGGGGTCCATGGATGCTTTTGACCATTATTTAACAAATGCGGCCATGGGAACCCAGGTTTAACCCTAAGAAAGCTACTATCGATAAGGTGGCTGTGTGGATAAGGATGCCTAGTGTGTTCTTGGAGTACTATAATAGGAGGCGTTAACTTGGATTGAGATAGGATTGGGAAACCATCAAGATAGATATTAATACGTCCAAGGCAATTTCGGGGGGACATTACGCACGTATATGTGTTCTTGTTGATCTTAGTAAGCAATTGATGCCTGGGTTTTCCATGGATGGAGAGGATTACTTAATTGAATATGAGGGGCTTCATTGGTTATGCACCAACTGTGGAGTCTATGGCCATAGAGCTGAGAGCTGTAAGGTAGGGAGTGATTCTGGAAGTAAAGGAAAGGATGATAGAGAAGGTTCTAGTAATGCGATGGAGATGGAGGATACGATGGAGGGAAGTTCGAAGGTTAATCAGGAGACTTGGCATGTAGTTCAGAAACCATTAAGGAAAAAGAAGAATGGTGTAGAGAAGCAACCGGAGTTGATTCAAAAATATGGTACCAGGGCGGAGGGAATGGGCTCTCGGTTTGTCGTGCTGGATGCCAGTGAGGAGGAGGACCGTGACGTGGCTCAGGGAGGAAGATTGGGTGATATTCCTCGAACGAAGGTGTCTGACACAGATGTGATAAAGGAGGGGCGAATTAATGTGGTAAAGAAACGAGGTGAGTCAGCGAAGGAAGGGACAAACAGGAGGGTAGCAAAATGTAAAGTGACGGCGAAAGAGAGCCGTTTGGGGACGGGGTTGGTAAGAATCCGCAAGGAAAAAGAGCCGAGATGGGGGTCGAAGGCGTAGAGCAAGAACGAAAGGTGGCAAAAGGCTGAGGTTAATAAGGAAGTTCTGAGAATTACGTACAAGCCATTAAATGTGGAGGAAAAGTTTGGAGGAAATAGGGAAGAATGCATATTGTGTGCTGGAGCCGCCACACCTGGACACGTGCAAAGGTGAAAAATGGAGACAGAGTGCTTTTCACCCAAGCCTTCGATCCTGGGATGAAAGCTAGCTATAGGGATTCAAGGCCTGGTTTGGGTCGGTCCATAGATCCAGATCCGATGTTGAAATGGCAGCATGGAAGTCCTCTCGAATTCGGGTTACTGTTTGTTGGGCTGGGAGGCAATTTATTCACCTCAAATGCGATAATGGTGAGTCTCTTAAATTTCTTCTTACAGCGATTTATGTTGTACCCAGGGAGGATCAGAAGCGAGTTCTTTGGGAGGAATTGGAAGCTTATTCTTCGTCGATTACTGAGCCATGGGTTGCGATAGGAGATTATAATGATATTCTTTATGCTTCTGAAAGATCAGGAGGAGCCGAGGTGGATAATAACCGGTTAATCCTGTTTAGTGATCGGATACGAAGGAGTAAACTGGAAGATTTGGGATCGCATGGACCAAAGTTCACCTGGAAAGGCCCAAAGCTAGTGGGAAGCAGAAAACTTTTTGAGCGATTGGATCGAGCTTTACACGAGGCGTTTATGCTAACGGTGCCAAGCTACTCGATTCAGGTTCTACCCAGAACTCCGTTCTCTGACCATAACCCTCTTTGTTTAAAAATTGGGGATGATGGGAATATGGGTAGTGGTGTTAGATGTTTTAGATTCGAAGCATGTGGCTGCAGCATGAGAAGTATAGTGATTTTTTAAAAGAGGTGTGGAAGGCTGATGGAAATCTGAATCAAACTTTGAACGGTCTTTAGAATTCGCTTAGTGTCTGGAACAAAGAAGTTTTCAGTATGATTGAGAAGAAGAAGCAAAATATTATTAATAGACTGGAAGGAGTCCAAACTGTTCGCCTCTTATCCTTATTCCCATTTCTTGTGTAACCTTGAACGGGAACTACAAGATCAATTGGAGCAACTTTTAAAATTTGAGGAAATCAAATGGTTTCAAAAGTCCAGAACTGAGTGGGTCACGAAAGGAGATCGTAACACCAGATACTATCATCTAAAAACGAAAGTTAGAAGAAGGAGAAATAAGGTGTTGATGTTAAAGAATGAAGCTGGGACGTGGATTGATGACGAAGAGGATCTAAAAAGGATGGTTCTTAATCATTTTAAGGAACTATTCTGCTCTTTACCTATGGAGTCTGTGGTACTCAATACTACTTCTAACTTCCCGAGGATAGATCAATTGTCTTCAGGGTATCTCTCTAGGTGTCCGAGTAATGAAGAAATTAGAAGGGCCATCTTCTCTATGGGGTGCTATAAAGCCCCAGGGATCGATGGGTTTCCCCCAATATTTTACAAATCCAATTGGGATGTGGTGGGGCCAGCGGTGTGCCATTTCGTGAAAGGAGTGTTTTATGGCACCGCGATCTCTCGGCAAACAGGACTATTATTTCTCTGATTCCTAAAATTGACAATGTAGAAGTAGTCTCTCATTTCAGGCCGATATCTTTATGCACAGTTCATTACAAATGTATCTCTAAAATTTTGGCTTTTCGCTTAAGGGAGGTTGTTAATGGGCTGGTGTCTCCCTTCCAAGCTAGTTTTATCAAGGTAAGGTGTATTCAGGACAACATTATAGTGGGGCAGATTATGCATATTATGACCAAGAATCGAAGCAAGAGAGGCCTTATGGCGATGAAGGTGGGACCTACAAAAGGCGTATGATCGTATTAGCTGGGCCTTCCTTAAACAGGTTTTATCTGAAGCTGGATTTGATTTTAAATTTGTGGATCTGGTTTTAAATTGTGTTTCTTCTGTGACATATAATGTTTTGTGGAATGGAAATCAAACGAAGTTTTTTTCTCCTAAACGAGGATTAAGGCAGGGAGATCCGATTTCACCGCTTCTTTTTGTGCTTTGCATGGATAAGCTCTCACATTTGATTTCTGATGCAGTAAATGAGGGTAGGTGGTTGCCTATATATGCAGCCAGATTTGGGCCGAATGTGTCTCATCTCATGTTCGCCGATGATCTCTTATTATTTGGGGTTGCGTCGTGACTCTAGCAGTGCATGACGGGTCAGATTAAGGAGTTTATGATGGCTTC
Source organism: Acacia pycnantha (assembly GCA_025563575.1). Classification (NCBI taxonomy): domain Eukaryota; kingdom Viridiplantae; phylum Streptophyta; class Magnoliopsida; order Fabales; family Fabaceae; genus Acacia; species Acacia pycnantha. Next base: position 36,033 of record JAMWYP010000626.1, read on the forward strand.
AGTGGGGTAAGGTAAACAATGCAAAGTCTTCGGTTTTTTTCTCCCCAGTGCCCCCGCATACTAAGAATAGAATCATGGAGATTACGCATGATGCAAAGAGTTCTAGTAAGATAGGCGTTATCTTGGGTTCCCTATGACACGAGGTAGACGTAAAAGAGATAAGTTTCAATATGTTATTGATAGGTACTGGGCCAAACCGAGTACTTGGAAAGCGAATTCTTTATCTATGGCCTGGACGTATTACATTAGCGAAATCTCAGGCGGGGCTATTCCTCTATATCCAATGCAGGTGGCTCGTTTACCGTCAAGTGTGTGCTTAGAGGTGGAGAAAATCCAGTGGAATTTTATCTGGGGTCATGTGGAGGGTTCGAGGGGTCTACATTCCATAGGGTGGGATCAAATTTCCAGACCTAAGCAGTATGGCGGACTAGGATTCAAACGGCTGAATTCTGTTAATCAGGCGTGTGGAGCAAAGCTAGCATGGAAGCTTGTTGTGGGTACTACAGGTTTATGGTCTGATATTCTTACTAACAGGTATATGATGAGAGATGGGGAGTCACTGTTGTCTTATCATCCGGGGGACTTCGTGGTGGAAGTTTATCTCGCTCTCGCCCGAAATTGTTGATCGGGCACTAAATGGCAAAATCAAAATGGTCTATCTATGAGCTTTTTCAATGACTACTGGCAAGGGATGGGATCAAAATTAAAGAATTCTACTTTCGTCAATTGTCTGAGATGGAGGAATTATCTATGGTAGCGGATTGGGCGTCAGATGGGCGATGGGATTATGAGGACTGTCTTCACATTCTGTGTGACTGTTATTATGCAAGGAATATGTGGCTTAGTTGGTTAGAGCCAAGATTTATCCATACCTTTTTTCGGTCAGTTTGCAAGACTGGATGGCTCTGAATCTTAGGGAAAATATCAGTAGAAGCTGGGGGGATAACTGGAAAGTCATTTTTGGGGTAGCCTCATGGAAGTTGTGGGAGTGGAGAAACCATTCTATTTTTTACTGTAATTTCAGGAAGCCCAGCAATCCTTCTGCTGCGGTTTCTAGTATGTGGCAGCGTTTTTCTGATGAAAATGCTGCTGGCAATACTAATGTGACAGTGAGGGGGTGGGCGAAACCTCCATCGGGTCAGTGAAGTTGAATGTTGATGGGGCCAGGTCTCATATTTCTACAAGAGCAGGGTGTGGCGGTGTAGTGAGAGATGGCTGGGATGTGGGTAGCGGGTTTCTCTAAAAAGCTGGGAATATGTCAAGCTAATGTCGCTGAAGAATGGGCGCTGCGCGAAGGTCTTCAGATGGTTTGGAATTTGGGTTATAAGAATGTGGTGGTGGAGTCGGATGCTGAAGGAGTGGTTAATATGCTGCTCCAAGAGACCCAAGATTTGGGAAGTTCGATTCTCTTGGAGATCAAGGCCATGCTAAGCTGGAATTGGAGAGTTGTTCTCAGGTCTATTCCTAGGTCTCAGAATAGGGTCGCGGATGAGCTTGCTAAGGCAGGTATTGCTAATTCTAATGTGTATGTAATGTGCCCCTCTTATTTGAAGACTTGGGTTGACCAAGAGTGTTTGGGAATCTATTCCCCTTTGATGTAATTTCTGTGTTACTAGGCGTTTAGCCTTCATTTATATCAACAAAAAAAAGGTGAGATTAATGAAGCACCCCACACAATTGTCTGCTTTCATATACCCAGAAATAAATGTAACAGAAGCTATTGGTTCACCTAGCAATGACATCACTTGAAAACAATACATGATAGCGTATATTGTTTCATGTCGCCATTCTGTCTAATTTTTATATAGAAACTTCACAGAGTATTTACTACCTCTGGTCCTAATGATAGGAACATTTTTGAAGTGCAAATTGCACTTCAAAAATGTTCCTATAATTAGGGCCGGAGTAATAATATACATGAGAGCTTGAGGAGGAAAGGAAAAATAATGTTGTAAAGAAGTTTTTTTCCTTTTATATAAAAATTTTAGGAGGGGGTTAGGTTCACCCACAGTCCAAGGGTAGGGCGCTATAGTTTTGTTTCCCAGGGCATACAAGGCTGAGAGTACACTATCTCCACCTCAACCTGCGTTTCCACAAGTTCACATTACCTAGGATGCCTCCCTTAACGTCTTGACCAACTCCAGGATCGAACCCCTCCCTTTGGTGAGAGGGTCCGACTCTTTTACCAGTTGAACCCAAAAATGAGGGATTTGTAAAGAAGTTTTAAAAGGTAGCAGAAAAAGTAAAAGAATTCGGATTACACCCCGGGGGATTAACGGATAGAGTTCAAAATCTGGTAGAGATGTCTATCTAATCGGCTGAAATCAGTCATGCCGCATCTTATTGGCCAGTACCAAACTAGCTTCATTCAAGGAAGGAATATCATTGACAACATTATTATTGCCCAAGAGGTTATCCATTCCATGCGAGGTAAGTCAGGAAAAATGGGATGGATGGCGATTAAGATCGACCTGGAAAAAGCCTTTCATAGGCTAAGATGGGACTTTATAGCCGATACCCTCAAGGATGCTCAGCTTCCGTCCAATTTAGTTCACCTGATTATGGAATGCATTTCCTCTTCCTCCATGCAGGTTTTATGGAAGGGCCAACCCTCAGCCTCTTTTAATCCCCAGCGAGGTGTAAGGCAAGGCGACCCCCTCTCTCCATACATTTTTGTTCTCTGCATGGAAAGATTATCTCACTTAATTGAAGCAAAAGTCAAGTCTAGAGAATGGCAGCCAATTAAGCTGGGTCAGAAAGGGGTATCACTGTCTTACTTATTCTTCGCGGATGATCTTATCCTCTTTAGTCAGGCAACCCCTAGCCAGGTCGCTTTGATTAAAGATGTCATGCATGATTTTTGCCTTTCCTCCGGCCATCTCATAAGCCAAGCCAAGACTAAAGTTTACTTTTCAAAAAATGTTCAGCCTCAAGTCTGTCGAAGCGTCTGTGACTCGCTAGGCTATCAAAAAATTGATTCATTAGGAAAGTATCTGGGGGTTCCCTTAATCAATGGAAGGGCTAATGCATCCACTTATGAATACATCATTGAGAGAGTTCACTCCAAACTTGCAGGTTGGAAAAGCAAATCTCTATCTCTTGCTGGTCGGATTACTCTGGCCAAATCAGTCTTGACTTCCTTGCCACTTTACACAATGCAAAGTACATGCCTCCCATCTTCAAGTTGTGCAAAGATTGAAAAAATAATAAGGAAATTCATTTGGGGTTACTCCAATGATCATCGAGGGGTGAGTTTAGTCAAATGGAAAGATTTATGCCAACCTATCCATCATGGAGGTTGTGGTCTCCTGAATCTTGCCTCTCAAAATGAAGCATTTATGATGAAGCTCATATTCAAGATCCAATCTCAACCTAATTCACTCTGGGTGCGGGTACTTTTACAAAAGTACCAAGTCTCTGATCCTCGGCAAGGTCAACGGCGTGCTCGAATGTCGCACCTTTGGAGAAGCCTCTTGAAAGTATGGCCTGCGGCTATTTCTAATATTAAGATAAACCATGCTTCTGGTGAGGACCCCTGTAACATCCCAACTTTTCAAAAGCAGTATAAAATTTTTTTCATCAGAGTAGAGCACCGGAACAAGAGTGTAACTGATATATTGATATAAAATGCCCACTGGCTAGTTACATAAACGGTATATTAACCGAGAGTTTCCAAAAAGTAAAGGATAATAATGGAAAGTCTTCAGCCGGATCCTCAAACCTGCTGCTTTCCTCTCTCCTCGGCCCTCGGTCCTCCCGAACTCGACGCTATGTTAAGGGTGAGATCCAGCCGCACCGATCTCGTGCAGCATTAACCTCATGTTTATGTATACACATACAAACGACAGACATCCACAACATCATCAAAGACGTACCATCACTCTATCACAACCCATGCATATATTGCCCCAAAGATGCGTGACAAATTGCACCCAGATACTGGACAGATTGCACCCAAGATACGGACGGTGCACCAAGATACTAAGACGTATTGCACCCAAAGATACAAACATAACCTCTAACCACTATATGCATTCAAACAGTATAACATCTATACAACACACCTACCACATATATGCATACCATAAACATCAGAGTTAGTGTTACAGTACGCGAACGTACCTTCGTTGACGGTATTCTGGCACGTTTTACGGAAAACGGTCGTTTGTGACGTAAAACAGCAAACGTCCCGCTTCTGACAACAGTAACGACAACAAATCGTAGTTTCGATGTCCTATAAGAGTAATATCACTTTTATTAGTGATTTGGTACTATATCTGGCATTTTGGGTAAAAATTACCATTTTGCCCCTATACCCCTAATTGGCGGAATTTCGCCAGCACTTCGTTACTCTGACAAATTTTCTTCCCGAAATTTTGCCAGAACTTCGACCCCACCAATATTTTTGAAATAATGACTAAAATAGCCCTCCCATATGATACCCAATCATACTTGAAAATTTAAAGGCTATTCTAGCATTATAACACCTACTTGTGAAAGAACTACGAAGACTAAAAGCTCGGTACCGGAAAACTTGAGCTTCATCTGCAGTTCTTCCCAGAGCTCCTCTCTCTTCTTTCTCTCTCTAAATCAGCTCTTGCTTCTCAAATGTGAGAAAACCAAAGGGGAGGGGTGGGTATTTATAGAAAAAGGTGTAGGATTTCTACTGTCGATTAACTTTGTGAGAATCGATCTGGACCGTCCAAAACATAACTTTTGAAACAACTTTTCCTTCTTCCTTATTCTCCTTGGCCGACCTGCACAAGCTCCAACAGCCAAGGGATTGGCCAATGGGAGGAGGCCAAGTGTCTCCTTCCAGAAGCCTTCCGGTTGAATTTCTCCGATCGGTACCCGATTCGCTTGATTTCGGAGAAATCTCAAAATTCTGGATTCATATCTCTGAAAACATATTCTCACTTAGTAGAAATGTCCAATTTAACCTATATTTTGATTCCATATAGGGCTCCAACAAATCCCGATTGAGTCTTTCGAAAACGTGTCCGAACGTGTCCTAGGTGTCAAACGTATTTCGAATCATCAACTTCTTCGAAAAATTCACGATTCCAAATATGTCAAAATAAATTCAAACTCATGCCTAGATGTTGAGTTAGAATTTATTTTCTCTATATACAAAAATATACCTATATGCATTTTTCCTATTTTGTTTTATTAGGAAATGCACAAACGACTTCAGAATTTACTTCCGTAAGAGTCTAACGGAAGACAAAATTCCACTGATCATTATTTTTCCCTGACTTTGGAAACCCCATTCCTGGATCTCTAGATAGGATCCGTTTCCTAATTATTTAATTACTATTCATCATAATAAATTATATATTAAAATAATGTAACATGTGCAAAAATGCTACAAATATCATGATATTATTCCATTGCTTCTTATCTTCATTTTGAACTCATGATTTTCGGTCAAAAATCTGGTCCCTTTTATTTAATTTTCGTTTTTATTTAATTAATAATTAATTAATATTATATAAAATAATTATTTAATAATTATTTTTATATAATTTTTTACAAAATTTCCCTATTGGTCAATTCTTGTATTTAGGCTTAAAAATACCTAAACTCAACTATTTTTGTCCAAAATTTACAATTAATTAGTAAATATATTTTTACTAATTCTTGGCCAAAACCACTAATTTTAGGGTTTTACATAATTATCTTTGAATTTCCTTTGCTTAAGCTTAAGTAATTAGCCAATAATTTCCTAATTACTTTATTATCACTTGTTGATAATTTTCTTAATTATCACACCTCATTACCTCATGACTTTTACACTGACACATTTGTTTCCATGTGTTCTCAGATTATCTTAGCATCTACTGGGGTATTACGGCCATTTCAATACTTTTTGGGTATTCTTCTACAATTTCTCCAAGTTTGTAACTTAATAAATTACCTAAATTAGGGACAATATCCTTCCCTATTTCAAGTAGATTTTTACTTGCTTCTTTTATAGCTTTCACAGGTATTTATAACCCATAATGTGTTTAGGGACCTATTTGCAAATCTTCAAACGTCTTAGGGACCTAATTGCAAATTATCCTTTTTCAAGGGAAATTACCCTAACAACATGGTAAACTCAATACAAGGTGTTTGAGACCTCATATTCTGTTCCCTTTGTCAACACCACAACGAGGGACTGAACCACATATTCAAAGAGTGTCCAATGGCCTCTGCTGTTTGGAGGAAAATCCTTCCATCTGATATAGCATCTGAATTTTTCCACATGAACATCACTGAATGGCTCTCCAGGACTATCACCTCTTCATCCTTTGATACCTCTTGGAAGGTGGGAGCATGCCTCACCTGCTGGAAATTATGGGACACCCGGAATAGAAGATTGTTTTCACAGGAAGCCTTCACCTCTTATGGGATTTTAATGCAGATTCGTTCTTCTGTCATTCATACCCAACATAGCTTTTCTAGTTTTAATCTTCTCATGTAACTATTATTAGTAGTGCATCTGTATTTCTCTCATTTCTTCAATGAAATTCCTTTTCCATTAAAAAAAAAAGAAAAAAAAAAGAGAAGCTTTTGCAGGACCCAATATTTCAACAAGTCCCCTGCTATCAAAAACAAAAATCAACACATTATCCAACACACATTTAACTCTTCTTTAGACCAAACCCAATTCAATGAATACTCAACTTAGACTTTTATCGGACCCACATTCATGAAAATGCAACACCTCCTTTCCACTTTCAAATTTCGACAAAATATTATTCTTAACAATTTCTCATTTATACTTATCTAATCTTGAACAATTGAAGACCACATTAATTATCAAATTACATTAAGGACAAATGCAGGAGGAATAACAGACAATGGAAGGGAACTGGCATTGCTTCGTCCCTTGGTTTCTATTTCTGCCACCCACCAATTCCGAGCTGGCTGTCCTTCCCTCTGCAAAACTACCACTGCCACTAGCAGAGGGTGGCCATTCATCTTATTGTCTTCATTTTTTCAAATTTTATTTTATTCTCATGGCTTCATTGGTCTGTGCTGTGTTCTCCATTCTTACATGTACTCTCTTTCAGGATGCGGGCGATATGTTTTCATTGCAAGGTTGTAGGGCAAGGAGAAAAAAAGTTTTTGTGTTCATGTCATGTCGACCAAACATGTACAGATTCTAGAAGCAACGGAAGGATCATTCATATTGATTATAGGGTTCAGGTGCCTCCTCCTGAAATATTTGTTAAGGTGTATCCAACACACACATATGGTCCCAAGAAAACCAAACAGCAAACCCAATTTCTCTTAGATATATTATAAAGGCATTGTGGATCCAAATCAAGCACCTTAGTATTCTTTCTTCAAACTTTGTGCGCTCTGAAAATTTTCCCTTCTCAACTGCAACTAGTCTGAAGAAGCGGAGCGAGGTTGTGCTAAAACAGTTGGCAAAAGCATGTAAAATAAATCAGTCTTCTCTTCTTGAAGTTTATAGTCTTTTTTGTTGTAAAGCATCACTTATCTGAGATTAATTATTCTTCCGGCCCCCAAAACGAAAAACACAGATTAACTAGTTCGATTCTTGCTACTAACACAAAGCGGGAAAATAAGCTACGACAAGCAATGCTATATCCAAGATGACCTCAATTGTGATCAAAGTAGATATTTTGTTGTGAAGATAGACAAAAATTCCATTCACAAATGAGGGGGAGGAGGTACTAAACTAGACATTAATCTTCGATGTTTACATATTAACTCCTAACAGGAAAAATCATAGTATAGCTTACTCCAACTGTCGTTAGCGTCTACAGTTATGGCAAAAATGAGAATTATCTCTTGAAACAGTTCCACAGTTATAACAGAAGGCAGTTCCACACCTGCAACACATAGCTGGATCATCGAAAGTCTTCCATATAAACACAAATATCATACCGGAATTCATATGGCACATGTAACTGAGAAATTGTGAAACATCAGTATTTTGGAGAACCCCCATTCACAGGGTCTATGAGCAATCCAAAGACATGAAAAACGCATCCCTACGATTTAAATTGTGAAATATCGCTTCTTCCCTATTAAATTTTCAATTTTACTCTCATTCATATGAATGCATCTTTCAACTCTTTCTTCCTTTTCTTTTTCTATTTTCATTGGTTCAATTAATATATGGTAAAATTATTACAATCTCATTTATTATCCGGGTTGTAAATAGGAAAGTTTGGTTAAAGGGACTTTTTATCCAACCCACAAGAATCATTCATGTGCATCGATCAACTGCAGTAGCAAGATCTGAATTAAACAACATACTTTAGTGGAGAAAGAAAATGTAACCTGCATTTCATATAGAGGCAGCCAGAAGACTTTTCGACGTAGAACCTACACCGGGGACACCTCCTCCACTTACGGCTGAGAGCAAGTTGCATGAGCATGATATCTTCCTTCTCTCTCTCGTCCTTGCCCAATTTCTGAAACTCAGCGCACTCAATTCCTGAATGCCACGACACCTTACACTGCGCACAGAAGAGTCTCCTACAGTTTGGACACTCCGACTCTGTGATGGTCCTTTCTCCTCCATCATCAATCAGCAGCGCCGAATAGTCCTTATAAGGGTAGTAAAACTTCTCTTCTTCCAGTATCACAGCCTCACACAAGGCAACCCTCCACCTATCGTACACTTCCCGAGGAAGAATCCCACGGCAATCCTCAGGCTCCAACAGTCCTCCACACCCTGGCACTGGACATCTAATGTTCACAACATTTTCTTGTAGCTTTGATCCCACATACCTAACCACACATCCTGTACAGTAAGCGTGAGAGCAACCACTGATGTTAAACGACTCGTTAGCAGTCTTGGTATCCGCACAGATTTCGCAAACAAATGGTACAGAGCTAGAAGATTCCCCTGTTTCAAAAGTGGACTTCCTTCGTTTTCTGAAAGTGCTGTTTTTAGGCTGAAACCTAAGAATTCTCACCTCCTCATCGTCATCGTCATCGCAGTCGGAAAGGTCGATGAAGGTTTTCGCGGCAGGCGTTGCTTTGCCTAGAGAAGCCATGATCGAGAGGTGGAGTTCTCGCTCGTAGGTGTACTGCTCGACAGAGATTGCATTTGATTTGCTTGCGCCCTTGTTCCAGATGGGTGTGAAGTTGAAATGTTAAAAAAGTCTAATAATATTTATACTACCTCCGGTCCTAATTAATAAGACATAGTTGACTTTGTTTAGAGAGATTAAGAAAGCTAAATAAGTTACTTAGTTATTTTATATGTTTTGTATCTTTACATTATATATTAGTTTATTAGTCAAACTAATCCCTTTGAAGAAAAAAATAAAAATAAAAATACTCTAAAGTAATTTAATTAGCTTCCTTAATTTCTCCAAAAAAGTCAACTATGCCTTATAATTAGGACCAGAGGAGTATTTAATTTAATCCGATGCTCATATTTAAAAAAAAACGTCATACTAAAAAAGTAAAACGTTGGCTCTGGCAGCAGGTAGTAAAGTTTGAGGCAAAAAAAAAAAAACCACCAATGGGCCTCATAGCACTATATAATAATGTCCCATGTTTTGAGGGGGATTATGGGTGTTTATGCTAAAATATGTAGTAACTCAGAAGCCAAGAAAAGAAAAAAAAAAACTCAACAGCCATAATTTGATGGGTGCACTTGCACCCACATGGAACAACATGGCTCCGCCACTGCTGAAGAGTGATATACTTCGTTCCTAATTATAATTATAGAAATATTTTTGTAGTGTAATTTCCATTATAAAAGTATTTTTATAACTAGAACCGGAGGTAGTAACTTATAAGATCATAAAAAATTATCATAAATACAAAATATGAAATATAATTTAGAGATTATGCATAATCATAGCAATTGTAATGTATTTGATACGATATAGCAATCATTATAATAAATATGATTAGATCAGTCTATAAGTGAAATAAAAAAGCTCCGCTAAATAGAAAACTCAAAATCAATCATCATCAAATATTTAATTACATGAACATGATTCGAACTAAACAAAATAAAAATAACAAGATCAAATTAATATAATACTAATATATTGTGATTATGATTTATGAATAAGTAATTTTCTCTGCACACGATTTAGTTATGATTACAATTTTTTAAATCATTTTTATGTGATAATAATATTTAGATGAGTAATAGGGAAATAATTTTCTCTATCCCTACAAAGATTTCCCATTATTTTTATTAAAAAACTTCACCATATGAAGAGTTAAAAAGATAGAAGTAGTTGGCAAGATAAAAAATAGAAATATGTTTTTAAAAACTAAAAGCCCAAAATGATTTTTAGATGTCTTTTTCTTTTGTTTTTTTTTTTTAAAAAAAATTTCCCTTTCTCTCTCTCTCTCTCTTTTATGTGGGGGAATTTGTTGATAATGAGGCGCAGCTAGTAAAACCAGCGGGTTGAATTCTATAGCCATTTCTTCGATTTGTTGCCGTGTTACTACTCATCACTCTCCTTAAACATAAATAAAAGGGTTAAGTAGTAAATCCGTTCTAGAAGTTTATGCCTAGAAACAATGTTACCTTGAAAGTTGTTTAAGTCTCAATGTTGCCCCAAAGTATCAAAAGTAGCAATGTTGTTCTTCCCATTAATAGAGTTAATTTTCACTGTTAAAAAAACACTTCACACTCTCATATGGCACACAGATAGTCACCTCATCGCCACCTACTTCTTTTATCTTCTCCCCTCGTATCCACCTCATCATCTACTAGCCCCTTCTTTCCTCCTCTCCTTCCTCCCTTGTCCATCTTTAACAACTTGTTCATCTTTAAAAAAATATATAAATCACTACTCAAAATTTAACGTACAGTTTCATATTTAAAAGATATAAGCCAATGCAAAAAATCCCCACTGGGAGACCCTCCCACCAAAATCAGGTGCGCGACACGGGTCGGATCCGGATTAGTCGGGGCGAAGCCCCAGTGAACCGGGTGGGCAACCAAAAAAAAAGATATAAGCCACATAACTATGTAGTAATACATAAGTCCAAAAACACAAAATGATTTTAACAACTCCTAAAAACAAGTTCCAAAACATCAAAAGAAAAAAGTTTAACAAATTCTAAATTATATCAATTAATTCAAAACAGACGCATTATCTTGTATCGATTGTATGTCCTTAATATCCTTTTTTCTTACTCCTATAACAAGTTCATTTACAAAACTCGGAATGTTCAAATCATGACCATCCATAGTTCTCACTTCAACTTCAATCAAAATTTCCTCATTATAGGCATCAACATCTAAGTTGTCTACATCTTCCCAATCTTTTTTATTAAAAAAGGTAAAAACTTACATTTTTACTTAGCATTTTTACCTATTTTTACTTGTGTTTTAACTTTTAACACGTATCACTTCAGTAAAAAGAAATTTGTACGTTTTTACACTTGATTTTGACAACAATACTTCCACCCACTTAATTATTCATCATTATATTGACTTTTAATGGTTGAAATTTATTTTGTAAAACTAATATTATCATTTAATATTTCATACTACAATATTTTTTTTTTTTGATAATACAATACAATAAATTTTTTAAAATGGTATAAAATCTCAACAATTAAAGCCCAATCAAATAGTGGATAAATTAAGTGGAGAGAGGATTTGTTGAAGATGTTGATTTCCATGATCCTAGGAGGATAATGAATGGGCCTAAAGAAGTGACAATCGGGCTTGGAAGAAGGAGCCTGGCCGGGAAGAAGGTGGCGTGGGGTGTGGCGAAATTATGTGTGTCTTGTTTTCTCTCTCCTCTCAGCTGATCTTCATATGTCTAATGTTAAGGATAAGAAGAGTAATTAAGTACTATCTTGCCCTAATTATAAGACTGGGCTGATTTTTTTTTTTTTTGAGAGATTGAGGAAACTAAATATGTTATTTAATCATATTATAAGTTGTGTATCCTTAAATTATACTACCTCCGGTCCTAATTATAAGACATAGTTGACTTTGTTTGGAGAGATTAAGGAAGCTAAATAAGTTACTTAATCATTTTATATGTTGTGTATCTTTACATTATATATTAGTTTATTAGTCAAACTAATCACTTTGAAGAAAAAAATAAAAATAAAAATACTCTAAAGTAATTTAATTAACTTCCTTAATTTCTCCAAAAAAGTCAACTATGTCTTATAATTAGGACCGGAGGAGTATATTAGTTTATTAGTCAAATTTATTAGTTTGGAGAAAAAAATAAAAATATTCTAAAGTAATTTAATTAGCTTAATTAATTTCTCCAAAAAAAAAATCAACTTAATACTTCTTTCGATCATAATTATAGGACAACATTTGAGAGTTTGTTTTGGTCCTAATTATAAGACACCATTCTAATTTTTGTTAATTTCTTCCTAAAATACCTCTATTGAATTAATAAGGGATTATGTGAAATCAATAAGGTAATTGAAGTGTAAAATTTATATAAAGATATTTTAAGAAAAATGAGTAAAATAAATTAATTTAATTTCTATCCTTAATCCTTTCAAAATCGGTTAAATATGTCCGCCAGAAGGGAGTATTATAATTAGGATTAGAGGGAGTATTTGATAGAGAGTGGTGGGGGTGGGTCAGGCATTAGGCATTAGGCATTAAGCATTAGGCATCCAATCTAATTAATCTGACTCACCTCCGAACATGCTTGCAGTGCAAGACAAGTCCATGCTCCCACAAATTACTCCTTCCCAGTTCCCACCCCCACACATATTTTAATTAATTAACAATCTCTCTTCATCTGCACGCATTGCTTTTTGAGTATATATACTATATCATTCATTCATCTGCCACATTATACTCACTGAAGTCCATTAATATTAATTAAGCATCTTCCATTAACAACTGTACATAACTATATTGATAAGTCATAGAGTGACTATTGACAAGTCAATCCATATCACTGAAGTCCCCAAACACTTTTTTGATAGCACATACTACACTGAGATCTTTTTTAAAGAGGAATATATATTGGGACTGTCTTCAATATTTTTTATGATTTCTAAGATATGAGTGAGATTTTCTCTATATGCAAATTCATGGAGGTGGCGCCACCTCAGAATGTGGCATCACGTCTTTATTGGTTGGTGGTGCCTAGGTCCTTCCATTTTTTTATTTTCCAATGGGCCTCCACGGTAGGGGCGGAGCTTGCAACAAAAATTTGGGGGGGCCAAATTGTGGTGGGGGGATATGGGGGTTCGGAGGCAGCGCCCCCGAAATTTTTTTTTAAGGAATGTTTTATATGCATTAAAAAACAAAATAATATAAACAAGAAAAGAAAATAATATAAAAAAATACACCACAAACATTGGAAGCCAAGAGGCTTTAATTTATGTGATTGTGAATCTTTGGTTCAACCATAAACTTTATGTAATTGAATACCACAACATTGGAAAGTAAGAGGCTGAGGTTTAGAATGAAAAATCAATTAACTTTATCCATAGATGTAGTGTAAAATGGGTAAAAGCATACTAAAGAATACATCATAAAAGTAAATTTCACTGATAAACTAAAAATTTCAGGTAATTAGAATGAAATATAGAAAAAAATGACAAGATTAAAATAAATCATACAAGACCAATTTAATTGCACAATCCTGCAGCTTGGTCAATGTTCCTTATTAACATAACAGGTACACCAATTTTCAAAACCAATTTATGATGAGGAAAGCCAGCGCATTTAATTGCATTCAGGTATACAAAACCTAGAATGTGCGGTCCTACCGGATGATAGTAGAGTAACTTTTCGGGATCCAATTGATTCATCTTTCCTTTCTCTCAGAGCTTTCCTACTTCTCTGTATTTCTTCCTTTGATCTCAGTTTTCTAGTATGGTATCAGAGCCATAGACGACCTCCGTCGAAGCTCGATTCCGGTGACTAGAGATTTCAAGACAACTTGCCTGGTGATCTCCTCCTAACGGATCGATCGCTGAGCAGAAATGTCAATTTTGCCTGGATCCTCGGACTCTATCGCGATGAACACATCGGCGGCATCTGCAAGTCGAGTCTTCTCCAACAAAAAGATTACAATTAAGCTCGATGACTCCAACTTCCTTCTATGGAAACAGCAAGTTTATTTCATGGTCAAACAACACAGGGTCTATTCCTTTCTTGATGGATCTGTGATTACTCCGGCAACAAAAATCAGAGGTGAAGATGGTAAGGATGTTGCCAATCCTGAGTTTGAGGAATTTGAGTCGGTTGATTCGGCTCTAGCCTCCTGGCTTCTTGCCTCAGTTGCTTCCAACATCTTACCCGAACTTGTTGGACTCACCTCTGCCGCTCAGATCTGGTCGAAGCTCAACCAACTCTTCTCTAACAAGTCAGATTCGAAGATACTCTCCTACAAAAGTCAGTTGGCAAATCAAAGAAAAGGCGATCTGTCCATGCGTGACTATTTAGCAAACTTAAAGTCCGTCTGTGATCATCTTGCAATGCTTGGAGAAAAAGTTGATGAGGCAACTCACGTTTCTCACATCCTTAATGGACTTACCACTGAGTATGAGCCAGTAATAGCTGTTATCAATGCTTCTAGGCCTCGGTTTGGCCTTGACATGGTTTCTACTATGCTCTTAGATTCGGAGTCTCGCCATAAGGTATTCATCTCAAACACTCATGCTCATCCAATTAATGTTGTTACGCATGGATCATCTGCTGCTGTGGTGAATTCCTCCTCTGGCTATTCTGGTGCTGCTAACACAAACATGTACTCAGACGAATCCAATACTGAGGACTCGTTTACTGTAGTGTGTCAAACTCAAGGCCCTAATTCAAGCCAAGGCACTAGAGCTCCTCGTCCATCCTTTTTTCCTAGAGGAGGAGGCCGTGGAAACAACTATGGCCGTGGTCGCTTCAACAACAACAATAACTGGCGTTTACAATGTCAAATCTGTCATAAGTCAGGCCATCTTGCTGACCGTTGCTACTATCGCTATGAGTATCTCACTTCTCATGCTCCAACAGTTGAGGCTCAGGCTCATTATGCCTCTGGTTATGGTTTCCCTGAATTCTACTCACCTTTTGAGTACTATGCCCTTCCTGATGATTCTGCTGTTTCTGAATCTTCCTCAACATTACCTATCACTGGTGTCAACACTGTGGCACATGGTTCTGCAGAAGTTTCCGCAGCCTCTAACCCAAATCTCACTACAACCTCTGCTGCTCCTACAGCACAAGTGTTTCTGGTAACTCCAACTACCATCACTGATCCTGCTTGGTATCCAGACTCAGGAGCTACAGAACATATTACACAAGATGAATCCTGCCTTGATCCAAACTCAATCCTCAATGGCACTGGCACAATTCAAGTTGGTACTGGTGAGTTGTCTCCTATAAGATCAATTGGTAAAACTCTTCTCTCCAATACTACTTCACAATTTACTCTGAGTAATGTGCTTTATGTTCCAAACATGAGAAAAAATTTACTGTCTATAGCAAAATTCACACGTGAAAACTGTGTCTCTATTGAATTTTTCCCTGACAACTGTGTGGTTAAGGACCTAAGGACTGGACAACATCTAATGACTGGAATTGAGTGCCGTGGAATGTATCCTTTAATGGCATCTGTTCCATCTGCTGCTGGTTCAACTCTTCCGCTCAAACACTCTTCATCATCTCTGACTTCACTACAAAAGACTCAACCTAACAAAATGTCCTATGCGTGTGCTGTGTCAGCTGACTTGGTGTCCCTATGGCATCAAAGACTTGGCCATCCTTCTTTTGTTACTTTGAAAGATATTCTCACTTGTAACTCTATCCCTTTTCACTCACAGCAAAATAAAGACTTGTGTACTGCTTGTCAATATGGAAAAATACACAAACTTCCATTTCCTACTTCCCTTACAGTGTATCACACACCTTTACAAATGATAGCTATGGATATTTGGGGACCAGCCCCTGTTTCTTCCTATGGATCAGTTTATTATCTTGCCTTTTTTTATGCTCACACTAGATTTACTTGGATTTACTTCCTAAACAAAAAGTCTGATGCCTTATCTAAGTTTAAAGAGTTCAAACTTCTTGTTGAAAATAAATATTCTCAAAAAATTCAACAAGTACAGTCAGACAATGGGTAGAGAATTTCTGGCTTTTCAATCTTACTTAATTGAGTGTGGAATTGAACAACGTTTCACTTGCCCCCACACATCAGAACAGAATGGCCTAGTTGAAAGACGCCATCGGTCTATTGTAGAAACTGCTCTAACTTTATTGGCTCAAGCCTCCCTTCCTATGTTTTATTGGAGGGATGCCTTTAGCACAGCCGTTTTTTTACTCAACAGACTAACCTCCAAAGCCTTACCAAAAAATAAGACACCATATGAGATGCTCCATGGCATTAAGCCCAATTATTCTATACTACGTGTCTTTGGCTGTTTATGCTATCCATACACAAGGCCCTATAATTCACACAAGCTAGCTTTCAGATCTGTTGTGTTTTCTTAGGATATAGTCCTCAACACCAAGGCTACAAGTGTAAAGACATGGTCACAGGGAAACTTTATATATCTAGACATGTAAAATTTGATGAACAAAAATTCCATGTCAGTGGTACTCAGTCTTCTGTCCGAAAAACAACAAGCAATCAGCCCCCTCTTTCCTCTTCCCTCACCTCATCCCTCATCACCAAGCCTTCCCTCACCTCATCCCTCATCACCAAGCCTACATCATCAACTTCCTGCCCACCTCCGGTTAATCAACCTTCCAACTCAACATATACGCCACCCATCCCTCATTCTCCCACTACTGTATCTTCAAATTCTAGTTCATCAACTTCTGTCTCATCCCCTACTACACCTACTTCCACCTCACCTATTTCCACATCAACTTCTCCAAAAATTCCCTTACCTATTTCTACATCTCAGTCACTCTCATCCTCGCCCGTTGCTGTTGCTGTAAACAGCCACCCCATGGTCACTAGACGAAAAGCTGGGATCTCCAAGCCCAAAGTATTTTCTGTCTCCACTGGTCCTACTCTTCCACGAAATATCAATGAAGCACTTGCTGATTCTGGCTGGAAGCAAGCTACTTGAGATGAATATAATGCTCTCCAAAAATTCAATACTTGGGAAGTTGTACCACTGCCCACTCACAGAACTCCCATTGGTTGTAAGTGGATTTGGAAGACAAAAACAAATGTTGATGGCTCTCTAGCAAAAAGGAAAGCTAGACTAGTAGCTAAGGGATTCTCTCAAGCAGCAGGGATAGACTTTCTTGACACCTTTAGTCCAGTAGTCAAGGCAGCCACTATTCGGGTACTTCTCACTGTTGTTGTTTCATCTCACTGGAAATTAAGGCAATTAGATTTTAACAATGCCTTCCTCAATGGTGATCTTACTGAAGAGGTTTACATGGATGCACCTCCTGGTTTCACACTCGGTTCCACTCCTAATGGTACTCCCCTTGTGTGCAAATTGCGTAAGTCCATTTATGGCCTAAAACAGGCCCCTAGAGCATGGTTTCAAAAACTCCACTCAGCTCTTTACTCATTAGGTTTTATTGCTTCAAAATCTGACTCATGCCTATTCATCAGAAAAACTCAGCATCATATAGTCTACTTGGTGCTCTATGTAGATGATATAGTCATCACCGGCTCAAGTGATACTGAAGTACAAAGCCTCATAATAGCAATGAGTGATTTATTTTCCTTAAAAGACTTGGGATCTCTCTCATATTTTCTTGGTATTGAGTTTATTAATACTGATTCTAGTTTACTCCTGTCACAGCGAAAATACATTCACTCCTTGCTCAGTGATGTGAATTTTCTTGGTGCTAAACCACAGCCTACTCCAATGGCAACAAATCTGCAACTTGCATCTACAGATGGTCAACCATTCTTCAACCCAAAGCTCTACCATAGCATACTAGGTAAGCTACAATACCTATGCTATACTCGGCCAGAGGATGCCTCTTCTAATGTTGTCTAGGTTATGAAACTTCTGCAAGAAATGCATGTACCGATCATAGAAATTCCTATCGTCTGGTGTGACAATTTTGGTGCTATTGCCTTAGCCTCAAATCCGGTGTTACACTCCAAGACCAAGTATGTAGAAATTGATTTGAGCTTTCTTAGGGAAAAAGTTGCAGCTGGTCAACTTCACATTGGGTATGTGCCCTCAAGTGAACAAGTTGCAGATGTACTCACAAAGCCACTGGGTAAAAGCATGTTTTTTCCTTTTCGAGAGCGGCTGAATGTATGTGATTTAGAGAAGTCAAAACAAAAACAAATTGCATAAGGAATATTAGAATACACATCACCCATTGCTGAGCTGTCAACCAAGTGGTTAGGATAGTCAAAGTTGTTAGGAAGTTGTTAGACTTGTTAAACTCTTTGTTGTAATCCTGTTATCACTCACATCTCACCGAATACACGTGGACACTCCTCTCTGTGTAATAGCCATCTGTACTCAATGTAAAGGTCTCTATATATATAGTATACATTCATTGAATAAAGTAACTTTTCGGGATCCAATTCATTCATCTTTCCTTTCTCTCAGAGCTTTCCTACTTCTCTGTATTTCTTCCTTTGATCTCAGTTTTCTAGTAATGAGTCCCAATTAACCAAAGAGGGAAGTTGCTCCCATAGCTTAAAAATTTGCCCTTTTGCAAGATAAAATTGGACGCCATCATCCCTGTGCGTAGCCCAATTGGGATCAAGAAACTACCTCCATTTCTCTGTTGGGCACCCGATAGAGGCAACGATAAAAGCCAAAGTCCTGCTATTGCTTGTGGAGACCTGAAAAACCCTTACCAAAATACAGATATCATTTGGACTCAAAATTGAACCAAAGACGTCACATAATCCTAATCTTATCGTAAGCACCGTCGCTGAACATACCAAGAACTTAATCGTACATGCTTATAAACCTCCCTAAAATATCTCTGTCTAGTAACACTTAAAATATAACGCACAAAAAGTAGGATAGACAAAAGATGACTTGATCAAGAAAACGGACCTCTGAAGTAAAGAAAAGACAAACCCAGATATGATAACTCCAAGATAATAGCCAAGATCAACTGCAATTTCTTGGGGCAGCCAGACCTGAAAAGTAATTCCTCCACAAACGCAATAGTAATCGCCAACACAACCCTGAACAACCAAAGACAACCACTTGTCCGTGAACTTTGAGCCAAGTCATGATATCCAAAGAAGGTGGAATGGGAGGCCAAGAGAAAATTGCGTAACCAAGAAATGCATTTGTAGCATGAATTGAAGAAACAAAGATGACCCCACCAACCAAGCCCTTAAAAAAATCAAATAGTCAGCAAATAAGATTCAAGATTAGCTTATCTTATCTTTCATAACTAAATGCCCGTGAAAAATCAATAAAATCCCTAATATCTCATATACACTGTACCCTACACCCAAAAGAAAACAAAACAAAAAAGTTGAAAATAGATGCGCCAAATTGACCTTGGGCTTATTTTGCAAACCACATTCAAGTGTATTCAATCCAGCCACAGATAGAAGCAAAGTAGCAAGAGCTATTACCCCTTACATACAAAACGCATGCTCAAGGCTGTTTAATAATCTCTGTAAACTTTATTTCTCGCCATTCATATCCTTTCTTCATACTAACCCCAATAATACTTCACATGCAATTACCAAAGTTTCTTGCAACGTCCACTAACAATAAAATACCACAAACAGTAAAGCATACACGACTATATGACCAATACAACACAGTACATATCATGTCAAAGACATGATAGTCAAATCCGACATAAAACAACATAACACAATATGTTTCACAATGTCCTTTCTTCTTACCGACCCCCAATAATACTTCACATGCAATTACCAAAGTTTTTGCATTGTCCACTAACAATAAAAGACCACAAACAAGATAAAAGATACATGACTATATGACCAATACAACACGGTACATATCATCGCCGGTAAGACATGATAGGTCAAATCCGACATAAAACAACATAACACAATATGTTTCACAATATTATTGACTCTAAAGTAGTGTGAAAATCAAAGACATATATCAAGATCTAATCACCTCTTTCAATTTCTCCAACATCCTATATCAGTTACCTTAACCTATCAAAAGCCGAGGCATTATCAAAACTTGCTTCATAAAATTAATTTTGAGGTAATGAAATGGCTTTTACCATTGCAATTTAATGGACTACGATGAGAGATATCAATGAAATCATTACCAGGCCTTCTCCAGGTAATGACTTTTGAAATTTATACTTTAAATCAAGCTACTCAGAAAAACTAAAGATGTAAACATGACATCAACAACTTCGTAGATATAGAATCCAATACAAAACTTCGTATTCTTCTGGATCACATCCCAAATTGATACCTTTGTCGGTGATGTCAAAGTCCAGCCCAAGGTCCCTCCTGGACCAGACCTCGAGTTGACCCCCAACCCGGTCCAATCTGGTCCATGGACATCCCTAAGCACTACTATGCTACCTACATAGAAATCTTTGCTGTCAAGCGAGGAATTGAAAAGTTCAGTTTTCATCTGAGCCCCCTACCACTTCACAGTAGAAATGGACAACACATTTTTTCCAAAGATGCTAGATCCAAAAAAGAAGTTACTGCCAGATGCCCAGTTACTTCGGTGGAAAGACTGGTTTTCATATTATAAATTCTCAGGCTACCCTTCCTCCAAATTCAGACCTCCACTCTTTTACTAACTTCCAAAGATATGCCACGTAACATCTTTATTCTCGGCTCCATCTTCTATTCAATAAAACTGATCTTATCCCAAAAGCCCATCATTTCAGTACCATATGTCCATACACTACTATTTCGTTCATACAAGGTCATATACCTGATGAACTCCTCTAGTATGTATGGTCATTGACCATCCTCCACACTAGTGCCATAGCTCTTGCTCCTCTTTCCATTTACCATTATATATGTGACAGCCATAATGAGGACTCTGCTCTTGTCAAGCTCCTCACTCTCTTTGCTCCTCTTCCTTTTTGGAGAGGTTCCCTGTATAATATTATAACTAGCAGTAATCTTTGGGATTTACCAAAAAGAAAACAAAAAAGATTTTCTCGTGTGTTTTTTCTTAGCAGGAAATATCATGCCCAGAAGCCTGATGGTGTTCATCTGGAGACCAGTGCACAACCTTGGCCTCAATCACTCAATTGGGTTAAACCAGACCCAACTCATCTCATAGAGCTTGGAGTCATCCTTGTTGATTTCAATAAGCAAGCTTCCAAAGACTGCAACATTCTTGTTCCAGTACCTAGTGAATCCAAAGCCTATGCATATGATGAACTGTACCAGCCAGAGCCACATTATGTGTCTACTTACTATGCCACCTCCTCACAAGCAGTTGAACTTCCTATAGATTCTCAGGGAAACATTCTCCAAGATCCTTATGAATGGAGATGAATTTACTCAATTATCTTTATCACTCCCAGTCTCTTCTCAGTATCTGTCTCACTGTACTCAGCCACAGGCCCAAGATCAAAGCCCTAGTGAAACTGCTGGCCCGGATCCATGCTACCACAACTTTGACCCACTCAGCTATCTACAACTTTATGACAGTGACAACTAAATTGGGTGCATAGTGTGACAAGTATTTTCTACATTTACAGTGTGTTCAAGGTTAAAATCCAAAGCATATGGATTTAAAATATTTCAGTTGTATAATTTCTGAAGGGAATGTTGTTATCAATTCAAATCCTCGTAAATCCCAAATGAAAGTTCCAATAGTTCCAATCAGAAGATGAGAAGATGGATTTTTTATTTGTTGCCCACCCGATTCATCAATACTTTCGGTTTCAACTAATCCCGATTTGCTTCAAGTTGGGCTCACGGTCGTGGGAGAGGAGTTCTCAACACTATTTTCCCCATTCCCACACCTCAAATCAAGAAAGTGGTTAAGAGAAAGCAAGTCTCTTTCTACTTGCTCCAACGGGTGTTGGTAGATGGATTTTTTTCTTTCAAGGAAAAAAATAAAAAGAGAAGTCAAATGAATCAACCCATTGGTTACGTAAGTTGGGCCATATAATGAATATTGATTAAGTTGAGTCCATTAAAATAAATATTTGGGCTTAGCCCTATTGCCCAGGAAAAAAAATCATAAGGCTTTAAGAATCTTCCAATTTATCACAGTGATTTTGACCCCAAAAAGAAAAAAAATCATCACATGATGCCTGGCCTTTTTGCTTTTTAATGAAAACTGAACCACACACGTATATATAGTAAATATTTAATACTCGTACTCAATACCCAGGTATAAAACTGATGCTTTATTATTTCGTCACTCCCTGAATTGTATTACTCCATCTTTAGTAAGCTTAATCATTATAAATTTTTAATATAACTGATTTTTTATATAAAATATATTACAAAAGCTTCCAAATAGGAAAAACTGAGAAAATTATATGGTAAAAAATCATTTTGAACATTGTATTACCCCATCTTTAGTTGTATAAGCTTAATCATTTTAGATTTGTAATATAATTGATTTTTTATATAAAAAAAAATTACAAAAGCTTCCAAATAGGAACAAATGAGAGAAAAATATATAATAAAAAAATCATTTTGACCTTATTAATGTTAAATTCTCATCAACATTTATAAAGAAGGGGAGAATTATTACCAGGTCCCAATAAAACGGATTTAATTACATTCACACACATATATGCTTCTTATTTAATCAAATCTTGATAGACAGCCCTGAAAAGTATTACTGCATTTTATTCTCTAAACTTATTACAAATCATGATTTATTTCAAATAGAATCTTCTAGACTCGTATCTCTGTGCTTTTACAAAGAGAATGACATAAAAAAAACATTAACATTTAGATCTAAAAGGTGGTGGACATAAAAAGGTATGTCCCAGGCATTATCTAAAGCAGGACCTACCTCAGCTGATTATCTCCACTTTCAAGTGCACTGTGCCACTGACTATTTATAACTTTTTTTTTTCCCGCCATTGCCCGTTTATTTCTATGGATATGCTCTCTTCGGTCCTAAATATAAGACGGAGTTGACATTTTTAGAGAGATTAATGAAGTTAATAAAATTACTTTAAAGTATTTTTTTTTTCTAAAATAATTAGTTGACTAATAAACTGATATATAATATCATGATATACAACATATGATATAATTAAGTAACTTATTTAATTTCCTTAATCTTTTCAAAAAAGTTAATTCTATCTCATATTTAGGACCAGAGATAGTAGAATATTATGAGGAATCTAAGCTGATTCACCTTGCGGATACCAATGGAGAACCTATGGTATCATCCGAGGTATCAAAATTGGAATCTTCACTTTTGCTCAGAGCATAAACAATATCCACCATACTTGGCCTCTTTGTTGGATCCTTATGCAAGCAAGCAAGGGCAATATTAAGCACACCCATCAGACTCTCCATTGACAATGTCTCTCTCATAAGGGAACCATCCAACCATTCCCTTAGTCTCTTGCCCTTCTCTTGCTCACTAATACCCACTTCAAAAGCTCTTACCATGCTCGTCGACAGGGGATTCCCTCTGTCATCGACGGCTTCTTTACCCGTGATCAATTCAAGAAGAACTACTCCAAAGGAGAACACATCCATCTTGGTTGATACCACACCATCAGCAAGATATTCAGGAGCTATGTAACCCTGAGTGCCCACGATATGCATCGTGATGGCGTTGATTCCAGACTTTGCGAGTCCGAAATTGGCTATCTTGGCTCTCATGTTGGCATCCAAGAGGATGTTGCTGCTCTTGATGTCTTTGTGCACAACCCTTGGCCTTGTGTGCTCGTGGATGTATTGCAAGCCATTGGCTACATCCATGGCCACATGTAGCCTCATCTTCCAATTCAACCGTTGGGTCCGGTCTTCGTGTAGCCAAGAGTAGAGGGATCCGTTTTCAACATATTCATAGACTAGATAGCAGTTTGCTTCGTCGTCGTCAATGCAAAAGCCCTCTAACTTCACCAAATTTCCATGATTCACCTTCATTGAATACAAAAGGATTGTGCATTGTTAATCATTTACTTGGGAAAGTTATTCTAACAAAGAATGTAATGTATCAAAATCATGCTATTATTTTATTACAAGCCTTCTCGTTTGCTGATATTATAGCTAAGAGCTGTCATAATGAACATAAACAACAAACCAGAGGCGGTTTTTGTCTCTTAAGGTGCCTTTAAGCTAATCTAAACCCACTGCTTTTTCAGAAAAAGTCACCAAATCAAATTAAAAAAGACCTTAATATAATCAATAAGACAAAGTTGGAAAGACCTTCTTCATTATGTCATTAAATTAAATACTAAACACTCTTTCCTATAATGATAACTATGAATATATTTAAAAGACCTGACTGGGTACGTATAACTTAAAACCACCACTTTGATAAATGATGCATTGTTTATTTTTAAATATTCACAAGAACCTAATATGAGACTAAAAGCATGGATATCAATCAGATTAATATTTGTTTTTGTAACAAGTAACATGGGAATTATTAAAAAATTTGGAATATCAAGGAATCCACAGGTTTATTCCCTAGGTTTGGTGGAGTGCACCGAAAGTCAAGGGGAGAGAAGGAGAGTGACATTTTTTTTTTTTTGCTCAAAAGGAGAGTGACATGACTCAATGCAATTTGTAGTTAGTTATGCAGATTCTGGCATACTATATATGTCATCTGAAACAACGTAAATGAAAAACAAACCATTACGTTGACCAATTATGAGACAAGTCACTTCACTTGATCCTTTCTAATTTCTAGATATAATTTCCTAATTTTGAGTTACATGAAATTTAAGAAATATTTATAAATAAATTACAGTGTTGGCGAAAAGATAATTAAGAAATTCAGCATCTTGCAAATAAAGTCTTGAATTCAAGTCTTAAGGCTCAACCCAAATTTAATTTAAATCACCTCATAACATTATATATTGATAAATAAAGCCGCTTTTTATATATTTATATTGAAATTGATTTGAAATAGTTGCTTTTAGGAAAGGACCTTCTCTACCTTTTTTTTATTTTCACTATGAATTGTATTTTTCTGCCTTAAAAATCTTTAGAAAATATTTCTAACATGATTTTTTTTTTAACAATGATGGCTTCATATAAATTTATTAAAAAATAGAACATGTAGTAATTTTGTAAAATTAAAACTTTAATTTTAATTTTTTCCATTATCTTCTGTAAGATAACCACTGAATGGAACATGTGAGTGAATTGGAAAATTAATTATAGTTACCTTCTGTAAGATCTTGAGCTCCTCATAAGCATTCCACTTCATCTTCTTTATCGCGTAGACCTCTCCATTAATGGTTCCTTTGTACACAGACCCAAGAATCAAGCAGCTCTGATCAAAACCATCAGTGGCTTCTCTCAGTTCTTCATACTCAAAACCCTATACTTATCCAAACAATCCGACACATTTGCCATCAACTTCGCCTCCTCTTCCTTCGATCCCCCCTTCGTCTCCTTCACAAAGCTCTGCTTCCGCCTCTCTTCATCTCCGACCACCGTCGCCAATCTGTCCTTGAACAAACCCTCCCTGTAAACCCACATCCCCAAAATCAGAATCAACAGTAACCCCACAATCCCTAGCCCAATCGCCAATCCTCTCACAGCTCCTGTTCTGTCGCCGCCGGAAGTTACAGGTGTTGCAGCAGGAGGCGAAGGCGGCGGCGCCGAAGTGTTGACTGGAAGCTGAGTCAGCACCCGCAATCGCGATACCGGAACGAAGATAGTGTCAAATTCTCGGAAACCTTTACGGTTAGCATCAATTATTGACTGCGATTTCGATCCAAAAAAGGAAGCAATCGACGATACGTTATCGGACGGTTGAACCACGTAGGAAATCAGGATGTTCTCGCCGTTTTGCAATTGAGTGGTGTTTGGGCACTTGCAGAACACAGGGAACACGGCGCTGTCGCCGATCGTCAAATTCACCGGGATGAGTTTAGGGTTTACGACTTCGACGGATTGGTAGGTCGTGAGGTTCATGTAGCTAGAAGTGGAGACTTGGTAGAACGTATCTCCTTTCTTGATGGTGTAGGAGAGATTGGCGTAAGAAATGGAACCAAAGGTTGAGTTGATGAAGTTGCAGGAGCAAGATAAGGGAATGAAGAGGGGCTGATTTGGGGCTAAAGTTGAATTAGGAGTAGAAATGTTGCTTGGATCTGCAATCATGGGTCGGCTAACGGAGAAGAGGTCACCAATGGAAGCGAGGTCGAGGAAATTAGGGGCTGCAGCTCGGTAGAAGGCGTAGGTCCGGCAGGGGTAGCCGGAGCCGGCGGTCTGGTTGGCGGGGCACTGGTAGCCGGTGGTGTTGGGTTGTATGGGGTCTTGAGCTTGTGAAGGATGAGGAAGATGAAGGAGGAAGAAGATGAAGAAGGAGAAGAAGAGAAGAGAAACATGGTGGAGTATGGAGTTTCTCATGATTTTTCTGTCTGGATCTTCTTCTTCGTTTTGGGGGTTCTCTGGTGATTGTGATTTGTTGAGCTTTGAATTTGGATGGGTGGTGAGGGGATTTATAAGGAGGAAGTGGAAGTGGAGAGAAAAATGGAGTCACAGAAGGAACCATTGTCAAGATTTTGGTCAACTTGGTTGTCGTTATCACGTGAAGAAACTTCAATTCTGACCAGTTTGGGTGGCTGGGGTGAAACTGTGAATAGAGAGTGGAGAATCGGGTTAGGATTCATTTTAGCTTGAGGGCCTGCGTTGGTTTATACTGATGTGATTTACACACGACCTAATTGAATAGTTGACGTAGGATCGATGAACGAGTAAAATTAGTTAATTATGTTTTATATCAAGAAAGAGTATAATGAATGTAAAAATTTATGTTGAGGACTGTTTGGTATGGTGGTAGATATGAGGAAAAAAGCATAGTAACAGTAATAAAAGCACAATGAAGAAAAATTGATGTAGTTTTTGTTGTTTGAGATAGCTTTTATCTTAGATGTGCCTATTTTAAAAGTAGTGACTTCTAGTATAATTTTTTTTTTTACCTTGTTGCGTGACTTTCGAAACCAACTTATTAGATGAGTTTCTGCAAAAATTAGAGACCAAATTATTAGGCATAGGTTATCCAATAATCAATATACTATTAAATATACATTTCTATGTATTCTAATTTATATACGATTTTATCCATTAAATATATTTAATTAAACATTTTAGTGTTTTTTTAATTTTTTAAATAATAATTTAACTTTTTTTTATCAAATTCAAATTTTTATTTTTATTTTCAATTATCACAACATATATAATTAATATATGTATGTATATATGCGCGCGCATGTGTGCAATATTCAACAAGATTCATGTCATTTCAGTAATTTTCTATCTCAGCTGCCTTTTCCAATAATCATCCAAATAAGATTCCATTTAGAAAAAATCACTTCTCTTGCCGTTATTTTAGATACAAATCACATCTATAATCTGACTTTTATAGGTAGGATATTGTCACTACCAATTTTATGTCACTACTAAATTACTACCACTTTTTCACCGTTAGATCAGAATCTCAATAGGAGAAAGAAATGATAAAGGTAGATGAGATTCTCATCTAACGGTGAAAAAGTGGTAGTGACTTGGTAGTGACATAAAATTGGTATTGACAATACCATATCTCATTTATAAAAGTTAGATTAAAAATAACTCTCTTCCATCATTGCAGTTTCCGCAATTTCATGCAAGCTCTCCAATATACCATGCTTAATAAAATGGGTAAAGGTGCAATTTTACACATGAGTTTTACCCCCGGGAGCGCCCAGCACCACGAACTTTTTTCTGGAGCAAAAGTACACACGTGGTTACGTTTTGGGAGCACCCAGCACCACGGGCGTTAGTTGACCGTTAAGTTGGATGAAAATGAACAATAACGCGGGTGAAATTACACTTGGGGGTATTTTTATTTTTTTTTTTTTTTTAAAAAAAACTTAGGGCCAAAGGGTAATTTTTATTTAAAACTAAGGGCAAAAGAGTAATTTTTATTTAAAACTAAGGGAAAAATGGTAATGTTATTTTTTTACTTACCATCAGTGTCCACGTCAGAGTCCAAATCAGCTTGTCAGTCCAAATCAGAGCCACGTCACGCCACGTCATCTTCTCATCCAAGTTGACGGTCAACTAACGACCGTGGTGCTGGGCGCTCCCAAAACGTAACCACGTGTGTACTTTTGCTCCAGAAAAAAGCTCGTAGTTCTGGGCGCTCCCAGAGTAAAACACATGTGTAAAATTGCACCTTTACTCCAATAAAATACTGTGTCTATTGTTTGGCCCAAGAAAAACACTCCCGGTAGACCTAAACCTAAGGCGTATTTTGCTTACTATAGATTTGGGAAAAAAATAATATATATATATATAGGGTAAATGATTTCTCTAGTCACTGGGGATAGAGTTATCTCCATTGACCCCAAAACTACGTTGTTTTGGATTAATGAATGGTGTTTCTGTAATTTTGTTTATTTTTTAATCATATAAATTTTACCGAAACACCCTTTATTAATTCACCTAAAATTACTAACACACCTTTCATTAATTTAAAACGACGTAGTTTTGGGGTCACTGGAGATAACTCTATCTCCAGTGACTAGAGAAATATTTTTCCCATATACATATATATAAGTCTAAAAACAGAAACATATTACAATATGCCCCAGGACATTTAGTTTTTATTTCATGCATGATACAATTAAAATAAAAATATTGAAATTTCATAAAAAGTTAACTAATGTATGGTTATTGGGGAATTTAATTTTAGGATGAAGATGAAAAATAAAATAATAATGATGTTTTGTATTTGGAGCACTTAACAAAATTAATATTTGATAGGTGAAAAAATAAAAATAATCATTAAAAAAGAAGGGTTTTCATATGAGCCATTAGAAGCAAAAAAGCTGACGAGAACGGCGGCTTCATATGTGCTTGTTAATGATCAGTTGTACAGAAAGGGTTTTCATTCTCCAATGATGAAATGCCTTGCGGCAAAGGAAGCCCGGTATGTCCTTGCCGAGATACACGAAGGAATAAATGGTCACCACATGGGAGCAAAGGCCCTGGCTAGAAAAGTGGTGTGGGCTGGGTATTTCGCCCACCATGGCAAAGATTCAAAGGATCATGTTCAAAAATGTGATAGCTGCCAAAAGCATGCTAACACTATCGTGTCACCTCCAACCCACCGCATGTAATCTGCACCATGGCCATTTTTTAAATGGGGAATGGACTTGCTAGGATTGTTCAAACGAGCTGCTGGACAATTACAATGGCTCATTGTGGCAGTGGATTACTTCACAAAGTGGATCGAGGTAGAGCCTGTCACCACGATCACGTATGCCACTAAAAGCAGAAGTTCTTGTAGAAGAATATTATATCGCGGTTTGGAATACCAAAAGAGATCGTCACTGTGTAGAACATCCGCAATCCAATGGACAAGCTGAAGCAGCCAATAAAGTCATAGTGGACAGATTAAAAAAGCGGATGGACGATGCTATGTCTAGTTGGGTAGACCAACTACCTTATGTCTTGTAGGGGTACCGGACTAGCATCCAATCTTCAACGGGAGAAACACCCTTTAGGTTAACATACGGATGTGAGGCCATGATTTCGGTAGAGATTGGAGAATCGTCTTGGCGAAAGGTTATAGCCCTTCAGAATGAAGAGGAAAACAACGATGCAATCGCGGTTGAGTTAGATTTGGTGGATGAAGTCTGAATTGCGGCACATTGCCGAGACCGGGAAGCTATCATTTGAGAAGGGAAGCCTCGTCCTTCGGAGGGTTGACATTGGCAACAAAAATGCCACAGAGGGTAAGCTTGCTCCTAATTAGGAAGGTCCTTATCGAGTTGCGGAGAGTCTCGGCAAAGGAGCTTACAAGTTGGAGACGCCGAAGAAAGCCACAAGCGAACTTGGAATGTGACAAGCTAAAGGCTTATTATAGTTGAAGCCCAAACTTGAAAGAGTGCGATGTCGCTGAAATGTCATGTAATGAGTCCACTTGTTTTAAACTGACATGGTTTTTCCTGAAAGACGCGTTGTACTTACAAATCCATGAATAAAAGGGTTTTTTAGCCTGGTTTCCGCAAGCTGAATCGCTGTCTACTTTATGA
Source organism: Acacia pycnantha (assembly GCA_025563575.1). Taxonomy (NCBI): domain Eukaryota; kingdom Viridiplantae; phylum Streptophyta; class Magnoliopsida; order Fabales; family Fabaceae; genus Acacia; species Acacia pycnantha. The sequence goes on from JAMWYP010000626.1 coordinate 66,082, forward strand.
TGATAAAACATGTAGAAGTCAGGGTAGTTAAACCCGACTTCCAAAATCATGTACAATGAAAACATGTAGAAGTCGGGTAGTGAAACCCGGCTTCCAAAGTCATGTTCAATATAAACATGTAGAAGTCGTGGTAATGAAACCGACTTCCAAAATCATGTGCAATGAAAACATGTAGAAGTCGGGTAGTGAAACCCGGCTTCCAAAGTCATGTTCAATGTAAACATGTAGAAGTTAGGGTAATGAAACCCGACTTCCAAAATCGTGTCTCATTCAAACATGTAAAAGTCAGGGTAGTGAAACCCGACCTCCAAAACCATGTTCAATGAAAACATGTAGAAGTAAGGGTAGTGAAACCCGACTTCCAGAATCATGTCCAATGTAAACATGTAGAAGTCAGGGTAATGAAACCCGACTTCCAAAATCGTGTCCAATTTAAACATGTAGAAGTCAAGGTAATGAAACCCGACTTCCAAAATTATGTTCGATGTAAACATGTAGAAGTCAGGGTAATGAAACCCGACTTCCAAAATCATGTTCGATGTAAACATGTAGAAGTCAGGGTAATGAAAACCGACTTCCAAAATCACATTCAATATAAACATGTAGAGGGCAGGGTAGTGAAATCTGACTTCTAAAATCGTGTACAAGTTAAATCAAGTTTGAAGTCTGAGTGGCAAAACTCATTTTTCAAATGCGTGAAAATCACTTGATTCAAGGGACGTATTGATGTGGAGGGTAGTGTCAACATTAGCAAAATCAATTCGACGCACATGGAAAGAAAACACTTCTTGCTTAAATTGTTATGGCCCACGGCCTGCAAATTACAAAAACAAGAAAATCAACAAGTCCCTTAACAAAATCCAAGCAATTACAAACGATTAAAGCTGTGATTGCGTCTTAGTGGCGGACGGGGAAGGTTGCTCATCTTCGCTCTCCTCAGCCCCAGGAGGAATCAATTTCCCCTTATCGCTGACATACGCCTGGAGGTGCAACTCGATTGTGTTTAGAGTGTTCCGCCAAGATAGGTGGCTTATCTTGGCGACCAGAAGAGCTTCTGGTTGGTGTTTTCGAACTCTCAGTCCCAGTGGACCAAAACCGAAACTTGCGCGGATCAGAAAAAGGCTCAGAAACCCCCCAGCCGTGTATATCTAAAGTTGCATGGAGGTCTTGATCGGTTGGAACGGAGAATTTTCGTTTAAATGGGTAAGGTATGGTACGAGCCATTTCCTAAACCCAGAAAACCCAGAAAACATAAAATCCTACTTAGAAAACTCAATAAAACAGCGCCAGAGATTTCAAAAATCCTCAAAGACCAGATACAGAGACTGTGACGAATGAGGAAATTTTAGAAAATATGAAATCTGAAAGAGCCGTGGTAATACCTGATGAAAGATCTGAGTAAGGGATGAGCGAATGTCGCAAAGGCAATCAGTCGTTGAGGTTGTCGTTGAGAAATAAGGCTAACGCTCGAGTGCAAAGTGTCCAAATGCAGAAGGGTCAGGAAATATATAGGTTTTCAAATTCAAAATAATTTGAACAGGTTTTTGGAATTTGAAACGACGGGGGCAGTTGCGTCCACACAGGCTGAAAATTAGGGTTGACACCCTAAAAAGCATAATGATGGTTTTTCCTGAGATGACGCAAGCATTAAATGCGTGCAGATTTCAAGCGACCATAGCGTGGCATCAGCGTCAGAAAGGGCAGTTACACGCTACGACGCGCCAATACAAAAAGGAGTGACGCGACTTTTCATATGCATATGAGTTAGTACAAGTGCTTACAATGATCATAACCGTGTCAACGGGTATGGGCAACTCGGCTAGGCTAACAGCCGATTATGATCGGGTTAATATGACGTGAGTAATTCCGACCTCTTATTAAGATATATTTGAAGAGTGTAATCGAATGGGGACGGAGGGCCCAACGGGTTGAACGTTTAGTTGACTTCGGTGAACAAAAGGAAACTTCAATATCGGTGTTTGAATGCATTCAAACTTTTCCAGACATGTGCGAGAAATAAAAGTAAACTTTGTATTGATACTTGATGAGGTTACATAGTTCTCTTACAAAGGAATAAACTAATTTACTCGTTTACAAATATGATTACAAGATCAAAATACAGAGGTTAGGCTAAATTCGCAACTTCACTTTGCGAGTTCCCTAATTACAACAGGTGATGGGTGACCGGATCCCTCCTACGACGGTTGGATAGCCGGAGCTGGAGATTGAAAAATTATCCAAAGATCATCATAGTGGTGAAGATCTTTGTTGGATATGCTGGAGACCCTAGAAAAGTTGAGCCAAGTCAATGAAGACCGGCGACATATCCAGGGCCTCCTGTGGCGGAGGAAGAAGCTCACATGCGAACCTGACTCTTATCCCAGGGGGATGAAGAAGCTCAGATGCGAACCTGATTCCTATCCCAGGTCCCATACGAAGTAATCTCGGCGGCTCGAAACCCGAACTTCCAAGTAGGGAGAACCCGAGATGGCGATCAAGTAATCTTGGCACTCGAAACCCGAACTTCCAAGCTTGGGGCAATCATATGGACTCAAATAATGGGCCTGATAGACATAAGGCCCAAAACATGTACCATAGGCGGGAATCTCCCTTTAATCAGGTACATGATTAATTACCCATTGAATATGCCTATAATTGAGGCGCTGTACAGGTAATGGAGGAGGCACTCACAGGACGTGGGAGGTGCATAACAATGGTGGCAGGATGCAAGGCAGGGAGAACGAAACCCTAGGTAATCTCTATAAATAGGAGGTTGCCCACCAAGTGTGTTCCCTACGTTCACTATTCCATTCTTTACCATTCGGCCTCACCGTGCACACACCACCCTCCGCGAAAAGCCTACCCGTGTAAGCACAAGTGATCGGGCTGAGCATTCTCCGATATCTCCTTCATAGATATCGTGGATGATCCTTTCTTCTCTCGGTGCTCTACTCTTAAAGACACCGTTGAGGAAACCTTTGATCCGATATTAATACCTCTTAGTCCATTGAGGCTAGACATTTGTGTTCTACAACAGAACAATTAGATTTTATTTATTTCCTTATTTTGCAAATTTGAATACCGTGATTCCCGACCGATGCCCATTAGAGAGTTCGAGCCTCGAGGACGCGGGCTCTCTTGGACTTAGAGTCATCGAAACAGAGTTCGCGGGAGGAGATGGGTACACGGTGGAAGAGAACGCTTAGATTTGGGTCTTTGGTTAAATCGATTTGGGTTTCTAGTCTGTGATGCGATCTGATGATTGAGAGGTCGGATTTTGCTACAAGGGGCATGCCCAGACCTCACAAGAAGCGGCAGTGGCGTTCGTGGCGTCGAAGCCCCTCCATTGCTGCCGCCGAACACTTGTCTCATGGTCGGAGGTCGATGTTCGGTGGGGAGGGAGAGATTTTCTTGGGATTGGAGGGTATTTTGGTATTTTGACTTTAATGGACCTTTTTTGCCAAGTCTGAACCAGTCAAGTTCAACTGTTCAAGTTGTGTGGGACCCACAACACGAAAAAGGTAACAGACGTGAAACCTAGGAGTTCTAGAATTGTCACTTTTGCCCACATCAATGACATTTCTATTAGGTGCCGGCGGGAAGTATTGTGGGACACCCCACCATGAAAAAGTGACAAACTTATAGTTAACAGGAGTTCTAAAATTACCACCTTTTTAAATAATTACAGTTACTTTACACCGATCAAAATGTTAATTCTGCTTAGTATTTAACAGTAAAATATTATTATTATTTTTATCTTTACCTTAATTTTATAATTATTGTATTGATAAAATTTGATTTGATTCAAAAAGTTTGAACCATGTTACAAGTTTTGCCCTCAATGAAAAGCAAAAATAAAAACCTATTAATTTCAATTTTCTTACGTAATATACCGATCGTTATTTTTTTAAAAAAATATAAAATGTCATACCTCAACAGTAATACGATGCCGTGTCGTGCGGGGCGCAACTGCGCAAGCAAAGCAATAGGTGTTGCATGGAAAGACCGAAGGCTTTGAATGGGTCGCACTGACAGGTGGGGTACACCCACTGGCCAGCAAAGAGAGTAGCCCTTCTAAGACACAAACTAGTGGGTGTAATTGGTCGTTTTTATAAGGCATTTGTTTGTTATCAAAAAGCATTGTTTATTTTTTTCATCTATACTCCTAATTAATAAGGGTAGTGGGTGAGAATAATAATTAATATAATATTATAATTTAATGCAATTAATAGAGATAATATTGGAAGTTACTTAAATTGTAGGATAACTTTATTGACTTTAACTGTTTTGATTGATTTGTGAAAATTATTAGTTGGTGTCTTATAATAAGAATCAGAAGGAGTAAGATTATACCTACATCAAAAATTTTATTGTATTATATTAAATTTATAAATTATATAAAATCATGTGTTTTTTTTTATATATAAGTTTATAGTTAAATGATAATAATTTAAAAATAGGGAAAATTCCATTTAAATACCAAATGAATTTGTAAAACCCTCAGAAGTCTTCCGAATTTGTAAAAAGACTGAGAGGTACCAATGACCTATGAGGGATATATAAATTCACGTGAAATTACTCTTTTACCTTTAATTTTAAAAAAAACAAAAAAATAAAATACCCCTCTCCGGCCGACCACCAGTGGGTTTTTTTGGGGGTGGGGGTTTAAACAAAATTAAATTTTTGAAAGTGAGGAGGTGGGGTTCGAACCCCCACTCTCGAAAGAGGAGCCAAGTGCCCAACCGGTTGGGCTACTTGGCTCCTTTGATATATATATATAATAAATATATTAATGCATGAAGTTCTTGTGTCTATTTCTGGCAACAATGCATTATTACAAGTAGAGCATCGAGAATTACCATTAGAGCATCGTGATTTACATGAGTTTTTGGTTTTCATTGTTGCCCAAGAAATGACACAAGAACTTCATGCATTATTAGAGCATCGAGAATTACCATTAGAGCATCGTGATTTACCATTGAGCATCGTGATTTACCACCGAAGTTTATTTCCGGGCAACAATGAAAAAACCAAAAACTCGGTGGTAAATCACGATGCTCCAATGGTAAATCACGATGCTCTAATGGTAATTCTCGATGCTCTACTTGTAATAATGCATAAAGTTCTTGTGTCTATTTCGGGCAACAATGAAAAAACCAAAAACTCGGTGGTAAATCACGATGCTCCAATGGTAAATCACGATGCTCTAATGGTAATTCTCGATGCTCTACTTGTAATAATGCATGAAGTTCTTGTGTCATTTTCTCAGGCAACAATGAAAAAACCAAAAACTCGGTGGTAAATCACGATGCTCCAATGGTAAATCACGATGCTCTAATGGTAATTCTTGATGCTCTACTTGTAATAATGCATTGTTGCCCAGGAAATAAACACAAGAACTTCATGCATTAATATATTTATTATTGTATATATATCAAAGGAGCCAAGTAGCCCAACTGGTTGGGCACTTGGCTCCTCTTTGAGAGGTGGGGGGTTCGAACCCCACCTCCTCACTTTCAAAAATTTAATTTTGTTTAAACCCCCACTAAAAAAAAAAACCGCCGGTGGCCGGTGGTCGGCCGGCGGCGGTGGCCCTCCGGCGGCCAGAGAGGGGTATTTTATTTTATTGATTTTTTTAAAACTAAGGGTAAAAGAGTAATTTCATGCGAATTTGCATATCCCTCATAGGTCCTTGGTACCTCTCAGTCTTTTTACAAATTCGGAAGACTTCTGGGGGTTTTGCAAATTCATTTAGTATTTAAATGGAATTTTCCCTTAAAAATATAACACAAATAGATAAACAACTTGATCTAACTAATTACCACCAGGTACGACTGACTGTCCACCAATCAAGCGGCTTGGATCTTCTCAGAGGGTGGGCCCAGCAAAGTGACGCGTTTAATAAAAAATTGTATTAAGAATTTAAAATCCCACATTTTAAAATTTTGTTTAGGATGGAAAATCACAAAGTTGAAGAGATAGTTAATTATTTTTTTTTCCACCTATCCTAGCTCTCCCCAAAAAAAGGATCCCTTATCCATGGAGTCACAGGTCTCTTTAATCACATGGCGATCGATCCCCTCAACTATCGTTATCAAAAACTAGTGGACGTTTTTACATTTTTATTAGGGGTATATATGTTGAAACGCAAATAAAAACTGTTCTAAGTAAGAACTGGTAGAAACGTCACTCAAAAATACCTAAAACGATAAAAACGTAAGTTTTTACAGTTTTTACTGTTTTTACTTCAATCAAAAAAAAGAAGGAAGAAATCCTCCCCGGGAAAAAAGGATAAAAAGTTGAAAACCCTATTTTTATCATGCTTGGACTCAAGATTATTAAAAAGTGGAGACAAGCACACTGACTTGACCTGATAGTTTTGTGCTCCTTTTTCATTTCTTGCAACTAAGCAAAAACATGATTTTATTTTATTTTTTGGCCCAAGAAACATGATTTTGATTAATCCTATATTATTGTACATAATGGCTTTTTGATTTACCATGAAAGATTAAGTGATAGTAATTAATCTCACCTGTTATATGATATTATTCTGAACAATTGAACATATTCTGATGAGGAAAGCTTGGTTGAAATTGAAGTTAAGGAACTTATAGATGGTCATGATTTGGGTATTCCAAATTTTACAAATGAACTTGTTGTAAAAGCAAGAGAAGAGGACATGCAAGATTATATGTTTGATTTGAATCAATTGATATAATTTAAGAATTGTTAAATTTTATTCTTTTGATGTTTTTGGACTTATGCTTTATATAGTTATATGACTTATATTTTTTAAATATGAAGTTATTTATTGAATTTTGAATGGTGATTTATGATTTTTTTTTCTATTCATATATATATATATATGTGTGTGTGTATAAAATTTTAAACTCTAACCTTAAATAATAAAAAGTAGAAACTTTACGTTTCATATTGTTTCTACGATTTACGTTTTTATCATCCTCTTCCGTGTCTACGTAGAAACTCGATTTTGACAACATTGCCCCCAATCTCTTCAATAGGAGTGAGGTAATACCATTTGAATCAATTCTTATTAGCAAGATATTACCTTTTGTTTAAAATATCACCACTTAATATATGTACTCATGTTATTTGGAACTCAAAAATAGATTCGAATAACTACTCCTTTTGTATTAATCTGCAAGTCGAAACAACACTCTCTTCACATATACACTTAGAATGTCATAAAAACACTTTCAAAAATTTAAAAAAAATGATTAAGTACCAATTTTGTCCTTGAAGTATGCGCCCAGGAGCAATTTTGCCCCTTAAGTTTTTGGCGGAGCAATGTTGCCCCTCCGTTACAAACCAGTTGACCGTTAGGGTTTATAACGGAGGGGCAACATTGCTCCACTGAAACGTAGCAATGTTGTCCCTGAAGTATAAAAAACGGAGCAATGTTGTCGCTCCGTTAGAAACCCTAACAGTCAACGTTAGGTCAACTAACGTTGATCGTTAGGGTTTGTAAGGGAGGGGTAACATTGCTCCGTTTTGATACTTCAGGGGCAACATCGCTCCGCCTAAAACTTAAGAGGCAAAATTGCTTTGTGCTGCATCTCCTGCAGACAAAATTGGTACTTAACCCTTAAAAAAAAAATAAAGGCCTTTGCAAAAGAAACCGAAAGAAAAAGTTTGTGTCATGTGAAAAATACGTATATTTTTTATACACCTAGTGATTCTTCAATAGGGAAGACCCTAGAACGGCATGTCCAAGATAAAGAAGCTCTCAAACAATGTACTGTATTACATATAGCGCTTAATATAGAGTTAATTTAAATTTAGTCTGAAATATAAGATTTCAAACCACTTTATTCCTTAAATTTATAAAAATTTCTCAAAATATTCACACTAATTGTATATATTAAGAGGTTTCATTTAAAAATAGTCATGTTAAAATATGGTACCATTCGACTCTAATTTTAGGTCCTATTCATTGTAGTATAAACTAGGTTTGACATTTAGGCTTGGAGGTAGTATTTTAGGAAATCCAAATCACATTTATTACAAATAATTAATATAACTAAATTGCTTAGTTCATTTAAATTAGTTATCTAACTCTTATATTAAAGACACGAGCTACCAAAATAGAGTTAGTCTAGTGATGTAAGGCTTGTTAGATCTCTCTTTGGCTCTTGAGTTCAAATTTTAGATGAGTTACTTATATTAGGAGGGGCAACCACAAACGCCAAACTATATACCTCAAGATAATATAAATAAATAAAAGACACGAGCTAACATGAAAAAAGAGAGTAGAAGGGCAATTTTTTTTTTTGCCATGTAAAAAACTGCATCAGTGTAAAGAAAGTGCAGGCACATGAATAGAGGATATTACTTTAAAAATATATATTTCCTTCTTTTGGCTAGTTTAAAGTCACAATTTAAATAAAAATATTCAGAAAAATTTATAGGTTTTTTTTTTTGTCAAAGTACACATTTTTTTTTAATCTTTACACAGAGTTTCACTCCAATATGTCTATGATGTAGCACACGAGAATACCCCTTAATTTTAAAAATGGAAAGTTAGGAAGAAAGATCAAAGAAAATAAATATTTATTAATAAGGACCTTAAAAATTATAATTATTTTAAAGGAAAAAAATTAAAATATAAATATTTAATTACAAAACTAACCCTAACCAAACTCTCTACATTTTCCCTAACCAAACTCTCTACATTTTCCCTAGCCACATCTTAACTATTTGACAATTTGTTATCAATTAATGTTCCATTTTCAAGTGTGTTCTTAAATTGAATTACCTTTTATTTAGATATGGAGATGCATGTGATATTGACTATTTATTTAGAAATTTATTTAATAATTTTAAATTTTTTATTTTCCATTTTTATAACATTGTGTTTAGATGCATCCTGTTTGTTTAAGTTTTTTTCCATGAAAAATCATACAGTTTTTATATATATATATTTAAAATTTTTAAAATAATCAAAATCTAGAAAGAGGTATATTTCTAATTATTTATATATTTTAGAATCTATTTTAACTTGGATAACTTTTAAGATAATCTGATGTGTATGAGAGAAAATGTGATAAAAATATTGAGTTGCATATGTTTTTTTATCAAAATATATATGGAGATATTGTCAAATTTGATAACTAACCGTCAAACGGTAGAGAAGGTAAATTTTATAATTAAAAATTTATATCTAATTTTTTGTCTTTGAAAATAATTACAATTCTTAATATCGTCATTAATAAATATTTTGTTTCCTTTTGTTCTTCTCCCTAATTCTTCCTTTTAAAAAGCATGTTCACGATCATTTAACTATAACATCATTTGTCTCAAATGATCATTTTTTTTATAATGGTTGTTTTCATTTTGAAAATTAAATTATGTCAGCATTTGAAATAATATTTTCCCAATGTTGTTCCAACCAGTCCACCAGAGCCCCTTGTTCAACCTCTAGCTACTGCTCAACACATTCCCTGTAAATACAACACTAAAACAACACTTTATAAAGGACTAAAACAATACTTTATAAAGTTAAGGAATTAAAATGAAACTTTACATGAAATTAAAAGATTAAATATGTACTTTTATTTAAGTTATACTATATATTACGAGTTATGAATAGTGTAATTATTTTTAGGGTTAAGTAGCAATGTTGTTCTGGAAGTTTTTTCAGGTTTAATTTTGCCCGAAATTTGAAAACGTAGCAATGGGTTGCTATTTTTCCATTAAAAACTAACGTTGACGGTTTAAAATTGACGTTGACCATTAATTTTTTAACGGAAAAAGATAATATTGCTACGTTTTTAAACTTTCGGTGCAACATTATATTGAAACTAAAAAAACTTTCAGAATAACATTGTTTGGATGTATACTTTCAGGGTCGATTTGCTACTTATCCCATATTTTTAAGGTTCTCTCTGTTTTTTTTTTTTTTTTAAGTACACAGGGATATTGCTTGAAATGTTAATTTCCATGCTTTTATTTGTTAATTATAAAAGTAAAGCGAATATTTAATATTCTGCATGGAGATTAATTAATTCAAATATTTATGTTAATATATAATCCAACGAGAAGAGAAAATTTATATGGATGGCGAGAAAAAAAGAACAATACAAAATCTAAGACATTACTTATAGGTTATAGCTATAGCCAATATTATCATACAGGAGTACAATGCAAATTAAAGATTTTCTCACGTAATTTATGTAATAATATAGGGTAAAGATGGCAATAAATTAAATTTCTTTTGGCTCATTAAAAAAAAAAAAGAATATACTCCCTCATGTCCTAAAGGTATGAATTAGTTTATGAGTTTTTTTTATCATAAGTGTACAATTTCAATCCCCGTGTTCCATCAATGAAAGTAGCTTCAATGTAAATAATTAAAAAAAATTATTTAAAAAAAAGTAACACATATTTTTAAAGAAATAACTATCATAGCAAAATTTCTTAATATTGGTGAATTAATTATCCGACTTTTATATTCAGGACAAGAGAGAATATTAAGTAAATGAACAAATTTTTGTCATGTAGAACGTGGCCCATGGAACAAGTGACACAATACATTATATGCTACGAGTATAAACACACACATATGAACGCATGATTTGTACATGGGAATGAACATTGAAGAACGGGTCATCCAATTGATAAAAAAAAAAAAAACGAACAGGTCATCCTATTTTCCCACCTTTCCCACATGCTTATTGATTATTGAAGTTATGTGTATTTCAATAAAATTTAGTCTTTTAACCACGACGGGTGGGCGTGATGGTTCAACATCTTGTCCCTTAAGTAAGTGGTTGGGGGTTCGATCCTCAACTCTTGTGAATGGAAAACACCCTGTGGCCAGCCTTCTACCGCTTCGTGCGGCGACGAGTAGGGTGAAGGATTAGTCTCATGGCTTATCGATCGATGGGGATACCTTGCGTAAGCAAAAAAAAAAAAAAAAAAAAAAATTAATCTTTTAAGTTTATATGAGGCATATTTTTAATCCTTTAAATATATAAAGTATATTTTTGATCATATAATCCTAACATTCTTAATGTTGCTAATAAAAAACGCTGAAGTAACATTATGTAATTAATTGCTATTAATTTTAAATTTAAAAATGTGTAAATTGAAGCTGTCAATATCAAAACCTTGATTATATTAAAAAAAATTTAGTATAATAATATAAATTTTAATAATCTATAAATCAAAACTTCAATTTCCTTTATAGGATTTGTTTGTTTATTTTAGTTTAATAATATAAATATATTATATTAAAAGTTAAAAGTTAAATATGCATTTTTAAGTGCACAATTATCATTTGAGTTTACTATATTAACATTTTCCGTTTGCAACATCAATAGTGTTAGAAATATATGATCAAAAGCATAAGAGACCAAAAACATATCTTATGTAAAACTTAAAGGATGTACTTTAGCCATAAATTATAATATGTTTAGCTAATAACATCACTTGCTAAATTTTTTATATTATTTTTAAATTGCATCTCATTTCCTATTTAAAAAAGACCATATGTTATTTGTAACATACTCCATTTTTTTGGAAAAAACAATTATTAATTAATTAAACCATTCATCAATATGTTTTATGCAAACAATTGAATTTTTTTGGATTTTACCAAACCCATACTTTTTAATTGAGTCTTATTTCAATATTTATCAAAATAACCAAATATACTAGAGTACGCCAAGTGAGCCTTAATGTAACAATATACAATAATTTAACATGTACCAAAAAGGTGGAAGCACTATTGTTAGCAAAAATAATTTAAACCTTCAAAGCCTTCCCAGATAGACCACACATTTCCCCCTCCCTTTTCTTCTCTATTATCTCAACTAATTTCTTTCTAATAAATTATAATTTAAATAAAAACTTTTATCTGGATAATTACATGACAAATTCATGTATCATGATTAATTCTTTCTTACATGTAATTAAATCCTAATATAAAAATTAGGATGTACAACTCCATTTTTTAAATAAAAAAACTGTTTGAATAAAACATATTGAAGAATGGATTAATCAACTTATTAATTAATTATTATTTTTTGGAAAAAAAATAATAATTAATTAATAAGTTGATTAATCCATTCTTCAATATGTTTTATTCAAACAGTTTTTTTATTTTTTATTTTTTATTTTTTTTTAACCAAGGCCCATACTTTTTAACTGAATCTTACTTCAAGATTTATCAAAATAACCAAAATATATTAGAGTATGCCAAGTGAGCTCTAATATGGCAACATCCAATAATTCAACATGTACCAAAAAGGTGGAAGCACGGCTGTTAGTAAAAGTAATTTAAGCTTCCGAAGCATTCTCTAATAGACCCACACATTTTTTTTCCTCCATTCTCTTCTCTATTATCTCAACTAATTTCTTTCTAATAAATCATATCTTAAATAAAAACTTTTATCTTAATAATTACATGACAAATTCATGTATCATGATTAATTCTTTCTTATATGTAATTAAATCTTAATTTATAAAAATTAGGATGTTACATTATTAATTGTGGTTTCAAATAGGATTTGCATCTCCCCATCCTATTGATGTTATTAGATTGAGAAAATGAACGGTTAAGATTTAGTATTTTATAAAAGTATTATGATCTTTTTTATTGTAATTAGATACTCCTCCTGGTCCTAATTATAAGACAATATTTGATTAGTTGACTTAATATTATTTTCAATTTTTTATTGTATTTGTTTTAGTAGTGTTTCTGTCTTTGCTTTGATTAGTTGTAACCTGTTATCCCCAAGAATGAAATACTCTAGAATTGTTCAAAAAAAGAGAAGAGAAAAAGAAAGGAGGAAAAAATAGATGTGGACATGTTCTAAATAAATTCCTTTGAAACACGAATTGAGTGAAAAATAATTCAATATCACTTTCTATTAACATCAAATAATTATTAAAAAAATAATGATTGTGCCATTAATGCCAAGAAAACTTTATTTTATCAACAAGGACGTGGATATTGAACATATGAACAATGGCGACAAGATTGCCGTGAAATAAAAGGATGTAGTGGCAAAGTCAAGTTGACCAGCAGGTGCTCAAAAGTCAAATTTGGCAGCGAATGATGGCTGCAACAATTGAACGTATTGGAGAGGTCATATAAAAAGGATCTAAGTGGAGAGAAAAAGACGGTCGTGCTTATCTTCTTTTCAACTAAATATCGATCTTAGATGTGTTAAATAATTAATTTATAAATATTACAAAATTAATTAAATTAATTATTTGTAATATACTTTAAATATTCCATTTAATCAGTACTTCTATTTATGAACCATTTAATATATGAACCTGCAAGGGTAGCTTGGGAAAAATTAATAAATTTAGAAGACAAAATGGATTAAAATATTATATCTAAGGCTAAAGCAACCCTCCCAAGTAAATCTTACATTTAGAATAATATGACTAACTTTTTTTTTTTTTTTTAAGAAAAAGAAAGCCTCGTCAGGGAGAAATATATTCAGTCATGATAGCTTCAGAAGAAAAATTGAACCTTGAGCACTGAATTAGAATATGCACTAAAAACCTTGACCATCTCATTCAATTCAAATATACCTCAATTACTTAGTAACTCAATAAGTTGCAATCCATCGTCAGCCATTTGTTATTACAAAGATATTTTGGAAAATATTAATTACTAAAAAAATTCATAATTTGTGTTATTGACCAGGTCATAAATAAAAAAGAATCGTTTTTTGGAATTTGAAACAGAAGTTCTACACCATACTTAATTACTGTTTTGCTTTTTACTAAATGGTAATGAGATGGTTTGAATCTAAGAATTTCTTTGTTTGCAGGAACTACTTGGTACTCCTCAACAATGAATGCACAGATTCAATATTCTGCCCATTTGCTTCAAACTATCTCTTAGAAAATGCAAGCATTCTCACATACTTTCTAGTTGGTCAATGTCAATTTCTGCAAAATATCAAAGCTGAAGACCGGCTTTTCATGGAATTCAACCAAAACCAGGAAAAAGCTAATAGAGCTTCCATTACTTGCATATACTAAAAGTCTACATTAACTTTGACGCTTGGGAATTTAGTATATTTTGACTGGGTTTTCTGGGTTACTAAAGAATGAATAATACAACAAAACAAAAGCTTTACAGATAGAAAACCTCTAGTCAACACAGTAACAGACTCATGGGAAAAAATAAGTGAAAACGAAACATCAAATTTAGTATGGCTTTCATACTTAGGAATAATCAACTTAAAACAGTTATCTTGTCATTATATCATCTTTCTTAACAGTAAAATCCCACAGGTCCCCATATTTCTCATTGAAATCCCATATGTCCATGGTATTATAGTCATTGATCAACTTGTCTCGAGCTCCCCTTTCCATATTGTATATCTCAGGTTCAAAGTGATGGGGTTTATCAGGTTTATCCATCTCAATGATGCAGAATATTGCAGTGAATAAACCTGTTGCAATGTATAAGTACTCCCCCTGAAAGACACGTGATGAGAATGATTATCTCTAAGCAAAGTTAAATTACAAAGTTACTTGTTATTCCCAGACAGAGTAGCCTTTGATTCGGCTATATAAAGCTTTATAAAGTGTCTGATCAAATGTAGAATTTAAAATCACCGGAGCATGGAAGAAAATCCCAGCTACAATGGCTGGGGGGTAAAGCCATGAAATAAGCCCTGCAAAGTAATGGAAATAGAAGTTCTTAGCCGAACATGTTGGGATTTTCAAATGGAAAAATCTTGAGCGTGGTTCTTAGGTGTTTGTTGTTGATGAGTTGTATAATAAAGTAGTGATATATTCTCTCTGGTGTTTAATGTAAAACCTAATTACCTAATCAGATTAGATTAATTAAGAAATTTAGTTAAATTAGTTAATAAGACATGTTTTTCTAAAGTACCCTAATTATCTTTATTAATTCATTTCATTTTTTTTCTTACTTGATTATTGTTGAGGGTGCATCGATAGGGATAAATTAGGAAAAGATTAACAAATATGAGAAATAGATTTTACATTTAGAACCAAGATTGACTCCTCAATTTGGTTCTACATTAAGGAATGGTGGAGTACAAATTGTTTTTGTAAGGAACTTCACCTAAATATTTGTCATATTGCAAATTGTAAACTACTGAAGACGTAGGCGAATCGCACCTTGAAATCCTGTAGGGGGTTCTGCTGCTGCTATCTCTTCAGCAAGTAAACCCCAAAATGTTCCTGAAATGAGCCCTTATTAGTTAGCCATCAAAAGTTGCCTTCAATTAGGAACAAGTAATTCTCCACCCTAAACAATAATGAAAGCTGCTCGTTTCCTTAATTCAGGACTACTTTTTGAACGTGTTATAAGCATGTAATGTTCCTCACTAATATTAACCAAGCCATTTTCAGTTATCATTAACACTGATTTCTGCTGTACCCCAGAATCAATCAGTCTTCCATGATAAATTTCTAGGAATTGGTTCTGATTCTTGAAACATCAATCTATCTGTAATTGGTACTGATGCATTACAGAAGAAAAAAACACACCATTGAGATTCAGTAATACTCATTTAGACCCAGATCAAAGTCCAACTGGAATCTCAAAGTTTTGGTTGAAGAGAAACTTTACAGAATTGAATAGGTACTATATATGTGGAACCCATTTCCCTGCCTAAAAGAATAGGCAGGGAGCTCGGCCCCTTTGGACCGTTCATTTTTTTTTACTTTATGTTTTAAAAAAAAAAAAATTATTTTAATGGGTAGAAAATCTAAAACAAAAATAATCTCACAATTAATATATTTTTTTAAAATGATTTTTTATTTAAAAATCACCAAATAAAAAAAATTAAATCTGGACGCCCCCTTTGCATAGGTAAGAAAACGGGTTCCTATTTATGCTTTGTCTTTCTTGGGGGATGTTAATATGCATAAATAATATCAACAAGTAGAAAATTTGAATAGATTATCGCCTTTATATTTTTGCTCCTCTTTTCCTTTCATATAAAGTAAATTTGTTCCTTCCATTCAATGGTCGAATTTCTGGCTGTAGTCAACAAAGGCCAGTCCCCGAAAATTTTCCATACGTAGCATTCATAAGATTAAAGTTTTCCATCAAAATATTACAACTAGAATACCCAAACACTATCAAATGTTAAAAATCAACTGTCACAAAGCTAAAGCTTATGAGTATCCTCCATCGACCATATTCATCAGTAGGAAGCATCAGGTCACACGAATATGGTGCTAAAGCTCACAAGTGATTTAAAAGGACACAACTCTCTAATATGAGTATCACCGTATGTAAGACGTAGGTATATCCCTTTTCCCAAATTCTTTATAGCATAAAAAAGAAGTGTCAAGACATCGAACCACAGAAATATTTAGAAAATTAGCCAACAATAAAGTAAACATTACACCAAAAAAACTCTCATACCTTTTTTCTCTCCTTCGAAAAAAGTGTGGTGCCCATCATACTCTCCGTACTTGAAATCTTCCTGAAATATATCCGCAATACAAATCAAAATCAAACCCAACCAAGATAATCCCTAAATCCCATTAATCACACGCAATGAGCTATCCCCAATGTGTAGAGAAAAATTTGTGGATTAAAACATACAGAGCTAATGCTATTAGTTTCCCAACGATCTAAGGGATCTTCATTGATATCGGGTTCGATCTCAGCAAAACCCGCAGCATTCAACCTCGTCGACGAGGGGCTGCTCCGAATGCTCAAAACTTGTTGCAATTTGAGTGGTGTAGGAACTGATACAGATCTAGGGTTGAAGTAAGAAGAAGTGAATTTGGGAATTGAATTTGCAGAGAGAACTGAGAGTGAAGAACGAAGCGCCATGCTTTCTGTTTGTTCATTATCTTCTTTCTGTTATCCGTTATGATGGGCTTTAAATTGCTCGCGGCTCGCTTCCGCTTCGTAATAGTAATCCTTGATACAAATGTGGACGCGTGGCACCTCATGGTTCATCCCCGCACTTTTTTTAAAAAATAAAGATTAATTGCTTATACTGAGAATTTCATGACCGGTTAGATTCACGGAACAGATTCTCTCCATATCTCTTTTCTCATTTTCTCTTATCCGTTCAATCTGGACCGTTGATTGAGAAAGTGAGAAAAAAGTAAAAGTAGTATTATATTGATTGGATGAATGTGATTTAGAGATTCACACAACTCATTTTCGGGGTCATGTTTCTCTATTCGTCAATTTCCTTATCATTTTTTATAATTTATAAATTTTGTTTATCCAATGAATCTAAAAGGTCACATCATTAAATTATACTTTTTAGATTTTTTCTTCATCTTTCCAATCAACGGTCAAGATGGGCTCATGAGAAAATAGATAATGAGAAGATCTCTTTCCCATTTTCGAACCCTCCTCATCCTTATACAGTGAAGTTCTTGGATTGAGTAAACCTAAGAAATTATAAGTCTACTAGATATCATGAACTGAGTTTGGACATGTCTTTCCACCATCTTCAAAAGACACATGAGCAGATTAAATCAGAGATCAAGCTTTGAAAAAATGGCATGGGAATACCAACCTAAGTGCACTAAGAAAAAGAAAAAGAAAGAAGAAAAGAGGTGCGGTTAGGAACCCATTTATAAGTTCAATTGGTAAATTACTCTTCAGGACAAGCCCCCTCATAGTTGGGGCAATAGAAAGCCTCAAAGGTATAAAGAATCATCATATTTTGTCTCGTTGTGGAACATAATTATCTTCTTGTAGCTTGCTTGCTATCATTTCGTGTTATAAAAATGTGTTATTAGTATTAAGAAGTTATAAATATCGAAAACTTCGTTTGTGTTGATGTCGTGAGTACTTTGAAATTTGGTTTGTCAACTTATGTGTAATACACCACTTATGAATCTATATAAAGGAGGGGTTGTAAGACTTTTTTTTTTCCGCCCAAAACAGTCAATTTTATTACCAAAACAAATCAAAAACTACAATCACCAATAGCCGAAGCCAAAAAAACACTCAAAAGACCTAGAGTTAAAACCTACCACACATCAAAACCAAAACTAAACCTATAGCAACAACAAACTAAGGAAACTAAGCCTATAGAACTAAGGAGCAAGTGAGATACCCGAATCGGTTATCCCACTCCTTCTCTATCCTTATGCGCTTTGTTACCTTGCTGAGCCACCAGGGATAATGAGACCCCATGCAGTGAATCAAGCAAGCTCATAATTTCATTAACCAGATCCCGACAGCGCCATTCACATCCATCGGATCTTTTATTTTTTAGCATCCTGTACAGAACCTCGCAATCAATTTCAAAAATGACCTGGAGATACAGGAATTTACCTTGGAGCCGCAAAGCCTCCCTTAGTGCTATACACTCAGTCATGAAAGGTGAGTCCGTAGCCACAGGTCTCCCTAAGCCACCAACAAACTCTCCCTTGCTATTCCTGTAGACAACTCCTATCCCAGAACTACCATTAGCTGATTGGAACGCACCATCAGAATTGAGCTTCACAGAACTAGCAGCAGGTGCTGACCATGTCAAGTGTCGGGTCACTTTTTCTGTATATACTTTTTTAGTACAAACATTCTCATTCTCTTTGACTTCCAAAACTCGGCCACCGTGAAACGACCCTTCTTACCACCACATTAGCATTCGGCCAATCCCCATTAAACACCCAACTACATCTCCCCTTCCAAATCCACCAACACGTTGTAGCGAACAGCAACTTGCCATAGTTATCCAACAACCCCTTGCCACCCAGCATGTCACACAGGCAATCCTCACAACGTTTTACATCCCATTTACTAAAACTAAGTCCCAATGGGCTGCCAAACCAACAAAGCTTGGTCCAAGGGCACAAAAATAACACATGTTCAATTGTTTCTTTTTCAACTAAACAGATCGGACAAAGAGGGTCTGCAGCACATTTTCTTCTAAACAAGGCCTCTCTTGTAGCTACAGCCCCTATACCTATTCTCCATAAGAATTACGAGAATTTTGGGGGACTACAACCTCCAAATATTCTTCCACAAGGCACAAGGGACGAGAGGTAGACGTACACAGGTCTTTCGGAATAACCACATCCACACAAGCCCGCACCACCTGAATAGCTCGATCTGACCGTATACTGACCATCTCTGTTTGCTAGCCACACCGCCACATCAGTATGAGCATTAGGAGCAATGGACGTTTTCATGATAAGATCTCTTGCCACACTACTGATTCTAGAAGCAATAGCACTCAGATCCCAGCTGCCATTCTTAATCAGGTCTGCCACTCTCAGCCTACTGTCCTCCACAGTCATATTGTTGTTTTCCAGGATACGATCAGGCAACCCTTGGATCCAAGGTTCATTCCAAACACTGATGTTTTTCCAATTGCCAACCTTCAAGTATACGTTATTAAGCAACAAGTCCCGCCCCTCCAACAAACTTGACCAACCCTAAGAGGCATGATTCCCTTTCTTTGCGATAAGGAAAGTCCCCTTTGGGAAATATATTCCTTTTAGCATCTTACACCAAAGATCATTAGGCTGAAGCATCAACCTCTAGGCTGTTTTTGCTAGTAGAGCATGATTAAAGCATAGCATATCATGAAACCCCATGCCACCCTCAAATTTCCGCTGAGTTAGGGATTTCCAACTCTTCCAATGCACCGAGCCCGAGTCACTTTTCTGCCCCCACCAAAAGTTAGAGATTAAGCTATCGATCTCAAAACATGATTTCTTGGGGAAAAGGAAGCACGTCATAGGGTATGTAGGAATAGCATTAGCCACCGCCTTAATTAGAACTTCCCTACCAGCGAAAGTGAGTAACTTTTGCCTCCAGCCCTGTAGTTTTAGGCCGATCCTATCCCTCACAAAAGCTAAGGCAGCTGACTTAGAGCATCCCCAAACGACTGGTAGACCAAGGTATTTGCCCGGCATATCAGAATGTGAAATCCCCAGCCAAGGTGAAACGTTCATTTTGACCCTCGGCGGTGTATTAGCAGAGAAATAAATGCTAGATTTTTCAAGGTTCACAAGCTGTCCTGAGGCCTCACAGTACACATCTAGTATCCTTTTGAGGACCTTGCAATTTAGTTCCTCAACATTGGCAAAAAGAATAGCGTCGTCAGCCAAAAAACAATGGGACAAGGTTGGGGTTGCACGAGCCAACTTCACACCCCTTAACTCACAACAATCAATGTGATGCTGCAACATAAGAGAAAGCACTTCAGAGGCCAGTATAAACATATACGGAGAAAGGGGATCGCCTTGCCTCACACCCCTTCCCGGATTAAACTCATCCACCTTAAGGCCATCCACTTGAAGGTTAAACGCAGTGGATATGATACACTCCATAATCCAGCCCACCCATCCCCTACAAAATCTTATTTTTAACATCATCGCCTCCAAAAAGTCCCATTCCACCCGGTCATATGCCTTATTCATGTCAATTTTCAGAGCTAGTTCCCATTTCTTGCTGTTTTCTTATGTCTCAAGTAATGAAATGCCTCATGTATGATTAAGATGTTGTCTTGAATCATACGACCGGCAATAAAGGCACGGCCGGTTGGGCGAATTAATCCGCTCATCACACTCTTCATCCGATTAATTAGGATCTTCGCAATGATTTTATAAGACACATTGCAAAGTCCAATTGGTCTATAGTGATTGACACCTTCCACGGTTTGTCCACTTTGGGAATGAGAACAATGTTAGTGGCATTAATTCGCTTAGACACGAACCACCCCCAAAAATTCCTTGACCATCGCACATACCTCTTTGTTAACCTCTTGCCAAGCAGCCTGGTAAAACAGGCCAGAATAACCATCCGGTCCAGGTGCCTTAGTAGCGCCAATCTGAAATACGACATCCTCAATCTCCTGATCTGTTACCAGCCTCATTAAACTAGCATTGTCATCTGCTGTAACTACCTCTTTTACATATGCAATAGTCTGCCCCATAGGCTGAGGCCCTACCGAACAGAAGAGGCCTTGGTAAAAGGTGCTGAAAGCTCTATTTATGTTGTTTCTTCCCTCCAACCAGACACCACTTCATTATTTAGGTGCAGTACCTTATTTCTTTGACGTCTTTGAAGTACGCTATTATGGAAGAACTTCGTGTTTTTATCACCGCAAGTAAGCCAGGAGATCCTTAATCTCTGCCACCAATATGATTCCTCCTTTGCCCAAACGTCCTCAATCTGACGCGTTAAAACCTCAGCCTCATTCAGTTTTTCCAAAGTTAATACACCAGACGTGCAGTGAGTTAAACGTTGCCTTAGGAGATCAATGGCCTTCCTGAAATCAGGGAATACTTCCTTGCTCCAGTACATAAGTTTTTTCCGCACACCGTCAGCCTATTAATCAAATCTCTCATCTTATCTACATTAATCAGTTTGCCTCCAAGCCAACCTTCACTCACAATGCTCTGAAAATCCTCATGTTGTACCCAAATGGCCTCAAACTTGAATGACCTGAATGTTTTTTCTTCATAGAAGCGTCAATCGGTAGTGTATGGTGGTGCGAGCCAATGGGGTCTATGTGAAATACCATGGCATGGTCAAAATTCTCCCGAAACTCCATATTTCCCAATGCACGATCGAGCCTTTCTCTCACAGTAGTCCTAGTCCTTTTATTGCACCAGGTAAACCTAGAGCCTTTAAACTCCAAGTCCATTAGATTACAATCAGCCAGCAAACTCTGAAAATTTATAACCTTCCTCATTGCTCTCGGGTTACCACCCTCTTTTTCAGCCTACGATAATAGATCGTTAAAGTCCCTACCAACGACCGGGGTCGGAAAAACCAGCCGACCAAACCACGTATCAAGTCCTAAACCATCCTCCTGTCCCTCTCCTTTGGTGGCCCATACACAAAAGACACATAACTTGGGGTTGTAAACCGTGGTAATTCAATTAATGTGTGAATGAGATTCTTAGACTTATACAGAGATGTAACACTGACATCATCCTGCCACCATAAGGCCAAACCCCTAGATAAACCCGTAGGATCCACATACACTTCATGGTCGAACCCACATCGTCGCCTCGCTCTCATAACTCTTGCCGAGCCTAATTTGGTCTCCATTAGGAAGATTCGAAGGCTAATGCCTATTCACCGATCCCTCAGATTACGATTGTCAAGGCTCTTCCCGTGCCTTGACGGTTCCATGATAAGATTTTCATGAGGCCTTGGTAGTTGATAAAGGCCAGCCACCAGCAACCATCTTCTTCCTTTTACCACTACCAGCTTTAAACGTAAAGGTAGAGCTCGTAGTGTCATATGTCTCAGGTTCCTCCATTACATCATCCAATTGTCCCTCCTCCATAGGAATGTTCTCCTTGCCACCCCCTCCTTTTCCTAGTGCCTCTTCTAATTCTCACCTTGACCTTCCGTAAATCCCTAGCAAAGGTAGAGATATCAGCTATAGGATTGAGGTTCCCCATATTAACTCCTCTTTTTTTCGGATTCACTGATTCCCAGTCTTCAGCTGCACTCCTTTTCAGGCCAAGGTTGCCCAGACTATCAATCATTGCATTCATCTCCTTACCACAAAACGGAACCAGGGCTAAAGGATTTTCAACGTGTACCTGAGTAGGAGTAGATACCACTGGTGAACTCGTCCTATCAGTCTCCTTGATCAGCCCAGCCTCAAGCTCCTCTTCTTTGTTCAGTCCACTATTAGCAACCCCCTCAGTAGTGTTTAGTGAAGGCTTTGATATGTTTAAGCCACTTTGTCTACATCGATCTCCCAGCAATACATTCAGATCAGAGCCCATAGTTCCCTCTTCCCTAAGACGCCCTGAATCTCCATCCTTCCCCTGATCCCCACGCCTTGTCTTAGGTCCAGGATTAGCTGGCTTGATAGAGAAAAGGTCCTCAGTCAAATCGCTAGAGCCACTTTCCTCTTCCTTCTTAGTAGCGAACGCTCTGTTCTGAATTGCCTCAGCCTAGTTTCTTTTTATCGATTCTGCTTCAGCACCATCAGGCTGAATCACTACCAGAGCATCATCCCAGCTACGACAAACAGTAGTTGCTAACCAAGCCCCAAACCGTGGTTCGCTAGAATTAGGACTTGATCTCAACTTCTCATCATCGCAATCACGATTATCGTGGCCAATTTTGCCACAAGAATAGCAGAAATTCTGAAGCTTCTCATATCTCACCGAGATCCATATATTCCCGCTGTCAGGCTTAGGTAACTAGAATCCATGTACCATTGGCTTCCGTAAATCTAACAATACTCGAACAGAAGGAAATTGCGAAAAAACTTGCCATCGTAATGTGGATCTTCAGCTATCAGTACCTTCCCGACATGACCACTGATAGAGATCGCATTCTCCAAGCACATCGCCTCCAACGGAACGTTGTGGATCTAGATCCAGAACGGGCTTCGACCAAAATCAAACTCCTCACATGTCTTATACCTCTGTCTTTCCATGAGATTTAGAAGGCAACCGTTAATAGACCACGACCGTCCTCGAAGAATCCTAGCGTACTCCTCTCTATCTTCAAACTTGAACATAAAGGCATTCCCAGCCGAATTCGACAATATCAAGACCTGTTTGAAGATTCCACGCTTTTCATAAGATTGATAGCAGCGTGGAACGTGTATACGGTTTATTTGTCAAGATCTTGCCAACCAAGACCCGCTCTGCGTCCTCTTCCTTCCATACCAGCGGCGACGAGATGTGGATCTCCTCCATGGAACGGAAATAGATGATTCTCGCGCCCAACTCACCCTCACCACTCTCGCTTGGCGAAGAGAACAAAGTTCCCACACTTACGCGGGGAAAAATTGAATGTCATCATAGAAACACGAGGGTTGTAAGACTTGAAAAAGCAAATTTGTATGATAGTTTGATAACAAGAGTTTAGAGTGTTTTCTTATTATGAGAATATGAGTTCTCTAAAATCTTTTCATTATTTTGAAAACATGAAGTGATATTTTACTTTTGTCTTTAGAGGTTAAGTGTCAATATTTATCTCTTTTAAGGATTTAGTGTATAAAAAAGAATCTAACCATAATTCGTTAGATTTATGGATGGTTAAAGAATCGGTTTACTGCTTAGAGACTAAGGGCTTAAAGTAGCTATGAGGCTTTACTTGAATTAAAATCTCGATGCATTAAGCATCACTCTTTAGACATTTCTAATTTCCATGGTTTAGAACATAAATTATAGAAAAATCTTACTTTAAGAATTAAATTACCAATAAGTTTAATCCGTGTGAAACATTATAAAATGACAAATAAAATTATATTAACGTATAAAAATAATTTATTAGTAATACTCTTTATCATAGAATCCTCAATAATTTTCCCTTATATATATATATATATATATATATATATAATAAACAATAACTTTTAAAGGTACACAATATGGATCCATATATTTCCAAACTTGAAACTTGGTCTCCAATATAAGCTTAAGGGGTTGAATTTAGTCTAAAATATAAGATTTATGTCAATTTCCCCTTTATATCTATCGTTTTCCCTAAATTAGTTTATTAAAATTGTAAAATGATATATAATTTAATGTTACATAAGGTTATGTCACATTTTCTCAAATTAACCAATTTATTTCATCTCCTTAATCTACTTAAATTAATTAAATAACTCTTATATTAAGGATAAAGTGGCTAAGATGTATTATTGTTGAGGAAAAGGTCCCAATTCATATAGATTTATTGATGAATGTCTAAAATTTCTTATTATTCCTTAAATTTTAATTCTTATATACAAAAAAAATGTAGATAATATTATTTAGTACCAAATTTATGTAAAACAACAGTTTAAATAAAAAGGTTTCCCAAAAATTAAAATAAAAAATCTAAAGGGAAAATGACATTTAAATACCACATGAACTTCCAAAACTGAGAAAAGGCAGTAAAATTTCGAAATGACGAGAGAAGGGATGGAGTGGGAATTTGGGTTTTGCATATTTTGGCAAAAAGACCAAAATGCCATTAAGCTCTTTAAAGAAAACAGAACTGAAGGATTTAGTTGAAATATGGGTCTTCATTCTCTCCACCAGCATGGAACCTCCAGCTTGTTATTGCTCAAACCTATTCACCCGATATCGTTCCCAAAATACACTTATCAAAAATCGTGGGTCCAATCTCTCTCATCTCGCTTGTCTTCGTCCCTAAAAGTAGCTAATCTGGTTTGTCGAAATTTGTATTCTCTGTCTCAGCTTGTTACAGTTGAAGCCTATCCGTCGCATCAAACCTCTAGCTTGTCATAGGTCAAATGCTCTCACCTCAACATTGCCCCAAAAATGCGCATATCAAAAATCGTGGGTCCTATCTATTAGTCGTAGTGTATCACCAAAGAAGGGGGTGAATTGGTGAATTATAATAAATTAAAGCAATCTTAACAGATCATTAAATCAACAAGGAAGGGTTAGAAATATATCATCGAAGTGTGCACAAAGATTTATACGGTTCGGCCTTAATATCTTGACCTATGTCCAGTCTTCGAGCGTCATGAGATTTCCACTATTTTTCAACGATTACACAAGCTTACAAAGTAACCTCACCAGACTCAAGAGTAATCCTCACCAGGACTCCTCACCATTATAAATGTAATCGGACAACCACACTCAAGGTCCCGCTACCTTGAGATTTTACAACAATCAATTGAATGATAAAGACTCTCTTACGAGTAAATGTATGAACATGAAGTGTATGAATATCACAAGATATTTCAAAGAGTATTAATGAGCAATAAATTTTTATTGTCATTGGTTGGTGGCTTTGTATTAAATGCTATGGCTTTTATAGATGAACTCCATTGATGATCATTGGAGAAGCTTCAAACTATCTGTTATGAGATTTCAAACTTTCCGTTAGACTCAGAAGCTTTCTGTTAGACACAAACCGAAGTCGTTGGAAGATTTGAGGATATGTCACTTTTGTATCGTTGTTAAAAATCTTTATATGACATCCCTTTGGTCTCTATAATTGACTAAGGATGAGTCGTTTTTGCTTTCATCGGAATGAGTGTCTTAGAAGATGATCATTTGACCCTTTCTCGAATTGTATTCTGTGTGTGCTCTTTTTTTCTACTACGACATTTAATGTTTTGACTCAAATTTTGCTTTTTGAGGATTTTCACGTAATTCTTCAACTAATCATTTGAAACTCACTAATAAACATGTTTATAAGTATTGAGAATAATAACAAGTGATAATCAGAAGTTATAGAATGATAACTGAAGAATTTGAATTTACAAAGACAAAGATTGTAAAAACAATTGAACCAATACTCAAGTATTAACTTAGTGTACTCGGGTACTATACTTGAGTAACTTAAAACATACTCAAGTATTCTTCAAGATCTCAAACATCAGATTCTGGCAATGTCTTTTGTGCTTAAACAATGCTCGAGTACTCTTCAAATATTTCTTAGAAAGCTTTGCAGTGTTTATGCTAACAAACGAGAATACTCGAGTACCAGGATCCCCTACTCG
Source organism: Acacia pycnantha (assembly GCA_025563575.1). Classification (NCBI taxonomy): domain Eukaryota; kingdom Viridiplantae; phylum Streptophyta; class Magnoliopsida; order Fabales; family Fabaceae; genus Acacia; species Acacia pycnantha. The sequence continues at coordinate 92,484 of JAMWYP010000626.1, forward strand.
AGTATCGTACTCGAGTAATACAACTGTATACTCGAGGATTACTCAGAAAGCCAACCATTACATTGTGAACAAACATCTGTATTCAAGTAACGACTTCCATACTCAAGTATTACTAAAGCATACTCGAGTATTCATCAATCTTTGAGGCCAGAGAGAGCAATTAAGCTTCGGTTCTGGTAGAAACACAATACTCGAGTACTTACTTGGATACTCGAGTACTTATCAGAATATGTTTATATCAACAACAAGAGGTGAGTCTTGGGTTGAGGCTTTGGTTATACTCGAGTAATCACTTGAATACTAGAGTATCTGACCTATCATACTTGAGTATTGCTTCCAATACTCGGGTATGCTCACCTCAGATCTCACTGAATTAAATCATTTTTACTTTTTCAAGTTTGTTATCATCAAAACATAAATCCAACAACCAATACTATCCGAAAGGAGGCTGGCATAGTCGCATGAAGGAAATGTTCTATGGTGGGAATGACAAGAAAACATTAGGTAGAGATGGAATCGTAATGTTTATTTTTCATTTAACTATGTAGTTGTTGTCATACAAAATCTGGTTTTTTGTAAATGACAATATTGTGCTTGTCATTACTATTACTACTTTAGTAAATGGTGACAATTTATTGTAAGTAATGTATATAGGCAGGACCATGTTCTCTGGGATGGATGACTTGTATGCATTAGGTGTACATGGAATGAGTAATGTTCACAAGCCATTTGACCATTTGCATGATAGTTGTTATCATGAACATTTTTGGTTTTTAGTCAACGACGTTATTGCACTTGTCATTACCATTACTAAACTTGTCAATCTCAAAACGATTTTGGTCATAGCCCACAAATGTTGAACAATACTTTCTCACATTTTTTCATTAGTTAACGTATTTGTCAAAACCATTACAATTCTTGTCAACATTATTAATGTTCTAGGCAATGCCATTATGACATTGGTCACATCCCACAAATGTTGGACAATCATTTCTCATTATATTTCAATAGTAAACGCATTTGTCAAAACCGTTACAATTCTTGTCAAAATCATTAATGCTTTAGGCAATGCCATTATGACTTTGGTCACATCCCACAAATGTTGGACAATCCTTTCTCACTGTATTTCAGTAGTAGAATTATTTATCAAAACCGCTATAATTCTTGTCAAAATCATTAATGTTCTAGGTAATGTCATTACGACTTTGGTCACATCCCACAAATGTTGGACAATCCTTTCTCACATTTTTTCATTATCTAACACATTTGTCAAAACCGTTACAATCCTTATCAAAATTATTAATGTTCTAGTCAATCCTATTACGAATTTTGTCAAACCCATTATTAAAATAGTTAATACCATGATTGAGTTTGACATGATCATTCCTCATTTACTAACTTCTTGTACAAAAATGAATACCGATTGTAATTTATGAATAAAGGCACATATGTACAACTTTGATTAATACATAGATGTGGAATTTATTCATATGCGCATAACTTGTTAGCAAAGCTATACAAATTCCACTATTTTAATAATGAGTTTGACAAAATTCGTAATGAGATTGACTAGAACATTAATGGTTTTGACAAATGCGTTAGCTAATGAAAAAATATGAGAAAGGTTGTCCAACATTTGTCGGATGTGACCAAAGTCGTAATGGCATTGCCCAAAACATTAATAATTTTGATAAGAATTGTAACTATTTTGAAAATTGCGTTTGCTATTGAAATACAATGAGAAATGATTATCCAACATTTGTGGGATATTACCAAAGTCATAATGGCATTGCCTAGAGCATTAATGATTTTGACAAGAATTGTAATTGTTTTAAAATGTGTTTGCTATTGAAATATAATGAGAAATGATGGCCTAATATTTGTGGGATGTGACCAAAGTCGTAATGACATTGCCTAGAAAATTAATGATGTTGACAATAATTTTAATGGTTTTGATAAATCCGTTAGCTAATGAAAAAATGTGAGAAAAAATTGTCCAACATTTGTAGGCTGACCAAAGTCGTTATGAGATTGACAAGTTTAGTAATAGGAATGACAAGTGCAATAATGTCGTTGACAAAAAACTAGAAATATTCATGACAACAACTATCATGCAAATGGTCAAATGGCTTGTGAACGTTACTCATTCCATGTACACCTAATGGATACAAGTTATCCATCCCAGAGAACATGGTCTTGCCCATATACATTACTTACAAAAAATTGCCACCATGTACAAAAGTAGTAATAGTAATGACAAGTACAATATTGACACTTACAAAAATCGGATTTTGCATGACAACAACTACAATGCACATAATTAAATGACAAGTAAACATTACAATTCCCTTCACCTAACGTTTTCTTGTCATTCCTACTATAGAACATATTCTTCATGCAACTATGCCAGCCTCCTCTCGGATAGGACCCACGATTGCCAACTAGTGCATATGGGGACAATGTCGGGGTGAGAGCGTTTGACCAACAACAAAATGGAGGTTCGACGCCAGAGGACAGATTGGAGCCCAATGTTTGAGGTTTGTAATGAGCTGAGACAGAGAAGACATATTTCGGCAAACCAAATTAGCTGCTTTCGGGGACGAGAACAAAGACGAGCTGAGCGAGATTGGACCCATGATTGCCGATAAGTGCCTTTTGGGGACGATGTCAGGGTGAGCAGGTTTAAGCAATAACAAGCTGGAGGTTTCACAGGAGGAGAGAACGAAGACCCAAGTTTCACCTAAATCCTTGAGCTCTGTTTTCTTTAAATGAGCTTAAGGGTATTTTGGTCTTGTTGCCAAAATATGCAAAATTCAGATTCCCATCCCATCCCTTTTTTGTCATTTCCAAGTTTTAATGGTCTTTTTTGAATTTTTAAAGTTTAAGTGGTATTTAAATATCATTTTCCCAAATCTAAATAATCTTACTAATTTTAAGGGACACACTGTAGATTTATTTATTTATATATCTTGCTCAACGCGTTTAATGCCTCTACTTCAAGCACAAAAGATTCCCTCATTTTCGTTGACCCATCTGGACTCATTTCTGTGTGGGTGTGAGTTCTCTTCCTCCCTCACTCTCTTCCATACTTGCATACACATCTTACATTATTCATTCCATTTGCCGAACTCCCCTTCGTGCGAATAAATCGCATGTTCATTTTCCTGTAACTCATCATTAGATTGGTGAAGGATTTGTTTATTTTTTTCGGAGGGTAAGCATTGCCAAACAAAACCTGATTTTTCTTCAATAAAAGCCCCAAAAATGAGCTCACAATTTAGTAAGGCTGACTGGTGAAGAATAAATTTATTAAAGTGGGCAAAATATACTTACAATGAAGCTTTTATAATTGGCATCAGTAAGTATATATATTCTCAAACTTTTTCTGAGTTAAAGTTCAAGTGATTCCTTGGGTTTTCCCTGAAAGATTTAAGGAAGATAGAATAAACGAGGAAATGTCCCAAATTTGGTGTCAAATCAGATTTTAAAACTTGGCTATGGGATTAGAGTTGTTAACGCTGCAGCTTCATTTGGGTGTTTGGCCCATGGTTTGTTCAGAGAGATTGCACAGTAGATACGGGAAGAGATTGAGGGATTTGGTATTTGTTTCTCATTCTTCGTAGAAGACTTTTTGTGCCTATTCTTTTCTAAAGCCTGAAGTATGGTTCGCATCATAAATCCATTTATGCAATAAAATTTACATTGTACAGGGGGAAAAATCTTTTCTTCTGGAAAACGGATCTAATAACAGTATTGGAGATTGAATTTATGGAGCTGGAAGATTCTAGCAAGTTCAATTAATTTAGATGCTACAGTACATTTTTTCTTTGTTCATCGTTAAGATGGTTTTGGTCATGTTATTTGCAGTAGAAGCTTCTTAGTTGTGTTAGCCTGAACAATTCAGAACCTGGTCCACACATGGATATGCAAACAGGGATGGATGCAACAATGGAGGAAGAATATGCCTACCAGTCTAACTTACTTCAAGAATTCACACATATCTCCAACATTGACAAGGCATGGATTTTCAAGTCAGATAGCTGTAAGCATTTTTTATCATCTATTTTTTTCTTCCTTCACCCTCTTTGTATTGATCATGATAGTTTGATTGGTGATGATGTTTCTAACATAATTTTTTCCATAGCATTGAGCTCTCAGGGAATGTTTTGTATTAGCCAGCCCAATCTTTTGGAAAACAAGAGAAGAAATTTCATTCTATCCTCTACCATATTCAAGGAAAGCAACAGTTCTGTAAATTTTCATTGGGCTCCATTTCCCATAGAGATGTCTGGGGTTTCTATAATTGTTCCATCCCGTTCTGGTTCAAAACTTCTAGTGATTCAAATCCTGAGAATGAAGGATCTTCTCACTTTGAAATTTGGAGTTCATCTCACATGGAAAAGGAGTTTCATATCCCCCAATCAGTGCATGGTTCAGTTTATACTGATGGATGGTATGCTGTGATATGTGACTATATTTCCTATTGTTATTCGCTTACGCTATTCATTGTTAAACTGGTAGTCTATTTAATGCACCACTGTTAGTTGCTTGATTAGTTTATTTTTGAAGTTATAAAGGTCAAGCATAAAAGATAATTTTTCTATGGCATAGGTTTGAGGGAATCTCTTGGAACTTGGGTGAAACTTGTATAGCATATATAGCGGAAGAGCCCTCTCCTGTAAAGCCCACATTCAATTGTGTGGGCTACAAGAAAGGGCGTTTTCGGACAATGATTGTGGCAGCTGGAAAGGTCAAAGGGATTGGGAAGATGGTTGGGGAGAAACTTATGCTGGAAAGCGGCAACCTTCACTTTTTGTCATCAACATCAATAGGTTTTTCATCTTTCATATGAATGCCAAAATAATATTGGATAATTTTTATAAAAATGTCAATTTAACTAGTGTTTTTACAGTGGAGAGGTGCAGATGGTCAAAGGAATTGACAAATCTTTGAGTGTTGGCCAAGTTGTGTGGGCTCCTTCTACTCATGGCTCAGAGCAATATCTGGTTTTTGTTGGATGGCCAACTGCAACAAGAAAACTTGGTATGAAGTATTGTTCTAACAGGGATTCTTCATTATATGCAGTTAAAGCGCCATATCACGATTCAAGAACTTTTGAAACAGAGCCACTGTAAGTTACTTTTCACAAGATCCTCTTGATCCCCTTGTTTAAATATGTGATAGGAAGTGAATGTATATTGTTAATTTATTTCTACGCTAAATCATGAAAGTAATGCTGCAGACATGGCAACAGTGGGAAGATGCAGGCTCTTAATCTAACTCAAAGCATAAGTAGTGCCCTTTTCCTCGATTTAGGTAAGCTGCTGGATCAGATTCTTATTGTTGGGATTTGTTGCCCAATACACATTAGGTTAAATTTGTGCATTTGTTACTTACTCTTCATTTGTGTTTTTCTTGTGGATGATGACAAAGGATCTGTTCTCATTGAAAACAGATCATTTTTCAGAACTTTTCAGCTTTTTGTGCACCTATAACGTAAGATATTCACATGGAAGTTGAAAAGATAGCCAAACTTAAGGATCTTTTACTGGATTGAGGTGGTTGTTC
>JAMWYP010000627.1:0-97793 GCA_025563575.1 Acacia pycnantha
GAACCTCATATAATTTAAGTCCTCAAATTTAGTAATATATAAAACTAATATTTACCTTATTAATTATCAGGTCTTTAGTTCTCTCTCTACCTTGTGCTTGTCTAAGAAGAAAAAAAGATGGCGAGAAATATTTTTTTTCCAGGGAATATATATTACATGGACCCCAAGGCTCTATACATTGCCTCTATGGAGGTTCTAAACACTGTATTAGTCTTCTTATTGTCGTTTTAAAAAAAAAGAAAAAAAAAGAACCCTCCTAGCTTAAGAAGGTAGCCCGTGATAGACCTATGCGTGGTTTGAAAGAAGCCCTAAACAGAATCACAAAAGTATTTCAGGTCCATTCCTCCTTTTGAGCAGAGTAGGATATACCCAATCTTGGAGACTGCTCTAAGTATCTCACCACATCCAAGGCAGCTGCTATATGCTAGCTACTTCATGAAATTTTGCATGAAACTAAATCGTCGATATCTCTTTGGGTCCTTCAGCAAATCTTCCTTTCGATCCTTTCCTTCCTCCTAGGCCAACAATTTAAGATGCGATGTAGGAAATTCACCAGAAACGCGGAAGCGAATCGTACCGACACGATATAGGAAAAGTTAAAACCTTCATCGTTTTGATTACCTGGAAAGATGCAGCGATCTGAAAGCCTCTCCACGAACACACGAACAATCCAAGTCCGCTCTATAATCGATCTTCCATACTATCTCTCGAGGGGAATAGGATGGTTGTGTGAGCAACCGTTCAGATGATGAACGTCTGCCACTAGGGTTTATTTCTGATGAAAGCCTCCTATTTTTGTCTTATGGATAACACATCTTCCTCTCTAAACCTTTGGTAAATACCAAAATTCGAGAGAGCATGAGGATGTTTCTCTATGTCACAAGCAGTCTAAAGTGGGTTTATATACTACTACATCCAAGACCTAACCCCAAACCACATGGGCCATAGAGTTCTTGGGCTGTAGCCTCACTTAAGCCTTATTGGGCTTAAGTGACTAAAGAGCACATTAACCCAACAGTTGACGCATCAGCAATGAAAGTGGCTTACAACCCCTCATTTCTGCATTTGAGAGAAATTCTAACACATGTTTTCTTTAAGAAAATACAATACCCTTTTTAGACCTTATCCACCAGTATTCCGAAAAAAATTTCATCAATCCCAAATCTTTAGTCTTGAAGTTATCATGAAGAGACCTTAATTTTCTGTTCTGAATTTCTTTTGACCAACAAATCATCTACATAAACTAAAACTAACGTACACAAAATAACTTCGATACCACATGATATGAAGGGAGTAGTCATGCTTGCTTCGTAAGATACCCCCTGCTGGTCAACGCCTTGGACAACCTATGGTTTCATTATCCTACAGAAAAGCATTGGGCACATCCATTTGATAAATATTTTAGTTATTTAATGCTGCCAATTTGAAAACTATGCTCACTGTGATAATTTTTGCTATAGGTGAAAAGGTTTCACGAAAGTCTATTCCCTCTACACTTGAGTATATCCTTTTGCTACAAGCCTTGCATTGTATTTATTTGAGCACATCCTATTGCTTTCTTACTCTTGGGTAGGGAACAATGTCCCACGTTTCATTACTTTCTAGTGCCTGAATTTCTCTTTCTATTGCCTCTACCCAACTTGGGTCTTTTACTGCTTCACTGAAATAACAAGGTTCAGAAACAACATCAATTGAACACAACTAACACATGTAAAATGCTAAAGTATTCTCATAGAACATGTAATTCTCAATTGGACACTTGTTATTATTTTTCTACTTCTGTAAGGAAATTCTGTGGGAAAATCCGTTGTTAGACACAAAAAATTCTGTGACAAATTCTAATTTGCCACAGAATTTTCCATCGCAAAACATAAATTGTCAAAAGTCTATCGCAAATTTGTGATAGAAATTACATCAAAAATTTGTGATGTAATTCAAAATCCTACTACAACAAAAAATGGAAGTTGTAGCGCTTCTTTTTAAATATTTGTGGCACTTAAGAAACACATCACATATGCCATCACTACAAAAACAAGTTGTACCGCTTCCATAAGCACTACAACTTGTTATTGAAGCGATGACATGTGGTTCCATAAGCGCTACAACTTGTATTTCTTTTTGTTTAATGAAAAGTCCGGTTGTCTTCCCTTTTTTTTTCCCCCTTTCGAAGCACATGTATCATCTCTTACTAGAGGTATTCTTGTTCGAGATAATATCAGGTACTAAATGTGGGCACCTCTCTCCATAAGGATTCTAACCTTGGTTTACTACATTGTGAGGGAGTAGCCCCTTCTATTAGACTCAATCTACATTTGTGTCCAATTATCATTTAATTTGTGTGTTTGGCAAGTTTAGGAATTGCTTCAGCCTAAGTTTTCTCCCCCTTTTAGTATTAATTAATGGGCCTATGGCTTAAGTGTTTTTTCATTTGATTAAAAAAAATTTCTATCGAGACTTAGAGTGGAAAAAATTTTGCCCCTCAAACTTCCGTTTTATGGATTGGAAGATATGTAGAGCAATTCTCTATGGACAAAATCAAGCTACAGATTTAATTTGGATCTCAAATAAAGTCTTCATTTCTCTGGTCACCATTTAATCGGATCACATCTAACATTTGCTAAAGGAATTTCCCTCTTTTACTATTACTACAGTCACCTCATGTTTTTAGCTAACCTTAATTTGTTGCATTTTAGTTCACTTTGTTTAACTTCATTGTAAGCTTTTCAAGGGTATTAATATCATTTTGTCTTTCCTCAAAAAAAAAAAAAAGGATATGTTGAAAATTCTAGAGTAATTATCATCTTTGATTCCATAAGTTTACTTTCATTTTAATTTTGGTCCCTCAAATTTGAAACCATTAGTTTTAGTTTCTATAGAAGCAAGATGGTCCAAGTTTTTATTGAGTTGTAGGAACCCAATATTTAAATGAAATGAAACTTGAGAGACCAAAATTAAAATAAGGGTAAATTTGAGGAGTAAAGATATATATTAACAAAAGAATTCAATCTTGAAATATAAATGTCTATATGTGTTGTTGTACAAACAATTAATGCCTGTTAGTTTTAGACGTGCGTGTCATATTAAACACACGCACACACACATCACTGTCATTATATTTTCAGCGATGATTGTTTGCTAGTGAGGTTATTTGAATATACACTCCATTGACTAATCATCCTAGAATACAAGCCTAAAAATAAAAGGAAAAAAAAAATTAAAGAAAGAAGTAATAATAAGCGGAAGAAATAAGTAAGTCCACCAGCGTTTGAAGTATTTCTTAGATATGTCTAACACCCAAAACTATTTTTTTGATGTATTTAGCACCGTAAAATATTTTTTGACGCATCTAGCAAGGTACAAAAATATTTTAGGGTGTTGGACGTGTAACATCCCATTTTTAAAAGCAGTATAATTTTTTTTTTTTCATCAGACTAGAGTATCGGAGCAAGAGTGTAACTGATATATATATTCAAAATGCTGTAAGTCTGGCTAATTATAGCAACAGTGCATGATTCGAGTGTTTAACGTAACTACAAAAGTGTCTTCCTGGTGATTCCCACGCCGTGACAACAAAAGACCGCCTTCTGCCGAGTCTTTATGCATGCTGCTTGTCCTTCTCTTCGGTCCTCGGTTCTCCCGACCCTGAAGGTAGGTTAAGAGCTGAGGTCCAATGCATACGGACCTCAGGTAACGGTTAACCTCATGTTTACATACACACATAAGTATTACAGATATCCACAACCTTAACAGTATATAAACACTCAACAAATTTATCATACAATCAATCGTATCCCAGCAGCACATATGTAATACCCGGATAAATAAAATGTTTGTTTTTGATAAGTGAGTATGTGGTTTCAATACTTGTGATATAGTTATCTTATTTCCTAAGGAAAAATCTCTTGGAAATCAGGAAAAAATAATAATGCGCCAAAATGACTAAAATGCCCTTGTGGAGCATAAAATGGCCTAGAAATATTATGATAAATTCTAAAGGGCAGTGAAATAATTATTAAAAATTAGAAGGAATATTGTCCTTAATTTAGACAATTTAATAAATTATAACCTTGGGAAAATTAAAGGAGAAAAATCAAAAGTATTGTGGGAGCCATAATTGACCCCATGATTTTTAATATTTTATGTAAAGCATAGAATACCAATGTAAGTCCAATAGTTGTGAGATAATGGTTAATCCTAAATAAGAAAATTATCAACAATTAGTGAGAGATTAAATAGATAATTATTGGCTAATTATCTAAGCACGATTAAGAGAAAATCCAAGGGTAAATATGTAAAATCCTTTAATTAAATATTAATTGATAAAATTAGCATAAAATATATTTGCTAATTATTGGGAAAAGATTAAGAAAAATAAATGAGATTAAGGGTGTGAAAATCCCTAATCCTAAAAGTTACTAATCTCATGATTAGGACACTAGTTAAACTTGTTAATTTAATTAGATAAATTAAATAATTACTAAGGGTTAAGATGTAATCTTGAAAAGTAAAATCAAAGATTTAGAATTATTCTAGTAATTTTTGAAGCCTAAATCCATGTAATAAGAAATGGACCAATGGGAGATTTTCTTTCTAAATTATATAGATAATTAAAATATGTATAATATTAATTAATTAAGTAAAAAATAAATAAATAAAAAAGAGAGAAGAGCAGCCGAAATTTTGAGTCAAAATTGGGATAAGAATGAAGCAAATAATATCATGATATTATGTTGCAAGTTGCAATATAATATTAATATAAAATGTGAAAAAACAAATAGGATAAATGACCACCGATAGAAATTAAATCCTAACTAGAAAACCATGAATAAGGTTTCTAAAGTCAGGGCATATTATAAATAAGTGAATTTTTAGCTCGGAGTAGGTTACCTCCGAAGTTATTTCCGTAACCGAAAAAGGTTATACTAGACTGGCTAAGAAGCTATCTGATATTCAAAAAGCAAATCAGATAAATGAAAATCTATAGAAACCAAGCTATAACTTAAAATCCGGGGATGAGTTGGTAAACATCTGGGCATATTATGAATCAGTGAATTTTTGTCCCGAAGTGATTTCTGTAACCGAAGACGTTTATCCGAAAATCTTCGGCAGGCAACGGAATGCCCTGAATGGGATCAAAAATTTAGTTGACCCAAGTATTTTGAAAGAGGAAGAAGAGATCTTCGGGCTACATTCTCGGAATTTTGAGATTTTCCAAGATTACGCGATTAGGACACCGAACGGGGAACTTTATCGGTACAAGACCATAAAGCAACCTTGTGACATCATCAAAGATGATGTAATTTTGTGCCACCTAAGGGGGGGAGGTCGGCAAGGGTGATCCAAGGGCCAAGGATGTGCCATTTCAACAAAGTGTGATCCTATGGTCCAGAATCCGTCTGATAAAGGGTGAATAGTAACCAGAATTTGCCTATAAATAGGCCTTTGCTCCCTTTTGAATCTTCACACCAAAAACCATCATTTTCAGCAAGGAAATTTGCAAGGAGGAGGAAGAGTCCGGGGAAATTTGCAGCGAAGCTCTGGTAATTTCTTCGGTCCTTAGTATTAAGTTCTTTCGGTAGTTATAGTAGGAATGTTAAATAGATCTTTAGGTTTTCAAGTATGATTCAGATATCATGTTTTAGGGGTAAATATGATATTTATTTCAAAAATATGTTGGACAAAGAGATATGTTAAAATTTTGGAGAGATAGAGTTAAAGTAGCGAAGCTCTGGCGAAATTCCGCCAATTAGTAAGGGTAGGGGCAAAATGGTAATTTGTACCTAAAATGCCTGTTATGATGTTTATCACTAATAAATTTGATATTATCCCTATAGGATATCCGAGATCAAGAACTGTTGTTGTACCGCCGTCGTTCATTGTCATACTATTTGTTTCAAAGTCAAAGTGCGGTTTTAGTCAAACGTACCGTTTTCCGCCGAAATACCTACGTTCGTCAACGAAGGTACGGACGCGTATTGTAACACTAATCATGTGCTACTCATATACATATATGTGATAGATACGTTCATAGGTGAGGCTCTGTTTAGGGTCGTCGTTTATACATACTGACTTTACACAAGTTATAGTTTTGGTAATACCGTTATGTTTTCCTAGCGCTGAGGACACGAGTGGGTATCGTGGCACCGGGTATGTGCAGACTATTGTTGTTAGACTTTACATACTACTCGTGCTTATGTTTCGTCATTGTTATGATCATGCATACGCTTTCTGTGCTTATGTAGTGATATGTTGTATTGTTCATGAATATATGTTGTCCATATCTTGTTTTATTTGAGCATAAGGTTAACCGTTACTGAGATCCAATGGGGTAAATTGGATCTCATTTATTTCTCAGGTCCGAAGGACCAAGGATTGGAGAACGGAACAAGCAACACGACTAGACCGTTGGCTGGAGATGTTTCTTTTGTTTATTTAGTAGTTACTTTTTGAGAACAGTAGGATGACTGTATCAATACTATGTTACACTATGGTTAATGTTTTAATGTGATTCAGTTACTCACTCGCTCCAATGCTCTACTCTGATTGAAAAAACAACAATTTCGTTTTTAAAATGGGATGTTACATTTTTGGTATCGGAGCATTCATTCTGGCATGAATTTAACTATGTTACCACAAATAGTTTGGTGCCGAAGGCAAGGCTAGTCTACGTGGGTGTGCTAATTAGTCGCCATGAACTCGGTGAGGCCCCCATGGTAGACACTTACCTGGCCATTATGTTTGGTTAACGGAGTTACGTTCTCAAGCCTTTTAACTTTGAGCACATTTTGAAAATGAGTACTGATATAACCCTGGTGTAAGATGTAGAGATGAGTAAAGATGCAAATTCATATACCCTCTATCATGAAAAGATGAGACGTACCACTAGAAGGTCGGTAATGCCCGGAATAGTGGGCCATAGGATAAACCCTGATCCAATTTCTCAAATATTATTCAATGAATATATGTGTGTTTTTTTGTACTAATTGATGTGCTATTTCTGATAGTTCTATTTGTCATTATTAAGTAAAGGCAAACTTTAGAAATGGCAATCATAAGAGGCACGGGAGTACCTCGAGGAAGAGGTCGAGGACGAGGCCGAGGTAGAGGGAGAGGAGGCAGACAGCCTCGAATGAGAGCAATACCTGAACAAGATCGTATACCAAACCAGCCTGAACAAAATCAATTGTTGAATCAACAGAACGAGATACAGGAGATGCAAAGAACTCTACAAGAACAGAGGGCTCTGATAGACGCACTCCTAGAAGAAAGACGAGAAAGACAGGATGAAAGACAACAAGAAGATCGGGAAGCTGAGGAAGGACGGAATGATGAAGAAGAAAATGACGACCGAAGTGATGGAAATGCTGAGGAATCCGAGGGTCTGATAGATCCCAATCACCACCTAGACAAGGAAGAAGGGAAAAGACCACACAAAGCTGGGTCAATCAGTTCAGCAAGCTCAAGCCACCTGGTTTCTGGGGGAAGAATAAATTGGCTGAAGATTGGCTTCTAAGTCTGGAGAAGATTTTCGAAGTCATTGAATGCCTGGAAAATCGGAAGGCTCAGCTGGCAATCTACAAGCTCGAAGGCGATGCACACAGATGGTGAAAGAGCGTTTCTACAACCCTGCAGAACCAGTACTGCCCTGTCACTTGGGAGAAATTCCTGGAGAAGTTCAACGAACAATATTTCCCTCCCTCGATACAAGTGATTAAGGAGGAGGAATTTCTTCACATCCAGCAAGGTCAGGAAGAATCATTTGATGATTACTTTGCCCGGTTCACCAACCTGTCACGGTATTCATCGTATCTGAAAAGCAATGTTAATGAGAGCTGGAAGGCTAACAGGTTGATTTACGGTTTGAAGTACGACATAAGGGCCAGATTGGTGTCTCAGCGATTCCCTGACATGGCTGAATCTGTGGAATCTTGCCGATTGACAGAGAGCAACTTGAAAGAGCTGCGTAGATTCCGGAGCCTTGAAGGTAATAGTGCAGGCCATGGTGGGTCTAATCGCAGAAATTCCTCACAAAAGAGGAAGGCGCCCTGGAATAATAACCAAGGTGGGAACAAGAGGCCATACCAAGGTAGACAATGAGAACTATCCCAGCACGACCCAGGATTCCAAACATGTCCAAAATGCAAGAAGTACCATCCGGGAGTCAACTGTGATGGGAAGCAAATCTGCTTCAGATGTCAGCAGCCTGGACACTTCAGCCGGAATTGCCCTGAGAAGGCTGTAGAGGCAAGACCTCGAGCACCGGCCGGATCTTTGCGGCTGACATACAGAGGCGAGGAAGTCTCTAGAGATTGTCAAATGTACTATTTACCTTAATGGGAATCTATTGCAAGCATTGTATGATTCGGGTGCCAGCCATTCGTTTATTTCCTATAATTGTGCAAGTCGCCTAGGAATGCATGCCTATAGGTTACCTTATGATCTGGTAGTGTCTACACCACTTGGTGTAAAATCTTTAGCTTCGGATGCATGCTTTGATTGTACTGCGAATGTGGATGTGCGAGTTTCAAAAGTAGACCTTATCCGATTACCACTTCATGGCATCGACGTCATACTCGGTTTAAACTGGCTAACGGCAAACGGTGCAATGATCGACTATGGTAGCAAGAGGATATCATTTCCGATTCACCTAGCGGAGATAAGGTTAATGTGAGCCTGAAATTTCTCTTTGCTACAAAAGCTGATAGATGCATGAAGTAGGGATGCCAAGCGTACATGGTATTCTTTTCGGTAAAAGCATAAGCTGACCTTTCGCTCGAAAATATTCCTGTGGCAAATGAATTTCCTGATGTGTTTCCGGAGGATCTCACCGAGCTACCTCCTACCAGAGAAGTGGATTTCACGATTGAATTGATGCCTGGTACAGGATCAATATCAAAAGCGCCATATCGTATGGCACCGAACGAGATGCAGGAGTTGAAGAAGCAACTTGAAGAATTGCTAGCTAAGGGGTTCATTCGACCCAGTGTATCACCATGGGGAGCCCCAGTGTTGTTTGTGAAAAAGAAAGACGGGAGTTTCCGACTCTGTATCGACTACCGTGAACTGAACAAAGTAACAGTCAAAAACAAATACCCACTTCCACGGATTGATGATCTTTTGGATCAGCTATCTGGTTCTGCTGTCTTTTCAAAGATTGATCTGCGTTTAGGATACCATCAGTTGCGAGCTAAAGATGGTGATGTTCCCAAAATGGCTTTCAGGACCAGGTATGGGCATTATGAATTCCTTGTGATGCCTTTCGGTTTGACTAATGCACCTGCTGTGTTCATGGACTATATGAACATAATTTTTCGTCAACACCTAGACAAATCTGTAGTGGTGTTCATTGATGACATTCTCGTCTATTCTAAGAGCATGAAGAACATTTGCGGCTTGTATTGAGTATATCGGGGAGAAGCAACTCTATGCTAAGTTTAGCAAATGTGAATTTTGGTTGCCGGAAGTAAAATTTCTGGGCCATGTTATATCAAGCAGCGGAGTTGCGGTTGATCCAGGCAAGGTGGAAGCAGTTCTAGACTGGAAGAGACCAGAGACGGTGACGGAGATACGTATTTTTCTGGGTCTAGTGGGATACTACCGCAGATTCATACGGGATTTCTCACGTCTTGCCCTACCATTGACGAAGCTTACGTGGAAGAACCAACCCTTTGTATGGGTAGACGACTGTGAGAGTAGTTTTCAGAGTCTGAGGGAGAGGTTGACTACGACCGATATTGATTATCCCAGATCCAGATGAGACTTATGTTGTCTATAGTGATGCCAGTGGGCATGGATTGGGGTGTGTCCTAATGCAATAGGGCAGAGTGATGGCTTATGCCTCTCGTCAGCTGAAGTTTCACGAGTCGAATTATCCTACACACGATCTAGAGCTTGCGGCTATCGTGTTCGCTTTGAAGATATGGAGGCATTACCTGTACGGTGCGACCGTAGAACAATACTGCGACCACAAGAGCCTGAAATACCTGTTTGATCAAAGGGAACTCAACATGAGACAGCGTCGTTGGATGGAGTTGCTCAAAGACTACAACCGGAGATCAAGTATCATCGGGTAAAGCAAACGTCTTTCTTGATGCTCTTAGTAGAAAGACGGTGCGGGTGGCATACATGATGATGCAAGAGCGAAATTACTTGAAGATTTCAGAGATCCGAATCTATCAAATCAGATTTGTGTGGGTCTCAACGCATCAAATGATGCCTATCTTGCAACTCTTCTTGTGAGTCAAGGGGAGTATGATCTGAGAGATGAAGTCAAGGAAGCTCAAAAGCAAGATGATTGGGTGATCGAGATACACGAGAAGATCTCTCGAGTGAGACCCGGACCATGACCTATCACCTAGTGGTTTGGTCGGGTATAAGAAGTGAATCTACATACCGCCGTTGATGAATTAAGGCGGAAGATCTTGGATGAGGCTCATAAGAGTAAATACACTCTACATCCGGGCATGGTCAAGATGTACCAGAACATGAAATCCAAACTCTGGTGGCCTGGGTTGAAGAAAGATGTAGCCCAGTACGTGGCCAGATGCTTGACCTGTCAAAAAGTAAAGATTGAACACCGTCGACCCCCTGGTCTTTTGCAAGGACTGGAAATGCCTGAATGGAAATGGGAGAACATAACCATGGATTTTGTGGTGGGTTTGCCCAAGATCAGGAATCATGATACGATCTGGGTAGTTGTTGACCGATTAACTAAGTCAGCACACTTCATTCCTATCGGTATCCATTACTCTCCGGAACGATTGGCGGAGATTTACATCAAAGAAATTGTGAGAGTACACGGAGTACCAAAGAGTATTATCTCTGATCGAGATACACGGTTCCAATCCCGTTTCTGGCCAGCATTACACGAAGGTATGGGTACAAAGCTGAGGTTCAGTTCAGCTTATCACCCTCGCACCGATGGTCAACTGGAAGAACAATACAGATTTGGAGGATATGTTGCGAGCATGTGCCCTAGATTTCAAAGGAAGTTGGGATCGACATCTTTCGCTAGCGTAGTTTGCATACAATAACAGCTTATCATGCAAGTATACAAATGGCCCCGTTTGAGGCATTGTATGGGCAGATAGCCTTACCCCCGAACCTGAGTAATCTCCACGACGTTTTCCACGTGTCACAATTGAAGAAATACCAACCAGACCGTGATCATGTCATCGAGTACGAGGACGTTGAAGTACGGCATGATAATACCTTCGTAGTCGAGCCAGAGCGAATTCTCGAACACTAGGAGAAACGGCTTAGAAACAAAACCATACCGATGGTGAAGGTAGTCTGGAAGGGTTTAACACCGAACGAGGCAACTTGGGAAACAGAGAGAGACATGAAGGAGAAATACCCAGAGTCCATGGCCTGAAGTTTAGTTAGGATAGATTAAATTTCGAGGGCGAAATTTTGTTTAACGGGGGGAGAAATGTAATACTCGGATAAATAAAATGGCTGTTTTTAATAAGTGAGTATGTGGTTTCAATGCCTGTGATATAGTTATCTTATTTCCTAACGAAAAATCTCTTGGAAATCAGGAAAAAATAATAATGCGCCAAAATGACTAAAATGCCCTTGTGGAGCATAAAATGGCCTAGAAATATTATGATAAATTCTAAAGGGCGGTGAAATAATTATTAAAAATTAGAAGGAATATTGTCCTTAATTTAGACAATTTAATAAATTATAACCTTGGGAAAATTAAAGGAGAAAAATCAAAAAGTATTGTGGGAGCCATAATTGACCCCATGATTTTTAATATTTTATGTAAAGCATAGAATACCAATGTAAGTCCAATAGTTGTGAGATAATGGTTAATCCTAAATAAGAAAATTATCAATAATTAGTGAGAGATTAAATAGATAATTATTGGCTAATTATCTAAGCACGATTAAGAGAAAATCCAAGGGTAAATATGTAAAACCCTTTAATTAAATATTAATTGATAAAATTAGCATAAATATATCACTAGTGCAAAAAAAGGGATTTAAGACCGCCTCATTTAGAGCGGATCATCGACGCCCAGCTCTTAAAGGTGTGACCGATGGCAGTTTTGTAAATAAAAAAGAACTTCTTATACGCTAAAGTGCTTTAAGACCGCCTCATTTAGACCGGACTAACGAAGGACCGCTCCTAAAACTATGACCGGTGGCAGATTTGTAAATATAAAGAACTTTTTATACTGGATCATTTTTTCATTGGTCTTATCCATACCTGTTAAAATAACAACCGGTCTTAAAAATATTTTTAAAAAATTGAAATATCAATTACTTTTGGAGAAATCTCATACAAAATGACTTATATTTTCTACACTCCAAAATTAATACGGAAAAATTTAAATATAAAGGTATTAAAGTTTTAAGACCGAACATATATAATAGACGATCTTAAAAGTTAGACCTTTAAGACCGGACATAAATCACTACTTACTAAAGTTTAAATAAAAAAATAATTAATGTTAAGACCAGAGTTACAAATGACCGGTCTTAAAAGTTAGACTTTTAAGACCAGACTTAAGATCATGCCGGTACTAAAGTTTAAATAAAAATTAATTAATTTTAAGACCGGAGTTACATAAAGACCGGTCTTAAAGGTTAGATTTTAGGACCGTATATACTCATTTGTCAAGTCTTAAAAATGAAGCGCCAAATATACATTTCTTCGCGCGGAAGCTTTTGTCACACTCACTGAAGAACCCCTGTTCACGTTGCGAAACCCTTCCTGTTGCATTACCTCTCTTCCTCGCCCCACGTACCGTTAGCCTCTGTTACTCCCTCATTTGCTCAGGCATTCCTCTCACTTTCTTGAAAATGAACGGTGAAAACGATTCCACTCGTGTTCTTGGAACTCCAGATACTGCTTTGACTGGTGTGGGTCAGACGAACGAACCCTCTTCATCTCACAATGAGCCTCCTCAGCGCCGTGCACGCCGTGGTAGAAGCGGCAAACGAATGAAGGAGGTTTCCCTTAGTTGGAATTCCGGGACGAAGCTCGAGATTCAGTTTGATGAAAATTTGCAACCTTTCGGTCCTAATAAAACCACATATACTAGTTTTGTCGGCGCTCTAGTACGCAGCAAGGTTAGCATCTTGATTGATGAGTGGAAAATGTGGACCAAAGCACAATAAAGGATCCTATTTGGGACATTATCCGGCTTACATACACCGTCCACGACTCGAGAAGTTGAAAGACTCAACATTGTCTTATTGTCTTGAGCGGTTCAGAAGTTTAAGACCTTTCTAGCTAACACGTATATTTTTGCCGAGGTGAAGCCTGACCATAAACCCTGGTGTTAGTTAAATGGTTTGGTGTGTGAATAGAAGTATACATTTCCTGCCTTTGTCCTGCATCAGAGGAGCATGTCCTAATTCCATGCAAGTCTGATATGTAAACTGTGTAATATGGTTAGACGTTGCTGTTAGTTAGTTAGTATGTTAACTGTGTAACGGTTTCGGTGCAATTAGTTAGTTAGTTATTCTAATATGTGTGTAGGAACCAATTATGATGAATGAATGAATTGACTGAGTTGGCAGCAATTCTGCAACTCCCTTTCCTTTGGTTCTCCCAATTTCTTCTACAATGCTACATCTTCCTTAAGTAAAATGTTGAATCTTGATGAAGTGAATTTGACTAATGTTTGATGTTCATATCAAGCAGAAGTTCTCTAATTTCTTTTAGTGACATGGCTGGAATTCATAATTGATAGTTGTTTTCAATCCTGATTCACAGAAAAGAAGGGAAAAATACCAAGAGATCTGGAGAAAGAATGATTGCCCACATAGGGCTTCTCGCGGCGGATATGAAAAGGCCGAAAAGATTTGATGGCGGCCAAGCGAAGAGATTGGAAGATGAAGTGAATCCAATCCTTCCGCGGTAGTTGACCAACCGCCATCTCCAATACGTCGCAAGGATTGTGGTTGTATATTCGGCAAAGCCAAGCGGCGCCTACACGAGTGAACAAACTCGTAGTTGTTTGAACGAATTGTAAGTATCGATATTGTGCAGCAGAGCACTAGAGGGAGCTGCATTGTTGGACAGTCAGAGCAACCTTGTCATCTGTATGTGAAGGATAGTGATAGTCATAGACAATTGGTTGCTAAAGGGACTGTCCACAACTTCTGATCAACTGTACACCACCAACAAATGGTTGATGATGAAGTCAGAGTGTCAGTTGAAGAGGTGATCTTTAATGCACTGTCCCTCTCCCAACCGATGAGTCAAGATTGTGAGTGATGTCAAGGGAACCTTCATCTCTTGGCCGGCTGAAGCTTGTAGATGTCCCTACTCCTCGCTCAAGCCCATCCTCAAGCCCATCCCCTCCCCAAGCTTCACCCCCTCATCAAGCTTCTCGTCCCTCCTCAAGATCCACCCCTCATCAAGCTTCACCCTCCTCAAGTTCCATCCCTACTGCTAACTTGACGGCCAAGGAAAAAATATCTGATTTGGTAGCCAACAGATGGTTTAAAGATAAATCGTGGCCTGTCAATGAAGTAGTAGGCCTCGATCATCCTCAACCGCTTTTAGTTGATAATGAAGATGTAGAGTCCATGCTTTCTCCTGACAAGCAGTTACTAGTGCATGTGTTCAAGTATTTATTAAGTAAGTATCTTCTTCCTTGATTACATAATTTAAATGCACCGTTTAGACACACATACATATATACTAATTCCCTGATCGATGTCATTCTTGTAGGTGCATGCATGAGAAACTTGTTGAACATGGCAGAATCGAGGATTTTGGATTCTTGTGCCCAATGTATGCAAGTACAACATCCAAGGAATTAAGACAGGAGTACATATCAAAGAGGGTATGTGAAGTGCCAAGAAAGGTGTACTTGTTTCCACATCGGCCGGGTACATATATCACAATTCTTGTACACAATTCTTACTTGTATATATATATATATATATATATATATATATATATATATATATATATATATATATATATATATATATATATATATATATATATATATATATATATATATCAGTACTTTATTCTTGTATTGAAATTTCAGCAACCATTATCGCTGGTCGTCATGAACATGGAGTCGCATTTTGTTATCTTCTTATGCTCCACTCACGGCGACCCATCGCCTATGTTGAAGCATCATCAACAAGTAAGAATGTCATTTTGATTGTCTTGTCTCGAAATCTCTGTTGTGAATTTTCAAGGAACATTACCGATAAATTTGTGATTTTGATGATAGTGGCATGACGACCTTCCAAAGAACGGTAAAAAAGGCTTGGTGGGTTTGATCTCAAAGACTCCTAAATGGTACCAACCAAAGGTTAGTACATATTTGGACATGGCATAACTATCTTGTGAACTTGGTCAAGAAGCTATATATGCTCTTATATATTTCTTGTTCTTTTTTAGACCCGTCGAACAACCGCTAATTCGAACTTATGTGGCCCTTACGTCATGAAACACATATATGATATTGTGATGGAGGGAAAGTCTAAATTCGGTGCAAAGGTAAAATGTTATGGCTGAATTACCACGATGGCTTAATGTTACATATGAAATATGCACGTAATATGTTATTTTTGTTTCTGTCTTTGATGTTACAGAGGTTTGCCTGTGAAAAGCCATTTGATGATGATGAAGGAGCACATACGCCATGTGTTTTGTGAATATCTCAGATAAACTGGTCTTAGAAAAGCTAAGGGAGGACAATAATTAATGTCCTAAATTAATTCATTTGTAAATAATATATGATGTAGCAACAATAGCCTTCTGTACATACATTTGTTTATTTTTTCGACTAGCTAATTCATTCATTTGTAAATATAACGCAATGCAATTCAATAATAAATTTGTTTATTTTTTCGAACAATTTGTGTGTGTCCATTTTGGGTTTCTGAATGAATGGGATGGTGGATAAAGCTATTTAATTAGTGCTTGAAATTTGAGATACAGGCGGATGTTGTAAATGAGCCATAAGAGACTCTGAAAGTCTTCGCGACTTTTAGGACAAGTACAAGGAAAGCGATTGGGATCTAAACATTTTATTTTATTTCTTTTTTTTCTGCCTTTGAGAGAGGCAGCGTAGTAAAAAAACATAATATTTCTAATCCTCCCACATTGTTGCTCGGAGGGAGGGAAGGGTCTTAGACGTCACATCAGGAGGTATGGTACTCAACGTCATTACGCCGAAAATGCTGCTCCCTTGTTGTTGATAAAGGCGGGATAGACCTGAAATGTTTGGCCCAAGCGTCGGTCATATGATTGGCGCGGGCTATCAAAAGGCAACATTACGGTTCAGGTTCGGAGGCAACGGAGGATTATATGGAGGTGCCTCGGGATCGCCAGCAGAGGACTCTCGCCGTGGTAGAGAGCCATTACTGGGAGGTTGTAGGAGGAGATGGAGATGAATGTGAAGAAAGTAAAGTAACAACGGGTTTAAATAGAGAACCCATACTCAACAATGATACGCGGAAACATTAATGAGGAGATGCATAGTTCCTCATAATACGAGGAGACGCCTAGTTGGGAAGTTTGTGTGGAAGCCGAAGAGACTCTCTGAATCATTCATTTGAAAAGAAATTGAATTAAAAAAGAAATGAGTTTTAGGACCAGACAAAAGATAAAAACTCGGTCTTAAAAGTAATTTAATTGAAAGAAATGAGTTTTAGGACCGGATAAAAGATAAAAACTCGGTCTTAAAAGTAATTGAATTGAAAGAAATGAGTTTTAGGACCAGATAAAATATAAAAAGAGTTTTAGGACCGGATACAAGATAAAAGGTCGGTCTTAAAAGTAATTGAATTAAATAAATGAGTTTTAGGACCGGATAATTATATAAATACGCTCTTAAAGTAGAAACACTAAATTTATTTGTACCAATTAACTTTATTATCACCGATGCGTAATCTCCGCTCTCTGTCCTTATTAACCCTCACATGAACTCTCTGTCCTTCTTAACTCCTCACTACCTCGTAACTCCTCACTACCTAGCTCGCCCTAACCGCTCAAAGCCTCAAACAATGGTTAGATACAAGCAACCGCTCGTAGGGGTACTCTTACACCTCAAGCTCGTGACATGGTTAGATCGTTATAAGGTGCGCCTCCTCCAATGGTGAGCAAGGCCCTATTGTGGCCGAAGGGTCTCGGGTCGTTGCACCTATTGTTATTTCCGATGATGAAGAGATTTTCGCATCCCCCCTCGATCCTTCCGCCAACCCGTCTTGAGATTGCCGCCTCCACCCTTCATACCATTGTATCTTGTGGATGATAATTTTCCTTTATTTTTTGTCCAAAAAAAAATTCATTTATTTTATTCATTCACCAAGGCTGTTAAGACCGACATTTTATAAGTAACGGGTCTAAAAGAATTTGAATTTTAGGATCGGATGTTTTATAAAACTCATGTCTTAAACTTAAATGACTAATAAAACTTTAGGACCGGATACTCTTAGAACTCCGGTCTTAAAAAGTTAGTTATAACTTTAGGACCAGACATTTAATAATTAAGTGGTTTTAATAAAATTCAAAAAGCTAAATAAGGTGTCGATGTCGCGCGAAAAATTAAATTTTCCACTGAATATCTCTTTATCGCCGAAAGTGATTACTCGTGTTCCGACTCCATTGTTTGTGGGTTGCTTTGTCCGCTTCTGCGCGACTCTCTCGACAATCACCTGTTCCTTAGCTAAACG
This sequence comes from Acacia pycnantha, assembly GCA_025563575.1. NCBI lineage: Eukaryota > Viridiplantae > Streptophyta > Magnoliopsida > Fabales > Fabaceae > Acacia > Acacia pycnantha. The sequence goes on from JAMWYP010000627.1 coordinate 17,664, forward strand.
TGTATAGACGAAGTTGTAAGAGGTGTTTCTGCTATATAACTTTATTATTTTCCAACCTTATCATTGGTTTTTCATGGGTTTAACGAAATCGATGAAATGTTCTTGTGGGTATTATATGTTGTTAATGAATATTGTTTTTCGTAGATTATATTTGCACTTAGACCTACCGAATCGACCAACAAGTGTTTTTAGGTTACTCTTGTTGTCTTGTCCGCAACATCAACGTTCTTCGTCCGAGAAGTAAGACTCATCAACAAACGCATTTGAATTTATATGCTACAGTGCAGTCCACAAGACCTTCATCCCATGCATTTAATTTCCTCGCCTTGCATTTATTTGGGTTCTTGGATTCACCGTGATGCATTTATGACCAAAAGTGATTATTTGTTATGCATTTAATGGGCAAGTTCGCTCCTCCGTAAAAGTGATTCTTTGAGCGTATATTTGCATTTGGATGTTGACTTATTTTTTATGCAAGTTTCAATTTTTTTGGATTATGTATGATCAATGATTTTCCGTCTATATATAGGAATTCTACTATGGACCACAGTTGGATAAATAATGCTTTACGAACGAGTGTTGAATATCAGAATGGGGTGAGGGAATTTATAGAATTTGCTAAACAAAATGCCCATGATGATGGGGGGAAGTTTTATTGCCCTTGTGTAAAATGTTTGAATGAGAGTCGACTAAGTCTCAAGTTATACGCACACATTTAATTTGTCATGGATTTTGTAAGACTTATAAAGATGGGTATGGCATGGTGAAAAAGTGTGCCAAGTGGGAAAAAACACGGGAAGTGGCCTTTGATGATAATGACACGGATATGGATGATCGCATAGAGGACATTATCCGTGATGTAGGAGAAGAGGCTTTGAGCCATCACATGCATATGGTAATATGTGCAAGGATGCGTAGACACCGCTCATACTGCGGTGTAAAAATACCAATTGTTGAACGCCGTATTGAAATTGGTAAGCTTGAAGGCACGTCATGGATGGAGCGACAAGAGTTTTTCGAATTGCTTGAGGCATTGAAGGACATGCTTCCGGATAGTAATGTGTTGCCGCATCGCTACTATGATGCTAAGAAAATACTTTGTCCCTCGGGATGGAGTACAAAAAGATCCATGCATGCCCGAATGATTGCGTACTGTATAGAAAAGAGTTTGAAGAGAAGCAGAGTTGTCCGATATGTGAAACCCCACGGTACAAGTCAGATAAAGGGCCTGCAAGCGTGTTGTGGTATCTTCCAATCATACCAAGGTTCAAGCGGTTTTGCGAATGAAAATGTTGCAAAGATTACGAGGTGGCATGCAGATGAGAGGATTTCGGATGGACAGCTTCGACATCCGGCCGATTCTTGTCAATGGAATAAGATCGATCAATTATTTGCGAACTTCGGCGAAGAACCTAGGAACCTCAGGCTTGCACTTAGCACAGATGGCATGAATCCCTATGGAAGCCTTAGCAGCATACATAGTTCATGCCCTGTACTCCTGATTGTTTACAACTTATCTCCTATGTTATGCATAAAACAAAAGTACATCATGCTGTCTATGTTGATTTCGGGACCAAAACAACCCGGAAATGACATAGATGTTTACCTTGAGCCCTTGATCGAAGACTTGAAGGAGTTGTGGGAAGAAGGTGTCAATGTTTTTTACTCTTTCAAGAAGGAGGTCTTTAAAATGAGGGCCATGATATTTTGTACTATAAAGGACTTCCTAGCATATGGGAACTTGTCAGGGTATAGTGTAAAAGGCCATAAAGCATGTCCGGTTTGTGAAGAAGGCACACGCTACCATCAACTTCAACATGGAAGAAAGACGGTGTATCTTGGACATAGGAGATTTCTTAGACGGGGCCACCCGTATCGTCGATTAAAGAAGGCATTTTTTGGTGGCCAAGAGTATGAAGAAGCTCAGGTGGCATTGACTCGGGAGCAAGTGTATGAAAAGGTTAAAAATATCGGTGTCATCTTAGGTAAGGCTGGAAAGAGTAGAAAAGAAACAAATATATGGAAGAAGAGATCCGTATTCTTCGATCTTCCATATTTTCGCAATCTTGATGTGAGACCTTTGTATTCATGTCATGCATGTGGAGAAGAACGTATGTGATAGTATTGTTGGCACGCTTCTCAACATACAAGGTAGTTCGAAGGATGGTGTGAAGGCAATATTGGATTTGCAAACAATGGGAATACGTGAAGACTTGCATCCAAGGCCATATGGGAAAAGAACTTATTGTCCCCCGGCTTCAAATACTTTGTCTAAGGATGAGAAACGAAGCTTTTGTGAGTGTTTACATGGCACAAAAGTTCCCTCGGGGTATTCTTCAAATTTTAAGAGGCTTGTCTCGATGAAGGATTTGAAATTAGCAGGCCAAAAGTCTCATGATTGTCATGTCTTGATGCAACAGCTACTCCGGTAGCTATTCGAGGCATCGCCGAATATGATCTTTGGGTCGTTTTGACTAGACTTTGTTTCTTCTTTAATGCAGTTTGTAGTAAAGTCTTCGAGATTGAAAAGTTGGATAAATTGGAGAATGAAGGATATCTTATCTTGTGCCATCTTGAGAAGCTATTTGTTCCTACATTTTTTGACATCATGGTTAATCGATTGTTCATCTAGTGAGGAGATAAGGTTGTGCGGCCCTATCCATTTACGATGGATGTACCCTATTGAAAGATCTATGAAATTCCTAAAAGGATACGTGAAGCGTACGCAGACTGTAAGCATCAATTGTTCGAAATATGTTTCGAAGAGGCCATGGAATTTTGTCAAAATTATTTGGCCAAAGTAAGACATATTGGGCTTCCAAAACGTTAGGCTGGTCAAGGGGTAGACGAGGGGCTTCGGTAAAGAGTGTGGATCGTGATGAATTGTCACAAGTCCACTTATTCATCTTGAATAATGTTGATGAAGTTCAAGCCAGCATATCGCACATAAAGAAGTGTAAGGAAAGAGAACCATCAAATGACCGAACAAAGGTTGATTAGGGAACATAACGAGAACTTTTGCAAACCGGTTCAAACAAAACGTCGAGGGATCTCGAATGTGTTTCTGATACAATGAAATGGTTAGCACGTGGTCCTGAGGTTGAAGTCATAAGTTGGAATTCGTATGTGATCAATGGTTATACATTTTACATGAAGTCCCTAGATGATATGAGCACAGTCCAGAACAGTGGTGTTATGTTAGAGGTTGAATCTATGCGCTTCTCCAGTTCGAAAGACAAGAGGCCTAAATTGGCAGTCATGCCATATTATGGGGTTATTGAAGAGTTTTGGGAGGTGGACTATGTCAAAGTTGGATTTCCCATATTCAAATGCAAGTGGGTTAAAGTCAATAATGGTGTTCAGGTCGATCGGCTAGGATTCACTTTAGTCGATATCAATAGTATAAGTTTTGGAGATGAACCTTTTGTTATGGCAGAGCATGCAAAACAAGTGTTCTATATCACCAATCAAGAAAATAAAATGTGGTCTGTAGCTCTCCAAGGAAAGAGGGTCATTGATATTGATAAGGAAAGTCATTCAAATTATGGTCTTCCTGAGAGTACTCTTTTCAAGGGTCTACACGGACATGAACGAAGAAGATGAAGCGGATAATGAACCCGTCATAAGAAATGATCATCAAGAAGGGATATGGGAGGATATCACTTTATAAAAGAGTAAATTCATAAGGTAATATTCATATGCAGAATTCTTAGAAAACTTTGAGGTTTTAACTATATTATATTCCTTCTATGTTCTTAATTAAACAATGTCATCATTGACTATGAATTTGTTTTTGTTTTGTTTTTGTGGCAGGATCCGATTCAAAGGGGCATGTTATAAAAGAGGATGCATGTTACGTTGTTGGGTGGGAATCAGATGAAGGCATGGTGAATAATATATTGGACTACATGTATGTTGATTTACGTGCTGCATGTATTGTAACTCATTGTGATTGTAATTAGTTATATCTTAGCTTATTATATAAATTACTTTAGTTGTTGTAGACTTAAGAGGCCACATAACTCGTGGTGGATAATATTTATATTCTTTTTCCCAATTCAATTTATTCATATTCATAGCTTGTAGCTTAAAGTATATCGACTTTTATGTGCTGTTTTGGATGGTGGATTTGTGTATATATATGATCAGGAAGAACAGAACGGGAAAAAATTCGGGAAAATTTAGACCGCAAATAAAAAAGACGGTCTTAAATGTTCAAATGTTAAGACCGGATGTACTTCTATGACCGCTCTTAAAGATATTAAGCTGGTCTTAAAAGTTGGTCTTTTAAGACCGGTCCATTCATAACATCCGGTCTTGAAAGTCAATCTTTTAAGACCGGGTAATTAGTCCTCTCGGTCTTAGAGTCCGCTATCTTTTGGACCGAATTGATATTTGTCCGGTCTTAATATTTGGATCTTTTATGAGCGGTCGAAGTTTATGTCCGGTCTTAAAGTTTGAGTTTTAGGACCGAACCAAAAATATTTCAGATTTATTTAGTACGAATTTTAAGACCGAAGGTTTAAAATGTCCGGGTCTAAAGAAAATCTTTAAGACCGTTTACAAGTCCGGTCTTAAAGGGAGACTTTTAATACCGCTCGGAACAAGACCGGTCGCGGGTCTGTCTAATATACATGTTTTGTCCGGTCTTAAAAGCCTTTTTCCACCGTGTATATATATATGTGTGTGTGTGTGTATATATATATATATATCTATGTATGTATGTATGTATATATGTATATATATACATGTGTGTGTGGATGTATTAAAATACATATAAAACCTGCTACTGATTGTACTTGAGTGTACGGAATTGATGTTCTTAGTGAACCCTTGAAGCTGCTTGTTGCCTTTCTTCTTTTTTCCCACGAGTGTATTAGTCAAATTATTGTATTTCGTTGTCTTCTCTTCTCTTTTTGTTTTTGGAGTCTTCTTTTGCAATTATTAAATAAATTCCATTGGCCATGATAATTTCTTTCTTTATTTGACTTAAAATATCATTGTCTCCAGATCTGTTAATATGGTTGCTTGCCTCAATCTCTTGACTTGGAAGTAATAATTGACTGAATTGTTTTAAGGCAGTAACTGGCCCAGACCCATTATTAAATTCAGTGCATGAATTTAATAATGGGTATATATATAATACCAAAATTATAAAATATGAAACCTAGGTTCGTCAAAATGAAATGAGTCCTGATAGGCTCTGATGGTGAAGTCAATATTTTGTTTGCTTATCAATAATATATTCAGGGTATATAAATCTGTGTATATAAAAAAAGGGCATATAAATCTATTAAATAATTATTTTTCATATAATCTTCTCTATCGTTTTTTTTTTTTTTTTTGCCAGCATATAATCTTCTCCGATTACACACAGAATAATGAAAGAAAAACCCTATAACAATGGAGCTGGCATATCCTTACGTTTTTTTAATTTGAAATAAGGGAAAACCAAATTTAAGGATGTTATAAGAACATTATTAAATTCAGTGGTGTGTGTGTGTGTAAATCTATGTGTATATAAAAAAAAGGGCATATAAATCTATTATATATTTATTTCTCATATAATCTTCTCCTTTTTTTTTTTTTTGCCAGAATATAATCTTCTCTGGGTACACACTAAATAATAAAAGAAAAACCCTATAACAATGGAGCTGGTATATCCTTACGGTTTTTAATTTGAAATAAGGGGCAAACCAAATTTAAGGATGTTATTAGAACATTAAATAAAGTTAAGAACCTTGGATTTTTTTAAAGTCGAAGTTAAGTACTGAAAACACCAAAGCTGAGTACTTAGAAAATCAACTAAAAAAAATTTCAATTTGAACCAGAGATCACGATCCTTTTTAAAGAATTAAAATATTTAATTGTGATTAATATTTCTAAAGGGTTTTAAATATCATTTTCCATTGAAAGAACGTCTCCTTTCCCTTGAATAATAAATTTAGAGATTCTCCTAATCATATCGTCAAGATCGATCAGCACTTGAATTTGAATCTCTTAAAGTATTTGATCAAAAGGGGAAAAGAACTCTTAAAAGTAGTTTAAGTAGGACAACGAGATAGAACACATGTAAACCCCACAAGTTGAAGTTTCGTCAAGGAATCAAAATTACAAAGATCAAGTTTGGTAATGATGGATTGGGATCCATTGATTTTTATTTTAAAAGAAAATAACTATATGTTTTGCAAATGGCTAGGGGGTACCACTAAAAAGATCAAGTTGAGTATATGATCTTTAATAAGCTATTAAAAGTCCTTTCTTTTTTGTTTTTTTGTTAAGCATATGTTTTAATTTTCTATTGAGACAATCCAGTTCAAGGCACAATCAGACACTTAATGTGGGCCACCTCTTCTAATGAGAATTCAAACTTTAATTCATCATGTTGTAAGGGATTAGCTTCTTCTAATGGACCCAACTCATGGGTACACTACTACAAAAATGCTAAACAACGACCTAAATAAGACCCATTAACGACCCTTTTCGAGGGACGTCTTGAGGAGGTAGAGGAAAATATCCAAAATGGCGACTGATCCAAAATTAGGTCGTCTTATTAAGCGAATTTGATTTCAAATCGTCGCCTTATATAGGTAAATAAGGCGACGATTTCAAATCGGGTCGCCCTTAAGAAGATAGAGTTCGCGCTTAAATAGGTAAATAAGGCGACGATTTCAAATCAGGTCGCCCTTAAGAAGATAGAGTTCGCCTTAAAGTAAGATAAAGAAAGCATAGAGCCATAGAGTCAATGTTTACTTAAAGTAAACGTGCTTTTACAACGACTAAAGCTAGAAGTGTTTTGCATTGAATTAATTGCTATCGAGTATACATCACAGAGGATTTGGGAACAAGTATCCAAAACATATACATCACGAGAGGATCATCAATCCCTTCAATTAAAGTTCATCCGGCGAAGGTGGGTTGTAATGATGGTCAATCCGAATATTACCAATTCCAATCTAGCATTTCCTAATCCCGCCCACCGGGTTACTCCATGTACTACAAAAATCATCTAAGATCAATTGTATGACCTCTTGAGTCGATTCCGAGTATAAGTTTCGTTATTCCCAATCATGTGGTTGTTTATTAGTCTATAAGCAACTTTCATACGAAAACCTATAGAATGACCAAATTAACATTGCCCTTTTAAATACGCACACATAATAACAAGACGGAATAGTAGATTTAAGAGTAACGTATGAACAAGCTTACTTGGAGAAGAGCAAAACGAAGGAGAGACGACGGCGGAGACGAAGGAGACGACTGAGAGCGGGCGTGAGATTGTGAGGAGGTCGACGTACAGGAAGAACGAATCTGAGGTGGAGTGGAGTTGGAAGCCCACAGTCGATTTGCGCGGCGCAGGTGGAGGTGGCGGCGGAGTCGGCGGAAGAGGGAGACTGAGACTAGAGGCGGAGTCGGCGGAAAGGGAGGCCGAGACTAGAGGCGGAGTTGAGTCGGAGGAAGAGGGAGACCGAGACTAGAGCCGGAGTTGAATCGGAGTGCAGGTGAGAATGACCGAGAATGAAGGCAAGAGGACGAGGGAGTCCAGGTGAGAATGAATGAGAATGACGGGGTATTAGGTTTAAAATTATTTAAAAAGGCGCACCGAACACTAAATCGGGTCGCATATTAATGAAAATAGGCGACTGATATACATTCGTGTCGCCTATTTTCATAAATATGCGATTCGATTTACACTCAAATGCTTATTTATCAATTTATTTAAATAAAAATAAAAAAGTGCCGATAGCGACAGTGCAATCGTGTCGCCAATTATATAAAATAGGCGACTGATATACCTTCAGTCGCCTATTTTCTAAAATCGCACTTTTTTATTTTTTTAAATAAATTGATGCAAATAAACATTTGAAGTGTAAATCAGTCGCTTATTTTATAAAATAGGCGACGATATACCTTCAGTCGCCTATTTTCTATAATAGTGGAGAATTTTTATTTTCGCCGCCAAATATTTCCCACCATATTTTATCCTTGGCGCCAAGATAATTAACTCAGATTTTAGGCGTCTTGAATTACATACGGAGACGACAAAAATAAATTTTAGAAGTCCTAAATTACTATTCAAGACGTTGAAGGCTCCTTTTCCTTAAATATAATTACAAAAATGCCACTTCCTTCATATTTTACTACCGTTTTCAATTTAGGACGTTTTTTAGGGTAGTAGTATCCAATTTTTGTAGTAGTGGTAAAATCGACAATTTCTTTTCTTTCCCACGCCGAAACCTTCACTTTGATTAATCTGGGATTCACTCAGAGGCGGTGTACGGATGTGAGGCAAGAACTCTTAGCACCATTATTTTATCCATTCACACGCCTCGAACTGAGGATGTGGTTAAGTGAGAACAAGTTCCTTTCCACTTGCTCCCAATTGATATTGGTAAAATCAACAATATTATTTCCACTGTTTTTTTTTTTTTTTGATGATTTTAGTACTACGAAGATATATATATATAGAAGTAGGCCGAAAAGGTTATATGAACCAAAATGAAGTCCAGGTGGGTGGGCCATGATAGGAAGTCCAAATTGAAGAACCATGATGAAGAATTAGACGCCCAATTCAATAAAGGAAACGGAGGTGCACATAACGTAAGTGGACTAGGCGTGAAGGGAAGAATGCGGAAGCTAGTATTCTTTTTTCTTTTATAATTAGGTCCATCTGGTTATTTTAATTTATTGAGTTATAACAGACTAAACACTCGTAAATTTATTTAATGAAAAGTCCATTTAGTGTTTGTTTTTTTCCCGTGTTAGACGAATTGCGGAAGTGCTTGAGGCAAAACTCTATCCCCAGGTTAAATCTTGTTATTTTGTATTAAGTGGTGTGAACTTGATTAATGAATATTATCAGTTTCCTACTTAATTAATGGGCCTATGGCTTAAGTGTTTTAATATGATTTAATTAGATTCTCTTTTAGGGAGAATGACAACGTAACTAATAATCTTATAACTGAAATCCTCAAATTTAGTAATATTTAAGAATAATATTTACCTTCTTAATTATCTGGTCTTTGGTTCTCTCTCTCTACCTTGTGCTTGGCTAGGGGGAGAAAAAAATATGGGGAGAAACATCTTTTTCCATGAACCCCAAGTTTGTATACTCTGTCTCTATGGAACATCTCAATACTGTATTATGCTCAAAAAAAAAAAAAAAAAAGGAGTGACCCTCCTAGCTTAAGAAGGTAGCCCGTGACAGACCTATGCGTGGTTTGAAAGAAGCCCTAAACAGAATCACAAAAGCATATCATGTCCATTCCTCCTTTTGAGCAGAGTAGGATATACGTAATTTTGGAGACTGCTTCAAGCATCTCACCACATCCAAGGCAGCTGCAAAATGGAATTTTGCATGAAATAACTAAGAGCCTACACATGAAAAGAGATGTCAGGTTTGGTCAAAGTCAAATAAATTAACTTACCTGCCAATCGTCGATATCTCTTTGGGTCCTTAAGCAAATCTTCCTTTCGATCCTTTCCTTTCTCATAGGCTAACAATTTCAGATGTTGAGGCATCAGCAATGAGTGGCTTACAACTCCTCATTTCTGCATTCGAGAGACCTTAATCTCAAATCCTTGATTCATGAAGACCTTAATTTTTTGTTCTGAATTTCTAGTGACCAACAAATCATCTACATAAAATAAAAATAACACAAAATTACTTCCATACCACATGATATGAAGGGAGTAGTCATGCTTGCTTTGTAAGAAACCCCCCTGCTGGTCAATGCCTGGGACAACTTATGGTTCTATTGTCTTGAGGCTTGTTTAAGCCTATATAGTGATTTCTGGAGTTTACAAACCATATTCTCCCCCTTGTACTTGGGGTATGGTCAAGTAAACTTCTTCGCTAAGGTTATCCTACACAAAAACATTGGGCACATCCATTTAATATATATTCCAGTTACTTAATGCTGCAAATTTGAATACAATGCTCACGATGATAATTTTTACTACAGGTTAAAAGATTTCACAAAAGTCAATTCCCTATACTTGAGTATATCCCTTCACTACAAGCCTTGCATTGTATTTACTTGAATACATCCTATCGATTACTTTCTAGTGCTTGAATTTCTCTTTCCATTCACTAGTACAAGAAGCGGGAATGACATCCCCAAAAAACATGTTTTTCAAAAAGAGAAGTAAAAATTAAAGGTGGTAGCATTTTTGTAATTTTGTGGAGGAATCTTGAAATATTGAGCGTCCATTTAACAAAAACAAATGCAAAAAGTATACTTTTAGTGACCTAATTAGAAAAGAGACGCCAAAAGCAGGGGGTTTTGGCATCTCCATTTTAAAATTTATGTGTCCTAATTTAGAAAAGGTACATAAAAAATAGGTACTTTTGGTGTCCTAACTATAAATGGGATGCCAAAAGTAGAGATTTTGGTACAAAGAGCACAACTTGCACCAAAAGCTCTAGTTTTGGCGCCTCTTTTAGAATTGAAATGCCAAAAGTGGTCTTTCACTTCGTAACATCCCATTTTAAAAGCGATTTTTTTTTTAAATCGAGTAGAGCATTGGAGCGAAAGAAATAGCGATTCACATTCAATCATTAACCATAGTGTAACATTGTATTGATACAAGTCATCATATTGTTCTCAAAAAGTAATAAACTAAAGGAACATCTCGGCCAACGATCTAGTCGTGTTGCTTGCCCCGCTCTCCAATCCTTGGTCCTCAGGACCACGAAAGTTACTGTTGAGATCCAATTTACCCCATTGGATCTCGGAGTAAATAACCTTATGCTCAAATAAAAAAGGTATATGGACAACGAGATATTCATAACATAACAACGGCATATCACTACATAAGCACGAAGCGGATGCATGATCATAACAATGACAGAACATAAGCACGGAGCGGTATGTAAAGTCCCTCTAACATGTACGCACATAACCAAAATACCCCGATGTAATATGCGGTCGTGTCATCGGCGCTAAGAAAACTCAAAGCGGCATTATTATGACTATAACCGATGTAAGTGAGTAATGTATGTATAAATTGGAAGTTAATTGAGCCTCGCCTTATGAAAATTATTATCACATATAAATATATGAGCAAACGACAGATTAGTTGTTAAAGACGTCAGTAAAACAGATTGACAATATCACAGTACTTAGAATGCGTTTACTAAAATTAGCAATTGTGAGATTAAAAAAGCAGATGATAAGGTATTGAACGGCTATGGACAACAACAAAATCTTAAATCCGAGGAGCGTCCTAAGAGGATAATATGTTGATTGATTAGTGATTTACATCATAATTAGCATTTTAGGTAAAAATTACCATTTTGAAAATTACCACTTATAATTAAGCGGAATTTCAAAAGTAGCCCAGCTACTTTAACTCTATTTCTCCAAGAAAATTTTAACATACCTATTTGGTATCCATATTTTTGAAATAAATATCATATATACCCCTAAAAAATGATATCTAAATCATACTTGAAAAACTAAAGATCTAACACTTCTACTATAACCTACGAAGAACTTAAGTCTAAGGGAATAGAAGAACTTACTGAGGCTTATTTGCCAAATTTCCAGGACTTCTTCCTCCTTCCTTGCTCCACGAATTTCAAACTAGGCAAGAAAGTGGAATGGTGTAGAATTGGGAATGGAGGTCTTGGCTATTTATAGGGAAAAACCGACATTAGTCACACTTTGTCGAGACGGATTACGGAGCCGTAGGATCGCACTTTTTGCAAAATGGCACGATCTTTGCCCTTGGAAGCTCTTGGCCGACCTCCCCACTAGGGTGGCACAATCTTTGATGATGTCACAAGGTTTCTTTTTGCCATCGGCCATTCGATAAAATTCCTGATCATGTCCTAATCGCTGCAATCTTGAAAAAAATCTCCAAATTACGAAACATAGCCCGAAGATCTCTCCTTCTCTATTTCAAAATACTTAAGAAAACTAATTTTTGATCCCATTCAAATGGTGTTCTCACTATTTTATTTGAAGATTTTTGTATAACCGCCCTTGAAATGCGGAAATCGCTTCGTAACAATATCTTCGGACAAAAATCCATGTATTCATAATATGCCTTTATGTTTACCAACTCATTCATGATTTCAAGTTATGGCTTATTTCTATAGATTTTCATTTATCGATTTGCTTTTGAACATCGTTAGAGCTCATAGTCAGGTCTAGTATAACCCTTTTCGGTTTAGGCGATATAACGGAGTTAACCTACTCCGAGCTAAAAATTCACTTGTTGCAGAATATCTCACGATCTTAGAAACCATGTTCATGGTTTTTCTAGATAGTATTTTTAAATCCTATTGGTGGTCATTTATCCTATTTGCTTTTACAAATTAGTACTTTTTAACCAAAAGTTGCATGATTTTTAATTTGAAAAATCCTACCCCCTTTATCCCTCCAAGATTTTCGGTCTAATTCTTTTTTTTAAATTAATATTATATAAAATAATTTTTTTAATAAATTATTTTATATATTTTTACAAAATTTCCTATTGGCCCATACATATTTTATGCTTAAAATTACTCAATCTCATATATTTTTCTTTATAATTTTTAATTAATTAGCAAATATATTTTATGCTATTTTAGCCATAAACCACTAATTATAGGGTTTTACATAATTATCTTTGGATTTTCCTATGATTTAAGCTCAAATAATTAGCCAACAATTATTTATTCAATTACCCAACTAATAAAGGAAAATTTTCTTAATTAGAATAACTCCATTACCTCAAAACTAATGCATTCATTAGTATTTTTTTATGTCTCATGCATTATATTCAAATTCACGGGGTATTTTGGCCTGGGCTATAATACTCTTTTGATTTTCCCCTTTAATTTTTCTATTGTTATGTTTTATTAAATTACCAAAATTAGAGACAATATACTCTCAAATTTTAATAATTATTTTATCGCCTATTAAGATTTTTCATAATTTCCTTAGGCCATTTTATGCTCCACAAGGGCATTTTATTGGTTTTGGAACTTTATTATTTTTCCTAATTTCAAGAGATTTTCTTTAGGAAATAAGATAATTATCTTTAAGAAATTGAAACCACATACTTACTTATCAAAAATAGTCATTTTAATTATCAAGGTATTTGGGACTTCCTCTTGCTTGAATTGGGAACAATAAAGATCCACTTTAGGCATCCCAATTATACACTTGGAATAAATGGAAGAAATGTCCTAGAGGGGATTGAATTAAAAATTTTAAAAATTTCTTTTAAACACCCAAACAACGAGATAACCAAAACAAGGTAAGCATGGTAGATAGAGAAAAGAGATTGGACATGGGAAGATTTATCTTTGATTCGGTCTTAACTCTTGACCTAAATCAGTCCCCCAAACACTCAGAGTTTTAATGCCAAAGCTAAGACTACCATACTGTTGCTCTCCTCAAAAAGTTAACTTCTCAATCAAGATACGGCTCCCACATGAAGTTGTAAATCTTGTTCGTGCCCAACCTCAAAGTCCTACAACTTTGAGATTTTACAATGAATGATAATCAATTAGAAACTCTCTTAAAGCAAAAATGAAATAATCATCCAAGATCAATGTATCAAGGAGATAGTTTGCTAAATTGAGTAGAAAACCATAAATGCAAATAACACTTATTAGCTTTACATTTGCTTTATTAAGATTGTTGTTGAGAATTGAAACAAGCTTTAGCTTATATATGTTGGAAGCATTAAATGACCGAGTAAGAGAAACATTAATGTAATCGTTGGAGACATTAATTGAAGGTGTTAGTTTGCAAGCTCAGAGTTCATTCTTTCTACTTTAAAGCTAATCTAAATGCTCAAACATTCTTGTTGACTTTCCATGAAATAAATTTGTTGGATTTAATGGTTTTCATAGTGGAAATAAACATTTAAGCCTTTGCAACATCCAAAGAATGATTTGCTTTAAGAGTGCTAAGTTTTCTAGACCAACAATAAATGTGGCGACATCAATTTTGCTTTATGCTTAAAATTCAATTAAATACTAAATTTGATTATTTGAAACTTCGCTATACTTTTAAACTCGAGTTACTAAATATTGTTAGATAATAGTAATAAGTGATGATAAGAAGTATCTACAATTAGAACAAAAAGATTTCGCAAATCAGGAGCAAAAGATGGTTTTTAAAACGAGAGCGCTTTAAACTTAAGTTTGTTCAGGAAGACAAATTGGAAGTTTGTAATTCGAGTTTATTCTTTCAAACTAAAGTTTCATTAAAACATCTCTTTAGAAAGAATTTGAAGTTGGATGTAAAACCCTAAAAATCTAGGCCATTAATGCCTAGTAAAAAATAGGTGAATATGAGGACTGAAACACCTTGTATTGTTAGATTTAATCTTGTTATTCGGGTAATTTCTCTTGAAATTAGATAATGTGCGATTAGGTCCCCAAAACATTTGAAAGTTTGCAAATAGGTCCCTAAAATATTTATAGTTTATAAAATACCCCTGAAAATATTATAAAGAGGTTAAAGTAAATATTTATTTGAAATAGGGAAGAATATTATCCCTAATTTAGGTAATTTATTAAATTATTACCTTGGAAAAATAAAGGGGGGAAAAGTTAAAAAAGTATTATAATGACCAAAATACCCCGTGAATTAGTGCCGATATATTGCATGGGACATAAAATACTAATGTCGATTACAATTGTTGTGAGGAAATGAGTTATTCTAATTAAGAAAATTAGTGATAATTAGTGAGTAATTAATTGAATAATTATTGGCTAATTATTTGGGCTTAAACAAAGGAAAATCCAAAGATAATTATGTAAAACCCTATAATTAGTGGTTTATGGCTAAAATTAGCATAAAATATATTTTCTAATTAATTAGAAAATATGAAGAAAAATTGGTGAGATTAAGTAATTTTAAGCCTAAATCAAAATATGGACTAATAGGAAAATTTTGTAAAAAAATTATATAAAATAATGATTAAATAATTAATTTATATAATATTAATTAATTAAATTAATTAAAAAAACGAAAATTAAATAAAAAATGGTCCAGAGGTTTGACTGAAAATTTTGAAGCTTAATGGATAAGATTTGCAAAATATAATATCATGATATTTTGGTATTATAATATTAATATAAATTGTGATATTTTGTGAAAAAGAAAATAGGATAAATGACCACGGATAGAAATTAAATCCTATCTAGAAAACCATGAATAAGGTTTCTAAGGTCAGAGTATTTTATAGACAAGTGAATTTTTATCTCGGAGTGGGCATAAGACGAAAAGGACAAAGGCAGCAATTGAGGAAATAGAAACATGTAGAAAATAAATCATAACTCAATATCGGGGATGAGTTGGTAATCAAGCGGACAAATTATGGATCAATGAATTTTTGTCCCAAAGTTGATAATTCGAGGAAGTTTTTTTTAACCAACGCTGCGTTTTCCGTAAATCTCTAGCGAGGACAGAGAGAAGACCTGAAAGGGATCAAAATTTGGTGCTAACCAGGACATTTCTAATGAGTAAGAAAAGAACTTCAAAGTTGTGATTCCGGATTTCTAAGATTTTACAAGATTACGCGATTCGAACACCGATCGGGGACTTTATCGGTGTAACCTTCTAGAACAAGGCAAGGTGGCACCACATGACATCACCCTAGTGACATGGGATGACATAGGGGACGAAATTTTTGGAGGAAAATGGAGGAAAATGAGTGATTCTCATGAGGGCACATCTACCTCTCTCCGAACCGTTGATTCGAAAAGTAGATCCAAGGGCTAAGATCACCAGAAGTTTTCTATAAATAGCCCTTCATTCTTCACCAATTCACCAAGCCCTTTAGAGAGAAGTTAGAGAGGGGAGCTCTGGAGAAAGTTGTAGTTCTTCAACTAGTAGATTCTTCTGTCACTTAGTCTTAAGCTTCGGTAGTTTTCATTAGTTAGAGTAGAAATGCAAGTTTGATCTTTAATCTTCCAAGTATGATTAAATATCATGTTTTAGGGGTAATTAAGGTATTAATTTCGAAAATAATGTTGGAGGAAGAGTTATGGAAAAATTTTGGAAGATTAGAGTCAAAGTAACGAAGTCTTTGTCGAAATTCCGACGAATTAAGGCATCGGGGGGCAAATGGTCATTTATGCCTAAAAGCTTTGTTATGATGTCAAATGTTAATAAATGTCATATTATCCTTATAGGATATCTGTAATCACAACCGCTGCCGTATCGGGTGTCAACGTGCCGTTTCTAGATTTCACCCATCAATGAAGGTAATGCATATATAGTGTATATAAACATGAGGTTAACCGTTACCTGAGGTCCGGATGCATCGGATCTCAGCTCTTAACTTAGCTTCAGGGTCGGGAGGACCGAGGATCGAGGAGAAGGACAAGCAGCACGCCTAGGAGTCGCGACTAAAGATTTCTTTCTATTGTTGTGTACTTTAGAAAAACACTCAAAATCATAGACCTGCTTCTTGTAAACCTGTCCGGACTTACGGCGTCTTGAATACAAGTATCGATTACTCTTTTGCTCGGGTGCTCTTACTCGATGATTTTGAAACGATGTTTTGATGAAAAAAATTTTATACTGCTTGTGAAAATGGGATGTTACATTGGACATGATGATGTCTCTGTAAGACTGAAACTGGAGTTTGAAAATTTTCACTCAAGTGTAAGACTCGAGTTTGATTTCCTAAACTCGTGTTTAGTTCTTTTTGAAAATGACCATCGCGATTGAGCTTTGAAAACACTTTGAATAAAAGGCAAACTCGAGTTTGACACTATTCATATTGAAAATGAGTTTAATTTCATAAAAGCTCAAACTAGAGTTTAAGAAAATGAGACTCAGAAGTTTCCTTAACTTCAAAAACTTTGAAAAACTCTTGGTCTAGCGTAAACTTGGGTTTTACTAAGATAGACTTCGAGTTTATTTTATTTTAAAAATTTTAAGAATTTCTTGACTAAGGACAAACTCAAGTTTATATGAGAAGACTCAAGTTTGGGTAATAGATAGGTTTCATTGAAAAACTCTCAGTCTGACGGAAACTCGAGTTTGCCAATACTAACTCGACTTTACTTAACTTGTAAAATCTTTGCAAGCTCTCGGCCAGGATAAACTCAAGTTTAAATAAGGAGACTAAAGTTTGGCTAAGTTAAAATAATTTGATTTACTCTCTGTCAATGTCAAACTCGGAGTTTGACAATTTTAAACTTCGAGTTTGTCTTTGATGCAAGAGGTTTTAACTTAACAAAGATAAACATTTTTAAGTTTACAATTGTCGATTATCATCAAAATACCACTGGTGCAAAAAGGGTTTTAAAACGCCTAATTTAGACTAGTGTAGACGACGCCCGATCTTAAAAGTATGATTTGGTGGCGGTTTGTAAATATAAAAAAGAACTTCTTGATTTGGATCCTTTATTCATACGTCTTTAATATATTATTTAGAACCCGTTAACAAAACAATCGGTCTTAAAAGTGTTATTAATACTAGGATATTTATCGGCATATTATAAATAAAAGTTGGATAATTCGATAAGTGAAAATTCAATCTCAGTCTTGTATAATTATAGCATATTTTCTAGGTAGAATTTCTACAAGAAATTAGGGAATTTAAGGGCCAAAGAGCCAAAATGACCAAAATGCCTGGAAAGGGTAATCAACTTAGGAAATTATGGGAAAAATACCAAAAGGCAGTAAAATGACCAAGTGAATTAGGAGAGTATATTATCCATAATTATGGTAATTTAATAAAATATGAACTTGGGAAAATTGTATAAGAGTGTTCAAAAAGTAGTAAAAAGACCAAAATACCCTTGTAATTATGGAATAATGTTAGAGGTATGAAAATACTAATGTTAATACAAGAGTATGAAGATAATGAGACATTGTAATTAAGAAAATTATCAAGTTATGATAATTAAGTAATTAAGTAATATTGGGCTAATTACTTAAGCATAAGTGAAGGAAATTCACAAATAATTATATGAAACCCTAAAATTGGTGGTTTTTGTTTTAAAATTAGTAAAAATGTATTTACTAATTAATTGGAAATTTTATGAAAAATAGTTGAGTTTAGGTATTTTTAGGCCTAAATACAAGAATGGACCAATTAGGTAATTTTGTGAAATTTTTGGAAAAAGTAAATAAATAAATCATTAAATAATTAAATAAATTAAAAAATAAATATTTATTAAAAAAATAAAAAGGGCCAGCCGAAAATTCAAGGCAAAATAAAAAGAAAAAAAAATGAAAAATGAAAAAAGAACAAGTTGGCAACTTGCACATATAATAATAATATAATTTAATTAAAGTAAAAATTATGAATAGTAATATTTAAATTAGGAAACGGATCCTATCTAGAGATCTAGGAATAGGAATCCCAAGGTCAAGGTAAAATATTGATCGGTGAGTTTTTACCTTTAAGTGACCTCTTAGGAAGTTAATTAGAAGTAGTTTGTGCATTTTCCTAATAAAACAAAATAGGGAAAAATGCATATAGGCATAATTTTGGAAAAGAGGAAAATAAATTCTAACTCAACATTTAGGAATGGGTTTGAATTTATTTTGACATATTTGGAATCAGTGAATTTTTCGAAGAGATTGATATTCTCGAAATGCGTTAGAAGCAGGACGCGTTCGGACACGTTTTCGAAACTTCAAGCTGAATGTTGGAGGCCTATATGGAATCAAAATTTAGGTTAACTTGGACATTTCTACTAAGTGAGAACATGTTTTCAAAGTTGTAAATCCAGAATTTTGAGATTTCTCCGAAATCACGCGAATCGGGTGCCGATCGGGAAAACGGTTAGGCTAGGGCATAAAGCAAGCCTAGTCACCATTTTGGACCAACCAAGGGCTGCCACATCACCCATGGATGTCGGCCAAGAGGTGAAAAGAAGGGCAAAAAGTTTGGTGAAAAGTTGGACAAAAGGGTAGAAACAACTTTGATTATTCCATTTGCCAAGAGCTCCTTATCCTTCACAAAATTCCAACCTTTGTCCCTAAAGATCTCTATAAATAGGGGAAGCCTTCAAAATTCTTCACGGGTAAGTCTTTTCTTTCTTCCTTTGGTTAGTAAATCCTAGGGAGAGAAAGTAGGAGAGAGATTCCTACAAATGGGGAAGTTTGCGTTGAAGTCTTCAAAGGGTAAGTCTTTCGGTCTTTAGTTTTAGTCTTTAGTTCAATAGTTAGTAAGGCTAGGGTAGTCTTTATTTTTATGATTTGGGTATCATTTGGGAGGGCTATTTCAGTCTTTATTTTCAAGAATCATAAATGCGTCGAAGTTCTGGCGAAATTTTGGGAAGAAAATAGCCTATGTAGCGGAAGCTTTGGCGAAATTCCGCCAAGTAGGGGTATAGGGGCAAAATGGTAATTTTTACCTAAAATGCCGATTATAATGTCAAATTACTAATGGAAGTGACATTATTCTCATAGGATATCTGAAACGTTGATTACTGCTTGCCGTTCTGTTGCCAAGCGTGCATTGTAGGATTCTTGCACGTTTCTCAGTAGAAAGTACGTTTTCGCGGTAGTACCTAACGTTGCCAACGAAGGTACGGACGCGTCTTGTAACACTAATCTTGTGCTTCTTAAATACATATATGTCAATGATATGTTCGTAGACCGTTATACTGACAGTTATACGGGTTATAGTTTTGATAACACCGTTTTGTTTTCTAGCGGCGAGGACACGACTAATTATCGTGGCCTTGGTGAATAGTGCAAGTTTGTTGTTGTTATTTACCTTATGGGGCTTTACATATTGCTCTGTGCTTATGTTTTGTCGGCATAATGATCATGCATCTCTAGTATGCTTATGATATCTTGTTGTATTAGCTCTAGAAATATCATTGTGCGTATCTTGTATTGTTTGGGTATGAGGTTAACTTGTTACACGAGATTCAATATGGTGAATTGAATCTCATTGTAGCTTCAGTCGGGAGGACCACGGATCGTGGATCGAGGCAAGTACCGGAGTAGGCATGCGGTGAAGACCATTTCTATCTTTATCGCTTTACGCATTCCTTCCGCTTTCTGTTTCTATCTGTTGTTCCTTTCTAAACCATAGGACTACTGTAATCTATACAATGTTACACAATGGTTGATGTTTTGGCTAAGAATCCAAATGCTCTTTTGCTCTATTGCTCCACTCTGATTGTTTGTTTGAAAAAAAAAAAAATTTCCGCATTTCAAACATGGGATGTTACATTTTATGGTATCAGAGCAAATCATTCTGGCAAGTATTTAACTATGTTACCACGGACGGTTTGGTGCGAAGGCAAGGCTAGTCTACGTGGGTGTGCCATAAGTCACTTTGCTAACCGGTGAGGCCCCATGGTAGACACTTACACGGCCATTACATTCGGATAACGGAGTTAGGTTCTTAAGCCTTTTAACTTTGAGCACATTTTTGAAAATGAGTACTGATAAGGCCATTGGTGTAATGTGTAGAGATGAACGAGGGACGAAGAGCCCGTCCTAGACCCATTCTACAACTATTACGGGATGTGGAGACGTCTGCTCGGAGATCCATTCCTCCGTTAGCACTCGCACCCTCGAATAACCCATCCTTACCGACCACGGAAGAAGAAGATCCTATCGAGGAAGAGTCGGATTCCTACAAAGCGCAGCGAATGAGTCGAATCCACAAACCATTCGAACTGTTCCACCTTGGAGTCCGGACCACGGTGAAGCTGTTCCCTTATGATCCAAACTATGAGAATACGGCCCACTACTCCCGGTCACTACTACGGTGAATCGAGAACCCTTTTATCACCCGGCTTGGGGAACTCGAACGATCTCAACTGTATGACCTAGTGATAGAGGACCAAATTGATCCGAGGAAGCCCTACTTCAACTCACACCTCGGTTGGTGATAACTTTAACTACCCCGAGATCCAACTTCTTGACGATGAGGTAGCCGAACTGACGACTATCATTACGTCCTAGACGATGATACACCATTAATCATTCGTTTAGAACACTACCTTCTGAAGTAGAGAACTACGCCCACGATACTCAAAGCAAATATCGATGTTTCTAAGCACGATCGGAAATTATCAAGCCAATTGTGACCAACATGCACCGCGGCTTGGATTCGTTCCACTTTGTACTTCTTTCCTTGTACCCGCTTTTGGGCAAGGATTATCAACGAGCTCTTGGACGACGGACCCATTCTTGGAGTTAGAATTCACCTACGCTATTTGAAGTGCTTGGTTCGTGCGTACATGTGAAAGGAAAAGCATCGGTACAAGGAAGGCGTGGATTGTAGAAACTAGGAAGTTTGGGTTGTATCTCCAAGTACTTTGGAATATTGTAAATACGTTTGAATAAGGAGATTGTACGGTAAGACTTGTATTAGGATTAGAATGACCAATATGTATTAACCTTATGAAATGAATATATGTGAATATATGTTTGGTGTGCAAATTGTTGTGCCATTTCTAATGTTTACATATTTTGTCATAATTATTTAAAGGAAAAAGAATAAAACATGGCGATACTAAGAGGTGCCGGTGCACCAAGAGGCGAGGCCGTGGTCGAGGCCGAGGTAGAGGAAGAGGCGACGGCCTCGGGATGAAAGAAACAATGAACCGAATCAACCGGACGTGATGAAATTGAAGAAATGCGTAGAACTCTACGGGAACAAGAGTTCGATTGATACTCTTACGGCAAGGCAGAACCAACGGGACCGGGAGGCACAAAGACAATTGGAAGAACGACAACATGAAGAGGAGCGAGAAAATGAAGAAGAAAATAACTACAATGATGAAGAAGAATATGATGACAATGATGACAATGACAATGATGAAGAGCACGAAGGGTGCGCGGATCCCAATCACCACCGAGGCACGGACAAAGAGAAAGGACTGCGGCGGGTAAACCGGTTACGCAAGTTGAAACCACTGGTTTCAGGGAGGAGTGAGCTAGGCGAGGATTGGCTTCGAGTCTTGAGAAGATTTTGAAGTCATGGAATGCCACGGAAATCGGATGGCCCGGTTAGCAATTTACAAGCTTGAGGAGATGCTCACGAGATGGTGGAAGAGCGTTTCCACAACTACGCCCGATCTGTTACGTGGGAGATGTTCCTTGGCAGTTCAATGAACAGTACTTTCCTCCATCAACACGAGGTAATTAAAGAAGAAGAATTCCTGCGAGATCAAGCAAGGAGGTGAGGAGTCTTTCGGCGACTACTTCGCCGTTTTACCAACTGTCGCGGTATTCATCATACACGAAAATCTACAAGAATGAGAGATTTGGAAGGCTAACCGTAGTGCTTAGGGCTGAAATATGATATAAGGGCAAGGTTAGTGTCTCGGCAATTTCGAAGATGGCCAAAGCGGTGGAATCTGCGGGATGACGGAGCGCAACTTGAAGGAATTGCGCAAATCCAGCCGGGACGGAAATAATTCAAGTCGCGGTGGTTCCAACCGCGGAGGTTCCTCACGAAGAGGAAGGCACCTTGGAACAACAACCGGGGTGGAAACAAGAGACCCTACCAGCCGGGGCAACAAAATTACCCCAGGCAGTAGGGATCCCAGGACGTGTCCTAAATGCAAGAAGTACCATCCGGGAGCCAAGCTGCGATGGGAAACAAGTCTGTTTCAAGTGTCGAAGCACTGGACACATTAGCGGGATTGCCAGAGAAGGCTGCGAGGCGAGACCTCGGAACAACGGCCGAATCTTTGCATTGACAAACACGAGAGGCCAAGAAGTCCCCGAGAGATGGTTCAAGGTACCATCTATCTCAATGGAAATCTACTTGAAGCATTGTATGACTCGGGTGCTAGTCACTCGTTTATTTCCTATGATTGTGCAAGTCGTTTAGGATTGCATGCACAGTAGATTGCCATTTGATCTTGTTGTATCTACACCGTTGGGTGTAAAGTCTTTAACCCGATGCATGTATGAATTGCTTGCTATCGTGGATGGACGAGTTTCTAAAGTGGATCTTATCCGTCTACCTCTTCACGGCATCGACGTCATATTCGATGCGGGCGGTTAACGGCCAACGGTGCGATGATCGGCGTGGCAAAAGGAGATATCATTTGCCGGAGACAAGGTTGAAGTGAGCTGAACTTTCTCTCCGCTACGGCGATCGGTGCGTGAAGCAAGGATGTCATGCTTTCATGGTATTCTTTTCGGTCAAAGCGAAGTGACCTTTCACTTGAGGACATTCTGTGGTGAATGATTTTCTGATGTATTTAGGAGGATCTTACGAGTTACCTCCTATCAGAAGTGGAGTTCAACATTGACTTGATGCAGCACGAGATCAATATCAAAGCGCCGTATCGTATGGCTCCTAACGAGATGCGGGAGTTGAAGAAGCGGTTGGAAGAGCTTTTGAAGAAGGGGTTCATTCGACCTAGCGTTTCACCGTGGGGAGCCCGGTGCTTTTGTAAAGAAGAAAGATGGAAGTTTCCGACTCTGCATCGACTACGCGAACTCAACAAGGTATTTGTTAAAAACAAGTACCCACTTCCCGGATTGATGATCTTTTGGATCGGTTATGCAGTTCCACGGTCTTTTCAAAGATTGATTTGCGTTCGGGATACCATCGGTTGCGAGTTAAGGATGGCGATGTTCCCAAGACGGCTTTGAGAACCGAGATATGGGCATTATGAATTCCTTGTGATGCCCCGGATTAACAAATGCACTGCGGTATTCATGGATTACATGAGCCGTATCTTGAGACAACACCTAGACCAATTTGTGGTGGTGTTCATCGACGACATCTTGATATATTCTAAGAGCAAAGAAGAGCACGAAGAACATCTGCGAAAGGTGTTAGGCATACTCGGGGAGAAGCAACTTTATGCTAAGGCGAGCAAATGCGAATTTTGGCTGTAGGAAGTGAAATTTACGGGCCATGTTATATCTAGCGGCGGAGTTGCGGTTGATCCTAGCAAAGTGGAAGCGGTTACGGGTGGAAACGGCCGAGAGGCGCGACGGAGATCCGTAGTTTTCTTGGTGCGGCGGGATACTACCGCAGATTTATACGGGATTTCTCGCGTCTTGCCTACCATTGACAAAGCTTACGAGGAAGAATCAACCCTTTATATGGGGAGATGATTGTGAGGAGAGCTTTCGAGTACGAGGAGAGGTTGACTACGGCACCGGTATTGATTATCCCGATCCGATGAGACCTATGTTGTCTACGGTGATGCCGGTGGGCAAGGATTGGGATGTGTCCTAATGCGGCGGGCGGGGTGGTGGCCTATGCCTCTCGTCAGTGAAACCTCACGAGTTAAACTATCCTACACACGATCTAGAGTGGCGGCTATCGTGTTCGCTTTGAAGATATGGAGGCATTACATGCGGTGTAAGTAGAAGTGTATTGTGACCACAAGAGTCGAAATACTTGTTCGATCAACGAGAACTCAACATGAGACAACGTCGTTGGATGGAGTGATTAAAGATTATACCACGGAAATCAAGTATCATCAGGGTAAAGCAAGCGTTGTTCTTGATGCTCTTAGTAGAAAGACGGTGCGGGTATCATACATGATGATACAAGAGCGGCTCTTTGGAAGATTTCGAGAGACTGAATCTATCCAACCAAATCTGCATGGGTCGGCATGCACCGGTGATGCCTATCTTGCTACACTTCTTGCAAGTCAAGGGAGTATGATCGAGAGATGAAGTGGAAAAAGCTCGAAGCAAGATGATTGGGCTACCGAGACTCGTGAGAAGATTTCTCGAGGTGAGACCCAAGACTATGACCTATCACTTAGTGGTTTGGTCAGGTATAAGCGACGAATCTACATACGCCGGTTGATGAATTGAAGCGGTCAATAATGGATGAGGCTCATAAGAGTAAGTACACTCTACATCCGAGGCATGGTCAAGATGTACAGTATGAAATCCGAACTTTGGTGGCCGGAATGAAGAAAGACGTAGCGAGATACGTGGCCAAGTGCTTGACCTGTCAGAAAGTAAAGATTGAACACCGTCGACCCCCTGGTCTTTTGCAAGGACTAGAGTTGCTTAGGAATGGAAATGGGAGAACATAACCATGGATTTTGTGGTAGGTCTGCCCAAAATCAGAAATCATGACACAATTTGGGTAGTTGTTGACAGATTAACCAAGTCGGCACACTTTATTCCCATCGGTATCCACTATTCTCAGGAGCGATTGGCGGAGATTTATATAAAAGAGATAGTGAGATTACATGGTGTTCCTAAGAGCATTGTCTCTGATCGTGATACACGATTCAAATCCTGTTTCTGGCAAGCATTACATGAAGGTATGGGGACTAAGCTAAGGTTCGGTTCGGCTTATCACCCCTGGCGGCGGTCAATGCGAAAGAACCATACGAGGTATTTGGAGGATATCTTTGCGAGCATGTGCCACTGGATTTCAAAGGAAGTTGGGATCAACATCTTTCGCTAGCTGAGTTTGCATATAACAACGGTTATCATGCTAGTATACAAATGGCCCGTTCGAGGCATTGTATGGGCGGAAGTGTCAATCACCATTGTCTTTGGACAGATTCGTCGAAAAGCAATTACTTGGGCGGATATGCTTGAGCAAACCTGCGAGCGGATCGCATTGATCAAGAAGAGACTCCTAGCGGCACATAGTAGACGAAGAGCTATGCGACAAAAGGAGGAGACCTCTAACGTTTTATGTCGGCGACCATGTATTTCTAAAGTTATCTCCGTGGCGGTGTCGGCGGGACGCTCAAGAGGAAGAAACTCGGTCCACGGTACGTTGGACCATTCGAAATTTTGGCTAAGCGCGGAGAAGTAGCTTATCGGTTAGCTTTACCCCGAACTGAGTAATCTCCACGACGTTTTCACGTGTCACAATTGAAGAAATACCAACGACCATGATCATGTCATCGAGTACGAGGATGTTGAAGTACGGCATGATAATACCTTCATCGTTGAGCGAGCGGATCATTGATCATAAGGAGAAGCGGCTCGAAATAAGACTATTCGATAGTGAAGGTGGTGCGGAAGGGTTTAACACCAGAAGAGGCAACATGGGAAGCGAGAGTGACATGAAGGAGAAGTACCCGAGTTCATGGCCCGAAGTTTAGTTAGTATAGATTAAATTTCGAGGCGAAATTTTGTGTAAGGGGAGAAATGTAATACCGGATATTTATCGGCATATTATAAATAAAAGTTGGATAATTCGATAAGTGAAAATTCAATCTCAGTCTTGTATAATTATAGCATATTTTCTAGGTAGAATTTCTACAAGAAATTAGGGAATTTAAGGGCCAAAGAGCCAAAATGACCAAAATGCCCCTGGAAAGGGTAATCAACTTAGGAAATTATGGGAAAAATACCAAAAAGCAGTAAAATGACCAAGTGAATTAGGAGAGTATATTATCCATAATTATGGTAATTTAATAAAATATGAACTTGGGAAAATTGTATAAGAATGTTCAAAAAGTAGTAAAAAGACCAAAATACCCTTGTAATTATGGAATAATGTTAGAGGTATGAAAATACTAATGTTAATACAAGAGTATGAAGATAATGAGACATTGTAATTAAGAAAATTATCAAGTTATGATAATTAAGTAATTAAGTAATATTGGGCTAATTACTTAAGCATAAGTGAAGGAAATTCACAAATAATTATATGAAACCCTAAAATTGGTGGTTTTTGTTTTAAAATTAGTAAAAATGTATTTACTAATTAATTGGAAATTTTATGAAAAATAGTTGAGTTTAGGTATTTTTAGGCCTAAATACAAGAATGGACCAATTAGGTAATTTTGTGAAATTTTTGGAAAAAGTAAATAAATAAATCATTAAATAATTAAATAAATTAAAAAATAAATATTTATTAAAAAAAATAAAAAGGGCCAGCCGAAAATTCAAGGCAAAATAAAAGAAAAAAAATGAAAAATGAAAGAAGAACAACTTGGCAACTTGCACATATAATAATAATATAATTTAATTAAAGCAAAAATTATGAATAGTAATATTTAAATTAGGAAACGGATCCTATCTAGAGATCTAGGAATAGGAATCCCAAGGTCAAGGTAAAATATTGATCGGTGAGTTTTTACCTTTAAGTGACCTCTTAGGAAGTTAATTAGAAGTAGTTTGTGCATTTTCCTAATAAAACAAAATAGGGAAAAATGCATATAGGCATAATTTTGGAAAAGAGGAAAATAAATTCTAACTCAACATTTAGGAATGGGTTTGAATTTATTTTGACATATTTGGAATCAGTGAATTATTTCGAAGAGATTGATATCTCGAAATGCGTTACGAAGCCGGACGCGTTCGGACACGTTTTCGAGGAAACTTCAATTTGGGTTTGTTGGAGGCCTATATGGAATCAAAATTTAGGTTGACTTGGACATTTCTACTAAGTGAGAACATGTCTTCAAAGTTGTAAATCCAGAATTTTGAGATTTCTCGAAATCACGCGAATCGGGTGCCGATCGGGGGAAAACGGTTAGACTAGGGCATAAAGCAAGCCTAGTCACCATTTTGGACCAACCAAGGGCTGCCACATCACCCATGGATGTCGGCCAAGAGGTGAAAATGAAGGGCAAAAAGTCATGTGAAAAGTTGGACATGAATAGTAGAAACAACTTTGATTATTCCAATATCCAACCTTGTCCATGTCCTAAAATCTCTATAAATACCCCCTCCTTCAATTTTCTTCACACCAAATTCCTCTTCCTTTGGCGAAATCCTAGGGAGAGAAAAGTAGAGAGAGAAGCTGCGGGGAAGTTTAGAAGTCTTCAACGGGTAAGTCTTTCGGTCTTTAGTTTTTAGTCTTTAGTTCAATAGTTAGTAAGGCTAGGGTAGTCTTTATTTTTATGATTTGGGTATCATATGGGAGGGCTATTTTAGTCTTTATTTTCAAGAATCATAAATGCGTCGAAGTTCTGGCGAAATTTTGGGAAGAAAATAGCCTATGTAGCGGAAGCGCTGGCGAAATTCCGCCAAGTAGGGGTATAGGGGCAAAATGGTAATTTTTACCTAAAATGCCAGTTATAATGTCAAATTACTAATGGAAGTGACATTATTCTCATAGGATATCTGAAACGTTGATTCTGCTGCCGTTCTGTTGCCAGAGCGTGCCGTTGTAGGATTCTTGCACGTTTCTCAGTAGAAAGTACGTTTTCGCGGTAGTACCTAACGTTGCCAACGAAGGTACGGACGCGTCTTGTAACACTAATCTTGTGCTTCTTAAATACTTATATGTCAATGATATGTTCGTGAGCCGTTATACGAGACAGTTATACGGGTTATAGTTTTGATAACACCGTTTTGTTTTTCTAGCGGCGAGACACGACTAATTATCGTGGCATTTGGTGAATAGTGCAAGGCTGTTGTTGTTATTTACCTTATGGGGCTTTACATATTGCTCTGTGCTTATGTTTTGTCGGCATAATGATCATGCATCTCTAGTATGCTTATGATATCTTGTTGTATTAGCTCTAGAAATATACATTGTGTCGTATCTTGTATTGTTTGGGTATGAGGTTAACAGTTACACGAGATTCAATATGGTGAATTGAATCTCATTTGTAGCTTCAGTCAGGAGGACCACGGCTCGGGGATCGAGGCAAGTACCCGGAGTAGGCGTGCAGCTGAAGACCAACTTTATCTTTATCGCTTTACGCATTCCTTTCCGCTTTCTGTTTCTATCTGTTGTTCCTTTCTAAACCATAGGACTACTGTAATCTATACAATGTTACACAATGGTTGATGTTTTGGCTAAGAATCCAAATGCTCTTTCGCTCTATTGCTCCACTCTGATTGTTTGTTTGAAAAAAAAAAAATTTCCGCATTTCAAACATGGGATGTTACAAGTATTTGTTAGTTTTTGAAATACCATTTTAAATAATTTGTGAAATAAAGAAGGTTGAGGTTTTATATTTAAGACCAAAACAAACCCTCAACTAATTCATCTATATAGGACCGAAAGGGGGTATTTTACTTGAGGTAGATTGACCCCTTAGTTAAGGTTTGAAGCAAAATATAGTGGATTTGAAAGCCATACTTGGCGCAGTGTTGTTTCACGCTATCGAGAGTACTTTTTGTGAACATTAATTTCCATGGCATAACTCACTCATCCCCACTAACCAAAAGTGAATAATCATCACTTCTAAAAGTTGAATCTAGATTAGTGTGTGTATATGTATTTCTTTTAGGGTTAAGGAGCAATTTTACACATGAAGTTTATCCCCGGGAGCGCCCAGCACCACGAAGTTTTTTCAGGAGCAAAAGTACACACGACGTTACGTTTTGGGAGCAAAAATACCACGGGCCGTTAGTTGACCGTTAACTTGGATGGAATGCTGACGTGGCGTGACGTGGCGCTTATTTGGACTGACACACTGACGTGGGCAATGACGTGGATGCTGACGTGGACGATGATGGTAAGTAGAAAGAGAAAATTACCATTTTGCCCTTAGTTTTAAGTAAAAATTACACTTTTACCCTTAGTTTTAAATAATAATAAAAACTAAAAATACACCCTCCCCCCGGTCGGCCCCACCACCGGCGGCCGACCACCGCCGCCTCCGGGGTGGGGGGCCCACCGGGGGGCTTTTTTTAAAAAAAAAAAAACTTAGGGCAAAAGGGTAATTTTTTTTAATTTTTTTTTTAAAAAAACTTAGGGCAAAAGGTTAGTTTCAACTAAAACTAAGGTCAAAAATGTAATTTTACCCGCGTTACTGTTCACTTCCATCCAAGTTAACGGTCAACTCACGGTCAACTAACGGCCCGTGGTATTTTTCCTCCCAAAACATAACGTCGTGTGTACTTTTGCTCCTGAAAAAACTTCGTGGTCTTTGGGCGCTCCAGGGTAAACTTCATGTGTAAAATTGCACCTTAACCCTTTCTTTTATTGATTCTACAATCCACCACTATGAATTTCGTATGTGCTTTGATTTTCTAACGGAGACCACAGCTTTTAGAAGTCAATTATAATTATATCTCACATATCAATAAAGCAATTATATTTGCTATGGGAGATATATCTATGTAAAATCTGACATGTCTTCGTACTTTTATAAATAATTTATACAACGCAAAAATAGGATCCTGACTTTGTGGATTTATATATATATTTTGTAGGAGTGACCATAGAAACAAAAAATTGATATTGAAACCTTTACCTTCTTCCTTGTTTCTTATTTGGCACGAATTGAAAACTTATTCAAGAAGCCATGAGTCAACTTTTCCATATTAATTACATGCATATGTGTCCCTTGTCATCAAATTGCAATGACATTCTAGCATAACAAGTGGTATTATATAGGATACAAGATGGAATTTTAGGACTTATACCTTATCTTCATTATGTCCTAAATATCAAATCCATATGACTTCTCTCATCCTCTTTGTTGGACGAATTGAAGACTCATTTGGAGCTTCATGAAGATTATTTTCCATGTACCAAAATTGCATTGTTTCATAGTCTCCATCTTGGCACACATGGCACAAATCCATGGTTTAATCAAGAAGCTTAAGAATTACACTTCTTGACTTTGTGTCATGTACTCTCTTGAAATTAATTATTCATCCCTTCTTCAGTTGGACGAAATTATAGGGTAAGTGGGGCCTCTTAAATGTGTTTTATCATGTGTCAAAGTATCTTGGTCTTCCTTTTGAACACTTGGCAAAACCCTAGGCATATACAAAAAACTTGCAATTTACTCCTCTTGACTTTGGCACATACTCTTGTGACATTAACTTTCCATGCCCTTTCCTTGTCTTTTTTGCCAAAAATGATCTTAGAAAAAGGGTTCCTGAATTGTCTTATGTTATCCTTGGACACATGTCCATTTATCAAATAAATTTTGTCATTTATTAACCAACGTATAATATTAGCCATATTGCACTTTTAAATCATTTAGGTATAGTCACATGATCAATAAAATTCCACTTGTTAGTCAAGTTTATCAAGTGCCTCCAACTTGAGCAAATAAAAGTCATTATTGACATTTTATTCCTTAAGCATACTTATTGTGGAAAAATTCACATGATCTTCTTTTATTCCCTTTTTGCCAAAATTATGACCCCAATTAGTCAATGGAGTATTTGAACTTGGTGCATATTCTTCTCATATTTCTATTTCTGTTGGTATATTATACAAATTACTTTTCTGTTGTTTGGGGGACAATATTAAAACGCATTCCAATTCAATAGTAATTTTCTCCTTGCAATTGAAGTATAACAAGAGAAGTTCTATGAGCCCTAGATGTTCATAGAAGTTTATTGGCATTTTTTTGTAAAGTTATAGAAAGGCCATGCTCACACACACTGATTTGAACACTTTCTTAACGAAAATTGGGTTTGGCAAACTAGCAACCTCACACACACATAAATGTTTCCTAATTTAATTTTCCTTCAGTGAGATATGCCTGTATCTTCTGGAGTATATTTCATTCTTGATTATTATTTGGTATTCCCACAATCTTGCAAGTTTTTACCCTTTCTTTTTTATTTTTGTTTGGGGGGTTGTGCAGCTTTTTGATGTTTGTTAAAATCGATGCCCCATTTTATGATAATATATTTAACCACGTGTGTACTCTTGCTCCAGAAAAGCTCGTGGTCTGGGCGCTCCCGGGGGTAAAGCTCGTGTAAAATTGCTCCTTAACCCTTTACTTTTATATGTTTGTCTACATCATTTTCATTTCAATACCATTAATTATAGAATAAATTTGTAGCTTTTGCAGTTTAGAATAGTGCACCTTTAGTTGCATAGTTACATTGATGTTCCCTCTAAATATATTTTGTAACTTTATGAAAATCACTTCACACTTCTTTTGATAGGTTAAAGCTATTGATGAGGAAATGGGAACTGGATTTTTGGGCATTGGTTTCCAGCCAAAGTGGGAACTCAAAGACATACCTATAATGCCAAAGGTGTTTCTTTGCCTTCTTTCTATTGTGCAAGACTTTG
The DNA here is from genome assembly GCA_025563575.1 of Acacia pycnantha. Classification (NCBI taxonomy): domain Eukaryota; kingdom Viridiplantae; phylum Streptophyta; class Magnoliopsida; order Fabales; family Fabaceae; genus Acacia; species Acacia pycnantha. Next base: position 49,509 of record JAMWYP010000627.1, read on the forward strand.
AACTTGTTTAACATGTACATTCATTCATTTGTGGAATCGGATTGAATTCATTTGTAATGATGAACATCATGAACTGTGTCTTGGGATATTTGTTATATATATATCAGCATGTATTATGTTTTCTGTATAAGGTTAGTTGAGCTAACCTTTTAGCACATAGCTAGGTGTTGTTTTATTTTATCACATTGAAGTGATTGTTGCATGCTGATATGTAAGAATGTTTTTTGCAAGGGATTGTGGGGTAGTGAATACGAAGGAACTATTTAAAAAAAAAAATCACTTAAGGAGTCTAAGTCTGGGAATTAGACTCCTTAAGTCGATTTAAGGAGTCTAATTCCCAGGACTTAGACTCCTTAAGTCAGACTTAAGGAGTCTAAGTCCTGGGAATTAGACGCCTTAAGTCATGACTTAAGGAGTCTAATTCCCAGACTTAGACTCCTTAAGTATACTCTAGCAGCGTTTGGGCCACATTTAAGGCATCCTATTTAAATTATTAGACGCCTTAAGTCATAATTTTAGGCGTCTAATTAAAAAATAGGACGCCGTAAGTTTAACCTACGGCGCCCCCCAGATAGGCGTCCCCCAGAAAAAGGACGTTAAATGTACAAAAAATAGGACGCCGTATCCCTTTTTTGTAGTAGTGATATGTGAACATTAAAGGATATTGTACTCAAGTAAAGGAGATCTATACTTGAGTATAGTTGTCTAATGCTTTCACTTAGTGTCGTTCAACGAGAAGTAAAGGATACTCGAACACTACATTAAATGTACTCGAGTAGTGTACACAAGTATGGTGATTATCTTACTCGAATATGATTGTTGTTAAAGCCTCTGGTATGATCTTGTTGAAACATTACTCGAGCATGAAAGATGTCTTTCTCGAGTATGAGAATTTGGTTACTTGAGTATAAAAGACATAATATCACCTAAAATGGGGGTGAATTGGGTGGTTTAAATGCATCAAGGAATTCATTCACAACCGAGATATCTTTTGGTGAAAGTTCAGCTTCTACTTTGATTGAGAAGAATACCATATACCATTGGCATCCATGCTTCAAAAATCTTTCAACTTTTGCAGCCGTGAGAAGATTTAAACTCACATCAACGTTGTCACTCCTTTGTGAGTGGAGAACAATATCTTCTTATTATCGCAGTCAATCATTGTATTATTGGCCGTCAGTCAATCCAAACCCAAAATAACATCAATATCGTATAGCAGCAATAAGATAAGATCTATAATGGACTCTCATCCATCAACGCTCACAAGACAATTTAAACATGCATCAAAAGCTAAAGATTTCACGCCAAGTGGGGTGACTACTATCAAATCATATGGTAATCTATGGGTATGCATTTCTAAACAATTTGCACAATCACATGAAATAAATGAGTGACTAGCACTCGAATCATACAATGCCTGAAGTAGATTTCCATTAAGAGAGACAGTACCTTGGACCATTTCTGGAGATTTTCTGGCTTCTTCATTTGTCAGCGTAAAAACTCGACTTGAGTTCTGTGGCCTTGTCTCCGCAGTCTTTTGAGGACATTCACGGCTATAGTGCCTTGACTTTTGACAATGGAATAATATTTATTTTCTATCATAGTTAGTGTCTAAATGGTACTTCCAGCATTTGGTGCAGGTTCGGGATTTCGACACTCTTAAATAGCTCCACTGTTCAGACTGGAATGGTCTCTTGCTTCCACCCTCGGAAATTCCCCATGGTGCTTTCCTTTTCTACGAGGAATTCCCGCAGCTAAACCCGCCACGGATTGCACTACTAGTGTTATAGTTTTTGGAGGCGCACAGCTCTCTCAAGTTTTGTTCAATCAGTCAGCATGATTCCACCGCATGATTTAACTGTTAAAACTATTTAGATACAAGCTTTTCCATGATCTCATACTTTAGCCCTTGAGTCATCATATTAGCCTTCAAGCTCTCATCATCGTTGCATTTTAAATATGATGAATACCATGACAGACCGGTAAATCGAGAAAAGTAGTCATCGAATGACTCATCGTAGCCTTGTCAAATGTGTAGGAATTCTGACTCCTTTGCCACTTACAATGAGGGAGGAAAGTATTGCTCATTAAATTTCTCCAGAAATATTTCTCAAGTCACGGGAACAAAGCATGCATGTAGCGTTAATGCAATGCTTCTCTACCATCGATATGTTGGGATCCGTACACGCAGCGGAAGGAATTTCAACCATTTAAAATTTTACGAATCCCAAAGAGAATCTATCAACGGCGTTTAAATCAAGGTTCGTTAAGAAAACCGTACCAATGCGAACTTGTGAGCGACCTTTGCAAACACGTTGGCTAACACCTTCTTGCTCTATCAATCTCTACGAGCCGATTCTACGAATCCACTCCCTCTACCGATATTCACACCGAACATCTCTCCAACATGTATGGCAGCGTGCTAGCGCCTTGCTTGCTTTGTGTCTCTCGTTTTTCTCTCTAGGATTTCTTTCGAGGCTTGTTAGTTTGTTCTTACAATACGACTTATATCAATATCTCTTTATAGAGTTTCTAAAACCCTAATTGGGCCGTATTAAAATATTCAAGATTAATATCAATTAATCCTTGAATTTCGAATTTGGATTAAATATAGTAATTAAATCTGTCCAACATATCTAATCTAATCTATTTAATTAATCCACATTAAAAGCATGCTAATTTAATTTACCATTATAAATTAAATCTGAGATATGATATTTGTCTATTTAATTAAATCTGAGATACTATATCTCAATTCAAATTAAATCAGATATATGATATCTCTATTCGAAAATTAAATCTGAGATATGATATCTGTCTATTTAATTAAATATGAGATACTATATCTGAATTTAAATTAAATCAGATATGTGATATCTCTATTTATTTTAGTTACTTAATTTATCTAATAAATTAAATACAAAACAAATGATATCATTATCTAAATAATAACATATAATTTTGAATTTAATATATATATATATATATATATATATATATATATATATATATATATCCATCCTAGATAAATGTTGTATTCATTAAATATTAGACATATCTAAGATTCAATGAATCTGGACACTATTGTTCGTGTTAGGCTATTCTTGTGTGCGACCCTGCAAGCCCACATGAGATTGGCAGAGGGCCAATATTGTACCAGCCCACAAGTCGCAAGCAGCCTCTAGCAAGACATTGCGACTACCCAATTTATATGGGGATCGATGATACAATACAACCTATTGTATAACCATGTCACGTCCCTTTTGTCACGTGATAATTTGGTCGAGGATGAGGCATGGATAATGTCAACTTCCTTTTCTTGACCATTACTTTCTTGATTCTTGAGTAGTCTAACAATTGAAATGGAAACTCGTTCCATCATAGTATGGCCATATATTTCTCAGACTCACTCATCGAGGGGCCCAGTATTATCTCTCTACAGATATGAGGGACAAATTCCATCTTGACCATTCACATTCCTCTACATGAAAACCAATGATCCCAATCCAAGCCTTTATCATCACCTGGTCAAAGATCAGCGACTCTCATGTAGGAATCCATGATGATCTTAGGTCAAAGGGCGTTGTGACGCAGTTATACATGAGATAAGCTTATGACTAATTAAATCCATGCAGCTTTCTCATAGTGGGTCGATCCAGCATCATGTACTCTTACAAGTGTCTATGACTTTGATTCGTATCTTCATACTCATCAAAGTCATACCGGTCTTCTTTCATCTTTGCTCCCGCATAGATGACCGACTGTGGACATATAGGACAATCTATATGATATGTCCAAGGACACATTTATCATAACAAACATGCAAATAATATGATAACAAAAAGGGAAATGCTTTAAATATTAATGACGTTTAAAGTACAATGACTTGCCCTAGGGCATAATTTCCAACACGATCCGCATTCCTTTCTAGCTTATAAATTGCTAGTTGAGCCTTTCGGTTTCTTGAACATTCCATGACCTCGAAGATCTTGTCTAGTCTCATTAGCTAATCCTCCGCGGAATCAGGCTTACCACGGAAAGCTAGCGGCTTTAATTTCCAAAATTGGACAATCCAATACTGTGATGTCTCAACCGTTCTGTTAGGTTGAGGTAGCACTGCTATTGCTCTTTCATGCTGAAGAGGTGTCTCAGATCTTTTTGACCTCTCATCTTGTTCTCCTTGCTCATCTTCTCATTCATTTCCCTGGTCATCTTCTTCCTCAGCTTCCACTCGTTCAACCTTAGCTTGTTGTTCAGCCTCAACTTGTTGCCTTTCAGCCTATTGCCTTTCCATTCTTCTCTCTTGCATGTTCATACGGAGTTCATCAATGAAACCCCTTTGCTTACAGCATTCCCAAGACTTGTTGTAAAGGATCCCGGCCATGTTGATCAAGTCCTTGTACCGGGTACTTGTACCATTTTGGGTTGTCTGCCTCTTCCTCTACCTCTACCTCTGCCCCTACCTCTAGGAGCTCCTGCTCCTCTTAAATTTGCCATTCTCAATTTCTATAATTCATTAAGAACAACAAATATAGATATCAAGGAGAATTGGTCATTAGAGACAAACTTACCTATATCTATCATATTGCCAATATGCTACAGTAGTTAACGGTTTCGTACACATCAACCTAATCTAGTGTCTATATGTTACAAACCCTTTTCTTTATATTTCACAACTTCTTAGTGTTTTTAGGGAATTGATATTACAAACTGAGTATGAAAATGAGTATGAATGCTCTTGGAAATGGAATAATGACTATCATAGTTCAATTAAATATAGGAGTAAATTTTCACTAATTCTAGATGAAAAACCCCAAGATACCACTTGAGTCAATATTCCCAATTAATAGTAGCTCTACTACCGTAGCTAACTATTATCTCTTGAGATATCGTTTAAAACCACTTTGTGTGTGATTAGGATTAAATTAATGCAACTTGATTCCTCTTCATATGAATGTGATACCACGCCACTCAATTAATCCAATTCAATAATATTATCTAACAATACCACGTAGACAACATAATATCATTGAATTAATAAGGAAATACATATATATAAATCCAACAAGCTACAAAATTCAATCCAATCAAAAAGTTCAAACCGCAAAGTTATCCAACCGGGTAAACTAAGTCTGAACATTACAAAACAATATTCCTAAAACTAGGAAATTAAAATGTAATCAAGAGAAAATAGATTGAACAAAATACTCCCCTAATTTTTGAGCTCTGAAACTCAAGCCACTTAATCCATCCCAATAACCAAAAGATTCAGCCTCTCACTGCCATGAAATAATCACTGAACAAAATGGTAAATTTCTGCTGCTGTTAGATTGAAGAATGGCGTCCTCTCTCTGGTTTAGTTGATGAAGGAAGAAGATCGGACAGAGGAGATCGCGATGGTGGTTTTGGTTCCGTCAACAGTAAAACGAGACTGACGGCGATGGTGGAGAAAGAGATTGGAAGGTCGACGGAGGTGGTGGTTGTTCACGACGCTCTCCCCAAAAACCCAGCTCGCGGCACTCACTCTCCAAAACCCAGCTCGCGGCACTCACCCCGTTTCCTCTGTTCAGGGTGCTGTCTGGATATAAACTCTCTCTCACGGTGGAGGCGAGTCGCCGACGACGGTGAATGAAGAGTGGAAAGTCGCCGGCGACATGGAGGAAGGTCTAAGGAGGAAAGAAGAAGATGGTCAAAGTCCAAGGTCGAAGGTCTGCGTCTCCGTCTTTTTTTTTTTCTGTTCGCGGCGCTCTTCCATCTTTAATATCCATTCATTCTCCTTTTTGCTGCGTCTCGGGTCCTCCAAAAAAACTGGTCAAAGCTGACCTAAATTTGGTCAAAACGCACAGTTTCAGTGCAGGGACCTAATTGAAACTTTTAAAACGTTTCGTAGAGGGACCAAACCGAAAAGTTTATAACTTGAGCCCAAACTTCCATTTTCAAATTTGGTTCAATTTCTTCAACCACCTACAATTTAAACCAATCAAGCCAACATCAAATCTTCCCAAAAAATATTGAATAAGATTAATTACAATAATTATGACAATTTTACCATTTTTAACACATTTTTCATGTAATCACTCATTAATCCAAATTAATCATAAATAATACATTTTTAGCCCAATTAACTTGATTAAATCCCAAATTAATCATTAAATAACACATCAAAATATGGTTCGATCAGTAACTGTTCAAGTGTACTCAAGCATGCATCAGTAAGAAAAAGTATACTAGAGTACGGTATAAGTATTACTCAAGTATACGTTCAGCAACAACAATGTTCAGAGTAAAATACTCAAGCAGCACTTAGCATGTACGCGAGCAAGGGTATCGTTGGCTGTTTATTGAAGATCATTCGAAAGCCTACTCGAGTACACAAGGAAGTATACTCGAGTATTGTTCATCAACTACTTGTCTACCTTTGTTGTAACAGTAATCATAAATTCAAATATTTTAGGATATGATTAGTTTCTAATTAAATGTTACGTAGTCTTGTTTACACTATTACTAATCACCTCTTTGAGTGGATTTCAGATCATTAACGATTGTTTAAGCGCTAATTAGGCCGAAAAGCAATGACGTGTGTCAGAGCATTTAATGTTTACAGAAAACAGAGCACGAACACGGAATGGAAATCGAAGCAGACCAAATCATTCCTACAAGATATACCCATTCCGGTGAAAGGCTAAAGTATCTTTTCAAAGTCAACCTCTGACGAGAAGCATGTCAATGGTGATCCGAAAGCGACCAAACCAAGCAACATTGGACTGTGTCTAACAAAACAATTGAACACTCTCAATGGCTATCTTTAAAACTTTTCAACGGTCATTAGTGGCAGCTAGTATAAAATCCAAGAGTATTCAATTCGCCAACTACCGAAAAATCTGAACTTTCAATTGAATTTATTGTTTCATTCATTTCACTTAGTATCTTTTTATATTTGTACTTCAATGATTATTTCTATCTACTTTATGAGAGGGTTTTAACATTTTATTAATTAATTTAATCTCAAGGTAGAGGGACCTTGAGTGTGGGTGTACGATTACAACTTATAAGGGGGAGTGAATCCTATTGTAAGAGGATTTCTTGAAGTATAGAGTATATAATCATGATTGTGAGCTAGTGAAAATCCCAGAGTGTCGAGGATTGGACGTAAGTCAAGAGTTAGACTAAACCAGTATAATTTCTTTGTGTTCATATTCTCTTCTCTTTGCTCTGTCTCTGTTTCTTTTGTTCATTGGCCTAATCAAAAAAGAATTTGCAAATCACCAAATTCACCCCTCTTAAGAGATATTCCACTTTCATTTGGTATCTTGAGAAAGATCATGGAAGTATTGCCTGATGGTGCTTTTATCAACCGACCACTGGGCTTCAATGGTGAACATTACTCATTATGGAAAGCAAAGTTCCGAGTGTTCGTAATGGCAACTGAATATGGTCTTTGGCGAGTATTCGATAACGGAGACTATGTCCCTACAAAAAGAGAAGGCGAGATTCATGTTCCAAAGACTAAGTCTGAGTTTGTGAGAACAATAGAAGACATATAACTCTCAACAGTAAGGCAATCCTGATGTTTCAAAATGCACTTAGTCAAAAGGAATACTTTCGTATATGTAATCTGTCAAGCGCAATGGAAATGTGGAAATCCTTAGAGATAGCCTAAGAAGGTTCGATATAAAGGAGAATCAGATCATCACTCTAACTATTGAATACGATCTTCTTTGTATGAAGTATGGAGAATCCATTGGAGAGTTTCAACTTCATTTTACTCATCTGATCAATCAGTTATCAGCTTTAGGTAAAACGTATGAGCAAAACTCTCAAGTCAGGAAAATTCTAAATGTCCTAACAAAGGATTGGGAAGCTAAATTCATAGCAATCGAAGAAGCTCGTGGAGAATCAATGACATAAGTAGCTGCATTGTTTGGAAGCTTATCCGAATATGAAGGCAAGCTAAAATTCAAGAAGGGCTTAGACAAAATCAACAGTAGAGGCTTGGCATGTTTGTTTGTAGATTTAAGAAATTCTACAAGATGGATCAAGCACTACTACAAAATATGGATACTACTACCCTAAAGGACGTCCCTTTTTTAAAAAAAGGAAGTAAAAAGTGAAGGTGGTGACACTGCCTTAATTATTTACTTGACTTTGAGACTTTAGACAACCCAAATACTAATTTAGGAAGCCTAATTTTTTTTTGGCATCCTAAATATATTTTAGGATGACTAAAATGTAATATTTGGCGCAATTTAGGATATTTTTGGTGCGGGGAAAATGTTTGGCGACCTAAAAGTATTTGAGGACGCCAAAATCATTATTTTGGCGCAATTTTGAAAATTTTTGGCACTGACTTTTTTTGGCGACCTAAGAGTATATCGAACGCCAAAATCGGTATTTTTGGTGACCTAAAAGTATTTCAGGCGTCAAATCAGTATTTTTGGCAACCTAAAAGTATTTTAGGACGCCAAAATCAGTAATTTATCTTGCCCATTACCGTGAATGCTTTAAATTCTTTTCCTTCTCATTTCATCATCTCGGAACCCCAGCCACCTCCTATACCTTCAGTCGCTAGTCTCTTGCCTCGCCCTCTTCCTCGTTTGAACCTCTCCGTCTCATCCTCTACGCTCTCCACCTTCCCTCTTCTCCATCTCATCCTCTCCCCTCCGTCTTCGACGGTTCAATAATAATTCATACATGTCTTCCATCTGGGGAAACAGTTCCTCGGATGAAGAAAGTGAGGACGATGAGGTTACAAACATATGTCTGGTAGCAGAAGAAGAGGAGGAACATGAAAACGATGAGGTATATGATTCTGAACCCACTTATGATGAAATACTTTCTGAATACAATGAGTTACATTCTGAATTTAAAAAGATTGCAAAAGAATTCATAGCCTAAAAGAAGAGAATCAAGTTGCTTGAGCAACAAGTTAAAGATTCTCCTACGGTTTGCAAAAATTGTTCTGATCTTGAGAAAAAGAACTCTTATCTTACGAAAACCCTTGAGAAGTTCACTAAAGGAAGTGAAATGCTCAATGTGATTTTAAAAGCTCAAAGATTTACAAATGACAGATCGGGCATAGGTTACAATCCTGTTTTTAACAAGAGGAAAGGGAAAAGAAAACGGGTGAAAAAACTTATTTGAAATATTTTCAAAAGTCTATTCATTCTTCAAATCCCATTGCTCATTGTAACTATTGCAATCGAAAAGGGCAGACTACTTCTTCATGTTTTCATAAGAATGAGATAAGAGATAAACTTGTTGGCAATTATCAGTTGGTACCTACATGAACTTATGTTTTCCTTAAGGCCCAAACTAACCCAAAAAAAACCCAAGAAAAGATGGGTACCTAGGACTTGATCTCTACTGAATTGCAGGTGCGTCTAAGAGAATTAAAGACCAATAAGTGGTACATTGACAACGGATACTCCAAACACATTACAAGGGATCAATCCAAGTTTATGGTAATGAGATCAAAGGATGGTGTTAAAGTAACTTTTGGGGGAAACCAATCTAGAATGATCGCTGGAATTGGTGAGATTGGAGAAAGGAAAGGACCCCAGATCAAAGATGTATACTATATGGAAGGAATTTTTCACAACCTCCTTAGTATCAGCCAAAGTGTAGATAAGAACAAGCTGGATTATCTTTTGATTTAGAGGAATGTCTCATTGTCAAAAGGATGATCTTCCGATTGATAAAGGTAACCTTAAAGATTTATTTAAGGCCCCTAGAGAAGGTAACTGTATACCTTAAATTTACCTAAAGTTCAATTTGAAAATTGCTTTGTTAGCAACTTGGGTGAAAGTTGGCTATGGTATAAGCGTTTGGCTCATCTAAACATGTTTCAACTTGGACAAGTTACTAAGAAAAGATTTAGTTCTCGGCTTACCAAAACTTCATTTTTAAAAATGACATGATTTGTGAAGCTTGTCAACGAGGTAAACAAACTAAATCATCTTTCAAAACTAAAAATGAAATCTCGACTAATCGACCACTTCAACTACGTCATATGGATTTAGTTGGACCAGCAAGAGTAAAGACTCTTGGTGGCAATTTGTATACTCTGGTCATTGTCAATGATTTCTCAAGATTTGCTTGGATAATCTATTTATCTTCCAAGGATGAAATATTTGATCAATTTGTCGTGTTTACTAAGAAAGTGCAAAACGAGAAAGGTGTCTACATTTCATGTAGTCAAATTGACCACAGAGGAGAGTTTGAGAGTCAAGCTTTCGGGGAATTCTGCGATGCCCATGGAATTGACCACAACGAGAATGGAGTTGTTGAAAGAAAGAATCGAGTCCTCACGAAAATGGCTAGAGCAATGTTGAATGAGAAGAAGACTTCCCAAGTGTTATGAGCAGATGCAATGAGCACAGCTTGCTATGTTTCAAACCAAGCATATCTCTGAAAGAAGCTCAACAAGACTCCCTATGAACTTTACAAAGGAAGGAAGCCAAACTTGGCACATTTGCACATCTTTGGCTGCAAACACTTCCTCCATAAAATTGGTGAGGATAACTTAGGCAAATTTGATCCTAAGTTAGACAAAGGTATTTTTCTGGGCTATTCTAATAGGACTAAGGGTTATAAAGTTCTCAATATCCGTACTCGTATTGTGGAAGAGTCAATTTATGTTGTGTTTTGTGGCTGAGCCTAACAAGTCCATTGATTATGATAAACCTATTTTTCAAAATCAACCTGTTTCAAAAACTCCTTCTGTTCCTGAAATTTTTGAAAATGCTTTTGATACCGAGCCTGAAAATGTTTGTGAAAATCCTATTCAATCTTAACCTAGAGCTTGGAGATACAGTAGGAGCCATCCTCTGGATCAAGTAATAGGTGATATGAGTGAAGGTATGAGAACTTGAAAGAGTACTTTAAATGAAGTTACTTTCTTTGTCTTTATCTTTGAGATTGAACCCTCTAAGATTGAAGAAGCCTTCTTAGACAACGATTTGGTTATAGCAGCGCAAGAGGAGTTACATCAATTTGAAAGAGATCAAGTTTGGGACTTGGTACCTAGGCCTAAAGACCATATAGTCATTGGTACTAAATGGGTATTCAAGAACAAACGAGATGAATCCGCAATCATTTCCAAAACAAGGCAAGATTGGTTGCTAAAGTCTATAATCAAGTAGAAGGTATTGATTATGAGGAAACGTATACTCCAGTGGCTAGATTAGAATCATACAAGCACTCTTAGCCTTTGCGTGTATCAAAGGATTCAGGCTTTATCAAATGGATATAAAAAGTTCTTTTCTAAATGGATTTATTCAATAAGAAGTTTATATTGAACAACCTCCTGTTTTGAAAGTGATTCTCATCCCGATCATGTCTTTCATTTGAAAAAGGCTCTATATGGTCTTAAATAAGCTCTTAGAGCTTAGTATGAGAGATTAAGTAAGTTTCTTCTTGATCAAAGATTTGTCAGAGGCAAGGTTGACACAACACTCTTCATTAAAAGCAATAAGATAAAGGAGTTATAAATTGTTCAAATATATGTGGATGAAGCATCGCACTACATGGGTAGGGCTCACAGTCGTGAAAAAGCATCGCATTACACGCTCAGATCCATTTTTGAACAGAAGTCGAGGAGGAAGGCTGGTACCTTTGGGTCAAGAAGAAGTGAGAATGAGAATGAGAAATGACAGAGAAGTGTGAGGATGAGAAATGAAAATTGAAACACATACTCACCAGAGTTTAGATCTAGGCTCTACATAGCCTTCGAATTGGAAGGGTTAAGAAGAAACCAGCGTTGGCGACGGTTTGGGCTCTACACAACTTGGTAGCGACAGATCTAGGCTTTGCACATCCTTCAAATCTGGATCTCGTCATCTCATGGACGTCGTCATGACGGTCTTGGCAGTAGCACCGACGAGGAACCACGAGGTGGAGAGATGCATTTTGGCGTGTGAAGAGATGTATGCATGACGTTGCGAGCATTTTGGCGTGTGAAGAAATGAAACCGGCAAAAGTTTGGCATGTGTGAAGAGGCATATTGATGTGTGTCAAATGTGATTGATATATGGGAAGACTTTGGCATTTTGAGCAAGGAAAAAACAAAGACTTTGGTGTCCGAATTTGAAATTTAAGACGCCAAAAATACTAAATAAAAAAGATTTTGACATCCTAATTAGAAATTTAGGACGCCAAAAATACTACTTTTGGCGTCTTGAACTTTTAGGATGCCAAAAATGCTGCTTTTGATGTCCCAAAAATAATTTAGAACGCCAAAAAAATCCCTTGCGCAAATTTTTTTTTCCAAAATGCGCTAAATAATTAATTTTAGGCATCCTGAAAGATTTTTGGGATGCCTAAATTAATTTTAGGCTTCCTAAAAATTGTTTTAGGACGCCTAAGTTTCAAAGTTCAAGCAGATAATTATGAGAATGTCACCTACCATCTTCAGTTTGTACTTCCTTTTTTATAATAAATACGTATTTTAGGGAAGTAATATCCCATTTTTGTAGTAGTATCTTCTTTCTTAGTCATCCAATTTTAACTCTAATCCTCCCCCTCCATTGCTTGGTCAACATCCACACTCATTCTTGACCTTTGGATGAGTTTTCCATGTGTCCATTTCCTATTGCACAAAGTTTCCCATTGGCTCATGAATTTACAAGAGGATTAAGGCTCAATTTATGCCTAAATTAGAGCCATTTGATTGATATTACATGTGTGATAATCCTATGGTATTTCTTGGCATTAAATCAGCCCCCATGTGCTAGGCGAAATTGTGGATTTTTAAGGCTGTTTTATGAAGCCAATTAACATCCTAAACAAAAGCTTTACATGTCCTTTAGTCATTAGTGCTCTATTAAACAAGCTTTATTTCCTCTTCTTTGGCCTTTCAAAAATAAAAGCCCCCATTAGATGCTTTCTATTTGCCTCTAATCTTAATTAGCACAAGCTAATTCGTAGTATTTGCAAAACTGACACTTAATTTAATATAACCTTTGCTTGTCTCTTTTGGTCATAAAATAGCTATTATTTTATTTTCTATTTATGTCACATTTTATAGTCCCTATATGTAGTCACAAAGTCAACCATATGTGTATTGATTTCATAGTGAAGTTTGGATAAAAATATAATCAAGAGATTGTAATCCTTTGAGATAGATATTCACCTTTATATTTTGCTAATTATTTACCAAAATACAATGTTTATAATAATAGGGAGAAATTCTAGGTATTACATAAAATATCATGGCATGTGTCATAATTTCTTTTATTAGCCTAACATGGCATATATTTTGTTAAATTTAATCGTAACAGCAAAGGGGCGTCGGTCAATATTTAGAAGAGAAAGGTACCAGATTTAAATTTTTAGAGATAATAATGAAGTTACATGTAATTGTTCCAAAGACTTCTATGTATTTTGGCATTAAAATTCATGGAAGGTATTGTATTAAGAATCAATGGTAGAGTTGAGGGGGTTGATCGATCGGTTAATTCAGTTCAATTTATTAAAACACCCAATAATTTTTTTTAAAAAAAGTAAATTTCAAAAACCAATCTGAATTGAGTTGTTATTTTAATTAACTGGACAAATAAATTTATATAAAACCTTCGCTAAACAAGTTTGAATGCTTTAAATTTAACAGTGAGTTTTGCATTATAAGTGTCCTAGCTGGGAATGAGAGACCTTAAATAAGTTTAAACTCCGAAAATTAAAGCCAATTTTCATTGTTTTAAGGGTTAAGGTGCAAAAATAGACATGTACTTTTGTCAAAAGAGCGTCCAGTAGCAAATACTTTTTAGGTGCAAAAGTGACTATGTGGTTACAAAAGTGGAGCAAAATTAGCATTGACCACTAGTTGACTTTTCTGAACTGAAAATGATGACGTGGACGATGACGTGGATGTTAATGTTTTATAAATTACAGTTCAACCCGAATACATTTCCAAAAATTTCAATTTAGTCCCTCTATAACTTTTAAAACTTTCATTTAAGTCCCTGGTCAAAACTTGCATTTTGACCGAGACCTTCTTCTTCCTCCCGACAGGGCGGGCAGAACCCATAATCCGATGAAAACCCAGATCGGGCGTGGCAAACTTTCAATGAAAACCTCTCTTCACTGCAAATCTCTCAAACCTCTCTTGATGAAAACCTCTCTTCATTGCAAATCAAACTTTCGATGTTCACAACCCGAAATCGAAGAAAAGCATGGGCCTTTAGTAATTCTAGAGAAGAATGGAACGCGCGCAAAACAGATACAAAACAGAAACTGTATGTGAGAAGGATCAAGCAGGAGCACATTAAAAAGATCCCAAAGAATAACCAGTAATCAACATTCGATCTCTATCTAAAAGAATAGAATCAGCACCACCTGGATCCGAGGTAACAAAATACTGATAATCATAACAATCCATCCCAGATATTTCCCCCCAGTTCAACCCCATTTTGCATAAACCCAAAATATCCACTACCCAATATAAACTAAATCAAATGTGAAATCAAAGAGGGACCAAGTCAAAATCAACACCGAAAAAAGCAAAAGAGACCAAAAATTTCTTGCTGCCATTGAAAAATTAAGAAACAGCAGAGTACCTTGAATCAGTTGACCAGCGGTCTCTAGTATCCTAAACAGCAGCAAGTCGCTAGGGTTTCAAACAAAAGAAGGAAATGAAGGGAGAAAAAAAAAGTGGCCGCAGCATTAGATCGAAATTTGATGGACGAGCTCGTTGATAAGGTCTTTGCTTGGTTGAAGCCGACACGACCCCCAATTCCTGCTGCCTCTTCCCCCAAGAATCCGCCGTCGACGGTAAAGACCCAGTCACGATGAGGTTGGCCGCACGTCTGCCATTGAAGTAATCACGACCTCTTTCTCTGAATCTTGCCTCCATAGCCAGACCACTAAAAATCGATTCACTCTCTCCATCTTTCTCTGAATCTTGCCTCCATAGCTGGGGGGTTCCGATCGAGAGGTTGAAGAGGGGGGGGGGATATCCGATCGTGAGGTTGAAGGAGGGGAAGGGTTTTTTTGTTTTTTTTTTTTATTTTGAAGGAGGGGGGGTCCGGTCGTGAGTCAGCATAGGATAACCCTTTTTCTATATTTTTTGTTTTTTAATTTCTTCTTTCACTGCCAACTAGGATAAAAATTTCTTTGAGTCGGCATCCATGTTAATGTTTTTGGTCAAACTAACGGTCCATGTCTACTTTTGCTCCACTTTTGTAACCACATAGTCACTTTTGCATCACCTAAAAAAGTATTTGCTCTTTGGACGCTCTTTTGACAAAAGTACATGTCTACTTTTGCACCTTAACCCATGTTTTAAAAGTAACAAGTCTTTAAATTGTTGGATGAAAACCTATGTTTGTAGGTAAGAAGGCCTTAAACGGCCTCACTTACACACATATACTACCTCTTGTCGTAAATGTAAAACCTAGTTGATTTTTTTAAGAGATTAAGGAACTTAAATAAGTTACTTTAAAATATTTATACTCATTATTTTTCTCCAAACTAATTTGTTTGACTTTAAACTAATATATAATATAATGATACACACATATGATATGATTAAATAACTTATTTAACTTCATTAATCTCTAAAAAAGTCAACTGGGTCTTATATTAAGGACCATAGAGTATAACTATTGAACCTTAGTACATCATTGTTCATCTATCCTTAATCGTTATAATTAAATTACAAAAAAATTCTAGAGTGTCAAAATGGGTTTGGACCCTATGGGCCGACCCATTAAGCCCCATGTTTGGCCCCCATATTTTTGGCCCCATATGATGGGGCCATTTTTGCCCTAACCCAAAATAAGCCCCACTCTTTGGGGTTATGTTGGGAACCGACCATGGGCCACCAATCAACCCCGTTTCCAAAATTTAGAATCTTGTGAGGATATTCACTAATACTTAAAAAATACTTGGGATATTGGTAGTCTTGAAAATATACTTAATGATCTTGAAAAATTATTTTAAGATGTTGAAAAAATATTTCAAGGTCTTGACTAGTACTTAAAAATATTTCGGGATCGACTAGTGCGAAAATATACTTAATGATCTTGAAAAATTATTTCGAGGTACTAACTGGTACTTAAAAATACTTTAGGATCTTGACTGATGCGAAAATATACTTAATGATCTTGAAAAATTATTTTAAGATGTTGAAAAAATATTTCAAGATCTTGGTGGTACTTAAAAATACTTTAGGATATTGGTGATACTAAAAATATACTTAATGATCTTGAAAAATTATTTCGGGATCTTGGTGATACTTAAAAAATACTTGAGGATACGGCGAGGGATCTTGACCGGTACTTAAAAATACTTGGGATCTTGACCGGTACTTAAAAATACTTCAAGATCTTATTGGTACTAAAAATATACTTAATGATCTTGAAAAATTATTTGGGATATTGGTGATACTTAAAAATACTTCGGGATCGGTGAGGATACACGTGGTACTTAAAAATACTTTAGGATACTTCCGATGCGAAAAAATACATCGGCATCTTGAAGTATTTTTTTAGTACCGATCAATACTGAAATATTTTTCAACATTCTAAAATAATTTTTCAAGATCATGATGCATTTTTTCGATGCAAGGCGATATCCTAAAGTTGATTATTCAAGCCTAAGTTGATTATTCTAAATTGAATTTTGGCCGCTGGCCGCCCTAACCCCGAGGGTTATATAATTTT
The DNA here is from genome assembly GCA_025563575.1 of Acacia pycnantha. Classification (NCBI taxonomy): domain Eukaryota; kingdom Viridiplantae; phylum Streptophyta; class Magnoliopsida; order Fabales; family Fabaceae; genus Acacia; species Acacia pycnantha. The sequence continues at coordinate 66,167 of JAMWYP010000627.1, forward strand.
TGCCGTGCGGGCTTCTTAAGATGCGGGCTTTTGGCCCCTGTGGGCTTTTGGCCCTAGCCGCGCGGGCTGGGGCCTAACGGGCCGGGGTGGCCCGTTTTGACAGCTCTAAAAAATTGCTTTTCGGTTTTCCCGACCCAAAAAAATAATTCATACATTACAATTTTTTTTTTTTTTTGATCAACCATACATTACATTTACATTATTACAAGATGAAATTTTACACTCCCATTTTCTTTCAAAAAAGGAATCTATGAACTGAAAAACGCAGAAACCGCATATTTCACTGCATTCTCTCCAAGGGAAAAAAGAAAACAGTTCAATGGAGTTTCTGGTGACGTATCCATGGTAACGTATCCATGATACTCTCTCTCGCTACTTTTTATATATGTAGGCATGTAGCTAACAAATAAATACAACTTTAAATAAATACCAAAAAATATTTTGTAATGAAATAAATAAAGCACTAAAAAATTAGAAGCAATAATCGGACTTGCAACAACTTAATAAGATACGTTGAAGTTTCTATATTAAAATATACATACGACGAATAATGCATAATAATGTTGTCATGATGAATATTTGTGGGGGTGATGGTTTACGTGGAAGATAAGGGTAAGCAAGTAGTAGCATATAGTCTTGAAGTTAGCTATTCATAGATCCTTTCCCCACTTTTCACATTTTCTTTTTTCTTTTAGATAATTAATTCACGGATATTAAGAAAATTAATGAAGTTCGTTATTTGTAAGAATGTGAGTTAATTTTTTAAAATGACTTCTTTAGTTATCATTTGTATTTGAACTACTTTTGTTAGAAATCTCCGTGTAGTATATGCACTTAATATAGATAGAGGAAACCTTTTAGGCAGCTTATATACTTAGGACTAAAGGCATGGCCATCTTAGATTTTTCATGTAGTGGACAAGCTGACAACAACTATTTTACACTTTTTTTTTTTTTTTTGTTACTTTAATCACATGTAGCAAATATATAGGTTGGTAGGCATGCCCCACTAGTGTACAATAGCTCTCTCGCACCTCTTTCACTGTATAGCGTGAATGAAAAGGTTATTAGGCCAAGCCTCTTCCAATTATTGAGGTTTGTGGGAGGAGGAGGTGGTGGTTAACAGGTTAAGGTTAGGTGAATCATACATACATATATATATATAGACACACACACACTCACTCACACACACACATACACTTTTGAGTTTTGTAATACCCTAAAAATTCTAATTATGATAAGAATCATAAATTAGTAAATAATACCTATTGGAAATAGGTGAATATGTGGTCTCAACCCTTAAGATATAATTATCTTATTTGATGGAAATTTCTATTGAAATTAAAAGGCATAAAGGGCCGAAAATCCCTAAAATGCATTTATGGGTTATAAAATACCCTGAGAAAATTATGATAAATCTTAAGAGGCAGTAAAATAATTATTAAAAATTAGAGAGTATGTTGTCTCTAATTTTGGTAATTTATTAAATTATAACCTTGAAAAAATTAAAGGGCAAAAATCAAAAAGTATTTTGAGGACCAAAATGACCCCATGATTTTTAATATAATGCATGGGACATAAAATACCAATATCGATTAAAACAGTTGTGAGAAAATGGTTAATCCTAAATAAGAAAATTGTCAACAATTAGTAAGTGATTAAATAAATAATTATGGGTTAATTGTTTAAGCATGATTAAGAGGAAATCCAAGGGTAAATATGTAAAACTCTTTAATTAAATATTAATGGCTAAAATTAGCATAAAATATACTTGCTAATTAATCAAGAAATATTAAGAAAAATAAATGAGATTAAGTGTATGAAAATCCCTAATCCTAAAAGATTACTAATCATGTGATTAAGGTACTAGTTAAGCTTTCTAATTAAATTGGACAAATTGAAACATTAATCAATGGTTAAGATTGAATCTTGGAAGTCAAAATCAAAGGTCTAGGATTATTCTAGTAATTTTTAAAAAGCCTAAATCCATGTTATTTGAAGTGGACCAATGAGAGAATTTTGGGAAATTAAATATAAGATAATTAAATATAATATTAATTAATTAAAATATAAATAAAAAAAGGCAAAGAGGGGGCAGCCGAAATTTTATAAAAAAATGGAGAGAAAATAAGATTTTTATGCAAGTGGTATTAAAATATTAATATAAAATGTGATATTTGTGAAAAAGCAAATAAGATAAATGAGAACCGATACAAATTGAGTCCTATCTCAAAATCCTTGGATTAGGTAGCTAACATCAGGACTTATTATAAACAAGTGAATTTTTAACTCGGAGTAGGTTACCTCCGAAGTTATTTCTGTAACCGAAAAGGGTTATACTAAACTGGCTAAGAAGATATCAGATATCCAAAAAGCAAATCAGATAAACGAGAATCTATAGAAACTAAGCCATAACTTGAAATCCTTGGATTAGGTAGAAAACATCTGGACATATTATAAATCAGTGGATTTTTGTCCCGAAGATGACATTACCCGAAGTAATTTCCTTAACCGACGGCGGTTACCCGAAAAGGTTCAGCAGGATAGGAAATACCCTTAATAGGATCAAAAATTTAGTTAACCCAGATAATTTTAAAGAGGAAGTTTAAGTCTTCAGGGAGTTGCTAATGAATTTTTGAGATTAGTTAATATTACGCGATTCGAACACCGATCGGGGAATTTTATCAGGTAAAACCCATAAAGCAAGAGGATGACCTTGTAACATCCCGTTTTCACAAGCAGTATAATTTTTTTTCCTTCAAAACATCATTTCAAATCATCAGAGTAGAGCACCGAAGCGATTGAGTAAATGACATATATATTCAAAATACCCACGGTAGCATGTCTTGCTGTTTAAACAGCGGTACAAGAGTGTTTCAAAAGTGAAGAACAACAACAGAAAGTGTTTCCCTGGCGATCTCCACACCGTGGCAACAGAAGATGGTCTTCAGCAAAGTCCCTACGCGGACTGCTTGCTTTTCTCCTCGGACCTCGGTCCTCCCGACCCTGACGCTATGTTAAGAGCTGAGATCCGCACCGAATCTCAGGTAACGGTTAACCTCATGTTTATATATACATATACAGACAACAGATATTCACAATATCAACAACACATACAATCGCTCTATCACAACCAATGCATATGTATTGCCCCCAGCATGCAGACATATTGCCCCCAGCATTCAGACATATCTTCTAACCTCTATATGCACTCAACAGTATAACATCTCTACACATACAACATACATACCACATATATGCATACCATAAACATCGTGTTAGTGTTACGATGCGCGAACGTACCTTCGTTGACGGTAAATGATACTACATCGAAATACAATACGACAGTTGATCAGAACGTAATCAGGGATATCCTATAAGGATAATATCGCATCTATTAGAAATCAATCATTACGACGGACATTTTAGTCATAAATGACCATTTCACCCCTGACCCCCTAATCGGCGGAATTTCGTCAGCACTTCGTTAATTTGACTCTAATCTTCCAAAATTTTGCCATAACTCTTCTTCCAACATTATTTTCGAAATTAATACCTTAATTACCCCTAAAAATGATATCTAATCATACTTGGAAGATTAAAGATCAAACTAGCATCTCTACTCTAACTACCGAAAGAACTACCGAAACTTAAGACTCGGTACCGAAGAAATTACCCAGAGATTCGCTGCAAATTTCCCCGGACTCCTCCTCCTCCTTGCTGCTCCAAGATTTTCGAAATGCTTGGTGGTTTTTGGTGTGAGATTTAACAAAGGGATGCAAGCCTATTTATAGGCAAAGTTGCGGGCAAAACGGTCTTTTTCCAACTTTCTACTTCAATTTTGGACCACACATTCTAGGGTTTCTAGAAGCTTCATTCTTGGCCACACAATCCACCTCCTTACATCATCTTTCAACCAAGTGACATCATCAAGGTGATGTCACCAACTTGCTTGAGAAGTTTCCTACCGATAAAGTCCCTGTTCGGTGTTCTAATCGCGTAATCTTGAAGAATCTCAGAAATCCAGGAACATAGCCCTGAAGATCCTTTCTTCCTCTTTCAAAATATATGGGTTAACTAAATTTTTGATCTCATTCAGGGCATCTCCTATCTCGTTGAAGATTTTCGGATAATCGCCTTCGGTTACAGAAATCGCTTCGGGTAACGTCAATTTCTGGACAAAATTACACTGAATCATAATATGTCCAGTTGTTATCCACCTAATTCATGGATTTTGAGTTAGGATTTATTTTCTATCTTTTCCCTCTTTATATTTCGAAAATATGGGTTCCTTCTTGGCTAAGGAATATGTCCATCCACTTGCTCAAATATCATGATATTTCCTACACCTCATTAATTCAACATTTCTTCCACATTTCTTCTTATTTTCGGCCAGCTCCCTATTCACACAAGTTTTGACTTTTCAAACCTTGTTTTAATTACTTAATTCATGTTTAAATTATCCTAATTAAGCAATTATCCCATTGGTTAATCCTATGTTTAGTAACCTTTTAGGATTAGGGATTTTCCATATACTTAATCTCATTTATTTTTTCTTAATATTTTCCCAATAATTAGAAAATATATTTTATGCTAATTTTATCAATTAATATTTAATTAAAGGGTTTCTCATAATTTACTTGAATATTCTCTTGATTCTTGCTTAAATAATTAGCCAATAATTATTTAATTAATCCCTTACTAATTGTTGATAATTTTCTTAATTGAGATTAATTATTATCTCACAACTATTTGACTGACATTGACATTTTATACTCCATGTAAAATATTAAAAATAATGGGGTCAATTATGGCCCCACAATACTTTTTGATTTTTCTTTCTTTATTTTCCAGAGAAAATAATCCCAAAAATTCCCTGAATTAGAGACAACATTTTCTCCTATTTTTAATAATTATTTTATTGCCTCTCAGGATTTATCACAGTATTTTATAGCCCATACATTCATTTAAGGCTTTTTAGTACTTTAATTCCTCTAATTTCAACAGAGATTTCCCTAGAAAATTATGATAAATCCCTTCCCATATTTGAGACCTCATATTCACCTATTTTCAATAGGTATATTATGATATGGATTTTTAGGGTATTACAAACCTCACCTTCGTGACATCATTTTTGAAGAGGATGATGAAGGGGGAGGTCGGCCAAGGGGTGTTTATGGTGGAGAATTAGCCTCAAAAATTCCATGGACAAGATTGAAGGAGAAGTTGGAAGAATTTACCAACTATGCCATAGCATTTTTTTCTATAAATAGGGCACCATCTTCACTTCATTTCCTCACCAATTCATGAGCTAGTTCGAAATCTAGAGAGAAGGAAGAGCTTTGGAGAAAGTTGTAGCGAAGTGTTGAGTAATTTCTTCGGTCCTTAGTCTTAAGCTTAGTAGTTCTTTTGGTAGTTATAGTAGGAATGCTAGTTTGATCTTTAAATCTTCCAAGTTAGTTTAGATATCATGTTTTAGGGGTTAAATATGATATTTATTTTGAAAATATGATGGAGTTAGAGTTATGGAAAAATTTTGGAAGATTAGAGTCAAAGTAGCGAAGCTCTGGCGAAATTTCGCCAGTTAGCAGAGTCAGGGGTAAAATAGTAATTTGTGACTAGAACCTCTGTTAGAATATTTTTCATAAGTTAATGGATATGATGTTACCCTGTTAGGATATCAGGGAGGTCGAACACTTGGCCATTACATGGTAGAAGGTACGTTCGCGTACTGTAACACTAAGTCTAATGCTTATGTTATGCTTGTATATGTTGTGGATACCATGAACAGGACTCTGTCCTGGACATGCATTGTGACTAGGGAACTGTATCTAGATCACTAAATACTGACTTTACACGGGTTATAGTCATGATAATGCCGTTATGTTTTCCTAGCGGCGAGGACACGACCGTACATCGTGGCATTGGGTATGTGCGGACTGGGGATAACTTTGCATGTTATTGTAGTTGTTATCAAATGATCATACGACGTCGGCTTGATCATTCTTGTAATATTAGAGATATCTGTTATGCATATGTTGTTAATATAAGCATGAGGTTAACTGTTACCTGAGGTCCAATGTGCATTGGACCTCAGTCTTAAATGATAGTACAGGTAAGGACCGGGAACAGAGAAGGCACCGGTAGATGGAGCCATAGATATGAACCAAGGGGCAGAGTCGTAGTAATGCACCGGTCGAGGCAAGAGCCGGAAGAAGATCATCAGAGCCTATTGTCAGGCATGGGTCTAATGAAGTTATTTTGAATAGTTTGGTGCCGAAGGCAAGGCTAGTCTATGTGGGTCAGCCAATCAGTCGATGTGAACTCGGTGAGGCCCCCATGATAGACACTTACCTGGTCATTCATTCGGTTAACGGAGTTAGGTTCATTGCCCCAAGTCTAGTCAAGGCTTGGTCTAGGTTGTATAGTTACATTTTGTGAAATGTAATTGTACAAAGCTCTGTATATTGTATCACATGACTATTCCTTCGGGAAATTTTTAATATATCAAAGATACGCTCGGCATCATCATATGTCGGGGTACTTTTATATCGCTTACTCATATATTGTCCAATTTTTAGTGCATTGCTCTCCGTTTCGCAAGTATTACGATGTAGCACCTCAAATTCTGTTGAATTTTTCTAAAACCAAGTGTCATCCGACACAATTTTTAGTATGGAATTTGAGGTGTTACAAGTTTGACTTTCTCATTGCATCTAGGGTCTGTTTGGGTTGGCGGTAGGAGTGGTGGCTTAAAAGCTATCTGACTTTAAAACAAGCTCGGTAGAAAAAAGTCAGGTTATAGATAATGATTTGTATTTGGATTGATGGTGGTAGAAGTGGCGGGGCCCACGTCAAAAAGCTGATAGCGTTATGGAAAAAGCTTGATTCTGGAGCTTTTTCTTTAATCGGCTTTTTGAGCTTTTGTGACTTATAGTTCAGTCAACGCAATGGGCAATCCAAACAGGAAAAACTGGGCTTTTTTCTCACTGAGTCATTGGCTTAAAAGCCATTGAATTTTTTACACACTAACGTTGAAAAATAAGCCACTCTAAACAGGCCCTATATCTTGTTAAGTTGGGTTTACATATGGTATTAGTCCTCTAAAATCAACATATAAAATTAAACTAGCATCTTTACAACGTGTCTTTGACTATTCCCTCAATGAACAAACATCCCCAGTTACATACTAACTTATTAATGTTGATACACGTGCCTCCCATCCAATACCCACTTCACCATTTCACCATGGATGAATTAATAAGGGGTCTTCTTCAAGAGAAATGCCCATAAAATGAGATTTTACATAGGATTAACGTAAATCCAACGACCGAAAGTGTTTTTTAGGAGTATCCAATGCCCTAAATTATTTTTTGGGGCATCCAACACCCTAAAGAAGTACTTTTGAGGTGTTGGATGCACTAAAATAATTTAGAATATTGAATCATCTTTATAACTATTTTAGGATGCCAGATGCACTTAAAAAATACTTTAAAATGTTTGGTGTACTACAAAATACTTTAGATTTTGGATACTTGCAAGAAAAACCTTTAGGAATTTGAATACACCTTAGCCTTTTGAAAGAACACATGCAATAAGAAATTATAAACCGATACAACAAGTTGACTGGAATCGTACGTATCTGAAACTTACCATGTTAAGGAAACAAGTCCATTAACATTGATCATTCAAAAAAAAAAAAAAAAGTTTATAAAATGTTTTTTCAGGAGCACTCATTTTGTTCAAAAATTAATTTTTTGTGCTTCCAACCGACCAAAATGGTTTTCAGTAGCAGTCATTATTCTAGAATAAATTTGTGTTCATTGAAAGCTCTAAAGTATTTTTCAGTAGAACTTTTTTAAAAAATAATAATAATTTGTTTTGTATATCTTAGGAAATCCACCGTAAACGCGGAAGCGAATCTTACCGACACGATAGAGGAAAAGTATAACCTTCATCGTTTTGATTACCTGGAAGGATGCAGTGATCTGATAGACTCTTGCAGCGATCTGATAGACTCTCCAAGAACACACGAACAGTCCAAGCTCGCTCTATGATCGATCTTCCAGACTATCTCTCGAGGGGAATGAGATGGTTGTGTGGGCAACCGCTCGATGATGAACGTCTCGCCTCTAGGGTTTGTTTCGATGAAAGCCTCCTATGTTTTGTCCGCCTTTCACAAGGAGGAGAAAGTATGTTTATATACTACTACATCCAAGACCTAACCCTAATGCACATGGGCCATAGGGTTCTTGGGCTTGTAGTCTCACTTAAGCCTTATTGGGCTTAAGTGACCAAAGAGCATATTAACCCAACAATCTCCCACTTGCTCTTTAAGGTACAAGCTTGGGATTGGGCTTAAGTGACTAAAGAGCACATTAACCCAACAATCTCCCACTTGCTCTTTAAGGTACAAACTTGAGTTCGTAAACCCAAGACCATGTAGCTCATAAGCCATCATCATCGATAATATACCCCATCCCTTATCTCGAGCTAGCCTGGGATCTACCATTTGTCATTTATCAAGGCTCATGATAATCTACGTAAGATCATCTAGTTCGGTGTTACTCCACTAAAAGCCCGAATGTGAACTCCAAGAATAATGACACTTATAACACGAATATGCATTACCCCTTTATAGAATGTCTATAATTTGATTGACCGTTTTTCGTAACCCAATCAATTATTTATTCCTTGATCGTGATAGTTTCTCTAATGGATTACATGCACCGCCAGTGTCTTCAATATCCAAGTACCGAAACATATCAAGGGGACATTTCCTATAAATTCCATGTTGTTTATCTCATAAACACCGATAACCAGATAGTCTCAATCCCAAAATACCGAGTTATTGGCCGTCATATAGATCAAACCTCACCCTTTGGTAAATCAAAGAATGAAAACTATTCGACTACCTATTTAAAATAAACTCAGGATTAAGAGCAACTACATGACTATAGTTAATGGAGATTTGATTCCTTATGACAGAAAGAACAACCTTAATCAAATCTCTCCTTGATCCATTCAATGTAAGTATTAACTTACATCAATATTTTATAATGATTCAGACAAAACCATTTCATAAAATATTGCAGCCTAAATAAAGTGCCCAACTTAATTTAATAGTCGTGAACCTATTCATCAATTGTGAGAACCTATGACCATGTCCTCTATGAACGTATCCATATGATCATATACTCCACAATTGATCCGACCTTTGAGTTTGTAAATAGTGTGCGAAATAAATGAAAACAGACCTCATTTATTAACATTCGAAAAAAATTGCAATGTCATAATGTCTTGCTCAAAGAACACAAAATAACAAAGTAAAATAACAACTACCTAAAGCTATAGCAAACTGAATCCTCCTAAGACCCATAGATGAAACATGCCTCTCGAACGCACGTTCGTGCAAACTCTTAGTAAAAGGGTCAGCAAGGTTCTCGTCTCGATGCTATCTTTGCTACCTAAAGCCTACATACTCACTCGTGGCAGAGTCAGCCACACATGATTGTTCTACACTTCCCAACAAATGGCACCGCCATTAAGGGTGTACACATATCCCGAGGTGGACTTACTTGAGTCAATATCTCCTTGGAAATCTCGAGTCCGTATAACCAATGGTTTCAAGACTCCCACTAGAATAGACCAACATATAATCTCTCGTTCTCCGTAGGTACTTGAGTATATGTTTAACGAGATTGCTCCTTAGAGAGATGAATCCCATGCCTGAAGGGTATAATTCCCCTCTTGGAATTCTCCATGCTAAACCTGGCAAGTATTTTGTCGATGTGTTTAGCCTGTGATAATGCCAAAACCCTATTCTTCTGGTCTCGCAAGAGTTTAATACCAAGAATATAATTGGCTTCCCTGTGTCCTTCATATCAAAATGCTTGCTCACCTGTGTTTTTATGCCTAACAATACCTCTCGTATCATTTCCGATAAGGAGTATATCATCCACATAAAGTACCGTAAAAGATACCGCATTACCTTGGATCCTTTTATACACACACGGCTCATCGTGACTTTTCTCAAAACCATAAGACTCAATGGCTTGATCAAATCGATGTTCCATGATCCGGATGCTTGCTTAAGTCCATAAATGGACCTTTGCAACTTGCATACCATTTCTTCTTGCCCTTTGGCTATAAACCCTTTTGGTTGCTGCATATAGATTTCATCTTCCAAATTTCCATTTAGAAAAGCAGCTTTGACATCCATTTGCCAAATCTCATAATCAAGATTTGCTGCAACAACTAAGAGAATCCTGGATGGACTTGAGCATGGCAACCGCGAAAAGGTTTCATCATAATCCACACCTTCTTTTTGGGAGTACCCTTTCGCTACCAATCTAGCTTTGAATGTTTCAACCTTCCCGTCCGATCCTCTCTTTCTCTTGTAAATCCACTTACACCCAATGGGTCTTACCCCTTTAGGTGCATCTACAAGAGACCAAACTGAGTTGGAATTCATAGAATCCATTTCACGATTCATAGCCTCAAGCCATTCCTGAGCATCAACATCTCCTAGTGCTTCGTCATAACTCGTGGGATCATCATCTTCATCAATGATGACATCCCGATTTGACTCACCCAACAAGAGATATCTTGCAGTGTTTACGAATCAATCTCCCACTACGACTTTGTCGCACTTGATGTTGTGCATCTACAGGGGGTCCATATTATGTGGGTTAACAATTTCTAGATGAGGACCCTCATTAAGTGGATTAACTAATTCATGATTTTGTTCTTCATAAGTTCATCATGCCGAACTTGCATGAACTTCATCATCACTTGAACTCCCGGTATCTGTACTAACTCGGTTCCCGTGTATGTTCGTGTATATTTTCTCCTCTTTGAACAAACACAGAATAAAAGCCGGAACCGCCCGAGGTTGAGGTGAAACTTGATCTGAGACTAGCTCATCAAGAATAATCTTACTCCTTGGCTTATAATTTTCCATATAGTCCTCCTCTAAGAAAGTCGCGTGAGTGCTCACTATGACCTTCTTTTCTTTTGGACTATAAAACAACCAACCTCTCGGTTCCTTTAGGATAGCCTATAAACATGCATACTTCAAGACGCGAGTCCATCTTATCTCGGTTTCGTTGCAAGACATGTGCCGGAGCACCCCAAATCCGAATATGGTTCATGGTGGGCTTACACCCTTTCCACAATTCTATTGGTGTCTTTGAAACCGACTTGGACGGAGCTAAGTTCAATAGATACATAGCAGCTTTCTAAGGCATATCCCCGTAATGAGTTAGAAAGAGATGAATAATCGAGCATAGATCTTGTCATTTCTAAAAGGGTTCTATTTCTCCTTTCAAAGCAACTCCATTCTCACGGGGTGTCCTTGGAGAAGATAATTGTGAAACTATCCCCTCTTTTGTCGTAAGACCCGAACTCTCCAGATAGGTATTCACCCCTCGATCGATCGAAGAGTCTTAATTTGAACACCAAGATGCTTTTCTCGCCTCACCTTGAACTCTTGGAATTTTCCAAAAGCTTCGACTTATGACGCATCAAGTACACATGTCCAAATCTAGAGTAATCATCAATAAATGTGATGAAATACCGATACCCACCTCGGCTTGGACATTTATTGGTCCACATACATCGCATGTACCAATTCCAGCTGAAGTGTGGCACGTTTTCCCTTGGCCTTGAAGGATCTCTTGGTCATTTTACGGTATTGGTTCAAAGTTCAGGGATTTTAAAATCCCACTTTTGGCCAAAACTTGTATCCTGTTAGAGTTAATATGACCCAATCTCAAATGCCAAAGATAAGTTTCATTTGAAACTTTTCTTTTCTTTGATGAATTAATATGCTCAACATCTCTTAATTCAACATGATTAACTTCACAGGAACAGATTAAGGAAATAAAGACCATTAAACTTTACACTGTAACAAATAAATGCAAAGAGTAACAAACATGGTTAGTGGCTCCTGAATCAACGATCCATTTTTCATCGTGATTCTCCACTAAACAAGCCTCAATCACATGTAAATTACCCATACCTGGTTTATTCAAACGTGGGCAATTTTTCTTCCAATGCCCTGTCTGTCCGCACTTGAAGCACTTGCCTTTCGGCTGCTTCATTGCAACTGTTTTGGCAACGGGAATACCCGATTTCTTCTTTTTCTTGTTCTTGTTCTTTCCCTTGGGTTTCCCTTAGGTTTCACGAACTTTCACCAACAAACAATGCACTTCCCGCTTGACTAGAGACTGCTCAGCACTCTCAAGCTCGTGCATCGCTTGAGTGAGGTCAAGATGCATCTTATTCATATTATAATTCATCTTGAATTGATTGAAGTATTCAGCAAAGTGATTGTAAGAGAAGGTCAACTTTTACTTCTTGGTCAAACTTGACCCCATGGTCATCGCCTTCTTGAAGTTTGCTATCATTGTTAGACAATGATCCCGCACACTTCCTCCGCACATCACTGTCTTAGTGACTAAATTCAGCGCATTTTGCCTAGCAGAGCCGCTAGACGTAGCAAACATGCCATCAAGAGTCTCGGAGCATTGTTGCTCCACTCTCAATCGTGCTTACTTGCTCCCGAAGGTGATCGGCGAGATCGGCCAAAATATAGCAAAGCGAACCGACACATTCGCCTTCTCCCATCTTTTCTTCTCCCGCCGAAAACGAGTCCGAATTGCATCGACGCATTTTCAGCAGCCGCTACGGCATAGGGGTAGTTAGAACAAAGTTGAGCTTTTCATATTGAAGAACAATATCCAAATTAGTTTTCCATTGTTTGTAGTTTGTACCATCCATAGGTTTTTGGCTCAAGATTGTAGCTAAAGGATTGAATGAAGACATTTTTCTGAAATTAAGAAAAAAAAAACCACACTAATTACAAACTATAATTAACAACAAACAGATGTAGCGCTAGTAGATTCTAATAACTACTATTCGTTTATCGTTTAACAATCCATTAGTTATCTTTACAAGGCTTACGATGGGCAAGATACTTGTAAAACTAATATTGTTATTTTGGGCCTTCGCCCATTGCCGTGGCCTCGATGGGAGGGTTAACAATTTCACCAAAGTTAAATGTAATTAACCATTGTTTACTTTCAAAATTATCTTTAGTGTCTAAGTGTTGCCGACGATGGGCCGTGCAAAACTTTACTAAAATTTTGAAAGTATTGGGGTTTAATCTAGCGAAATCCGATTATCCTTATCCGATGGGGCTTCAACGATAACCATTTCACTAATAAACCCACAATTGGGGCCCATAGGTTTTAAAATTAAATGATTAATTTAAAACCTTCACCCATTCAATATTTTAAAATTTAGAATTTTCAATTTCCAAGAATTTGTTCAATTTTGAGTAATAACTATAATTTGAGTGAGATCAACCCATAAATTATTAGGTATCTAAAATCTAGTCATGATTGGCAGAGTGTGCTTCTCATGACCATTTTAAATAACATAAATTACTCTAAAAAATACATTCTCTTAGGAAATTTCCGACATGTGATTATGCAACAATATGGCATCTTCCTATTCTATGCCACGCCGTCAGCCGAAGTCATATCAGCACGAAATTCCAGGGGAAGGACCACCATGAAGAGACGACCTCACGGCCGCCGGAACCACCCAAAAAGGGTGGTCCACGCGCCCTCACGCGCGTCTCCTTTGTGGGCGCGTGACGCCCACTCTCAGTCACTTCTGTAGGCGCGTGGCGGCGCGTGGGAGCTCGTATGGTGTCGTTCCACCTCTCATTTTGTTCGTCTTTCCGTCCTCTTTCCAACGACATATGGTTCGTCCAAATCGGAGGTCAAGAGGTCCACGAAAAGTGTCCGACAGTGTTGATTGCTCATCTTCTTGCAGTTTCTTGATCTCCAACTTTTACATAAATTCGAAAATTACATAGAAATTCTAAAAGAAAATAGAAAACAGCAAGGAGGAAACCTAATCATATGGGATTAGCCTCCTTGTTACAAATCAAGAAATACAGAGAGAATCTGACCATGGATTAAAGCGATTAACCGAATAATCTTTTTATCTATGAATTATAAACGAATATTGACACCATGAAATAAATAACAAATATAGAAATAGATGCCATATTTTTCAAAAAAAATTTGAAAAATTAATCACATGAGAATAAAATCAAAATCGGTTCTTTTCCTCATCGCGATACGGCTCGATGCCAATTGTAGGAAATCCACCGTAAACGCGAAGCGAATCTTACCGACACGATAGAGGAAAAGTATAACCTTCATCGTTTTGATTACCGGAAGGATGCAATGATTCGATAGACTCTTGCAGCGATCCGATAGACTCTCCAAGAACACACGAACACCCAAGCTCGCTCTATGATCGATCTTCCGGACTATCTCTCGAGGGGAATGAGATGGTTGTGTGGGCAACCGCTCGATGATGAACGCCTCGCCTCTAGGGTTTGTTTCGATGAAAGCCTCCTATGTTTTGTCTCGCCTTTCACAAGGAGGAGAAAGTATGTTTATATACTACTACATCCAAGACCTAACCCTAATGCACATGGGCCATAGGGTTCTTGGGCTTGTAGTCTCACTTAAGCCTTATTGGGCTTAAGTGACCAAAGAGCATATTAACCCAACAATCTCCCACTTGCTCTTTAAGGTACAAGAACGCGTGAAAGAGGTGTCAATTATTTAAGCAATCATATACACGTTACGAGAGGGAGAGTCCTTGGCGGACTGGCTCAAGTCCTCTTCCCTTAGCATCCTCTTCTACAAAAATGCGTTGTTTTGGTGCAAAATAGTGAAGCTCATGTGCTAAAGTAATTTTTTTTTTTTTTTAAGTATCTATCAGTATCTTGAAATATTAGGAAAGCATGAACTTCATTGTTTTACGTCAAAACGACGAAGTTTTATGAAAAAAGATGCCAAGGGAAGAGAACCCTAGCCGGGTTCGTGTGTCTAGCATGTGCATGCCCCTGACACACACCGTACAGTAATAAATATATTTTGATTTCATAGGTTCATTTAAATTTGACTTCAATTTTATGATGTTGTTTTGATTTTTTATATTTTGATAAAATTCTTATATAATTATAATTAAGATAATGATTGTATTATAACTATACATTATAAATGGAATAAACAGAACTTGAGTTTTTTATTAAATATTTTGACTTTAATAAATCATGATATAAATATCTTATTATCATACTAATAGGTGTTGATCCCAGCGAAAGACGCTTTAACCACTTAAATACGAACACGTTAGTGTTTACATGAGTGTGCCTTTACAAGAGCTACCGAATTAGACTTGGTAGTGTTTAAATATGACACAATCACACAGTCAAATGAATATATATATTACTCCCTCTAGTCCTAATTATAAGACAACATTTGAAAGTTGATTTTGGTCCTAATTATAGGATAATATTTTAATAATTGTCAATTTTTCCTAAAATACCCCTATTTTATTCTCTCAAGTGTGTTTGATCTTTTGTGAGTATATGTATGTGGGACGCATATATTCTTCCAGTCAACGAAACTTAGATTATATATATATATATATGTGTGTGTGTGTGTGTGTGTGTGTGTGTGTGTGTGTGTTTATATATGTATGTATATATGTGTGTCTACATATATTTATGTATGTATATATGTGTGTGTCTACACACATATATTTTGTGTATATGTGTGTCTACATATATGTATGTAGATATATGTGTGTCTACACACATATATTGTGTGTGTGTGTACACACAAATATATGTGTTTGTGTTGTAATACGGAATAACTTAGAAAAAATTATGAAAAATCCTAAAAGGCAGTAAAATGCCCAAGTGAATTAAGAGAATATAATATCTCTAATTATGGTAATTTAATAAATTATGAACTTGGAGGAATTGTACAAGAATGTGCAAAAGGTAATAAAAGACCAAAATACCCTTACAAATTATAGAATAGTGTAAGAGGCATGAAAATACTAAGGTTAATGCAAGAGTATGAAGGTAATGAGGTATTGTAATTAAGAAAATTATCAACAAGTGATAAAAGAGTAATTAGATAATATTGAGCTAATCACTTAAGCATAAGCAAAGAAAATTCACGAGATAAATATGTAAAACCCTAAAATTAGTGGTTTTTGTTTTAAAATTAGTAAAAACATGTTTACTAATTAATTGGAAATTTTGGAGAAAAATAGTTTGGTTTAGGTATTTTTAGGCCTAAATACAATAATGGACCAAAGGAAAAGAAAAAAAAAAGAGGAAAAAATGAAACAAAAATAATTGTTGCAAGTTGCATATTAAAATAGTATTATAATTTAATTAAAGTAAAAAGTGTGAATAGTAATTTAGAAATTAGGAAACGGATCCTATCTAGAGATCTAGGAATGAGATTTCCAAAGTCAGGGAAAAATAATGATCAGTGGAATTTTGTCTTAGTTAGACTCTTACTTAAGTAAATTCAAGTCGTTTGTGCATTTCCTAATAAAACAAAATAGGAAAAATGCATATAGGTATATTTTTGGATATAGAGAAAATAAATTCTAACTCAACATCTAGGCATGAGTTTGAATTTATTTTGACATATTTGGAATCGGTGAATTTTTAAGAAGTTGGTAATTTGAAATGCGTTCTCAAATGGACGCGATCGGACACGTTTTTAGGAAACTTCAACTGGGAATTTGTTGACCCCTATATGGAATCAAAATTTAGGTTAACTTGGACATTTCTAATAAGTGAGAACTTGTTTCCAATGTTGTAAATCCAGAATTTTGAGATTTCTCCCGAAATCACGAATCGGGTACCAATCGGGAAAATTCGGCTAGGCAGAGCATAAAGCAAGCTTTTGCATCATTTTGGGCAAAATCAAGGGCTGCCACATCACCCAATTGTGTCGACCAAAGGCCCCATGGTCATGGATTAAACACCAATTCATGTTTGATTTTCCATGGCTTAAACAACTTTGATAATTCCCAAAATGCCCTTTCAAAACTCTATAAATAAGAGGCATTGCCTCTTGAAATCTTCACACCAACTCCTCTCCTCTATTGGCCGATATTCTTGAGTGAGAAAGAAGAGAGAAGCTCGGAGAAGTTCTGCGAAGTCTTCAACGGGTAAGTCTTTCGGGCTTTAGTTTTTAGTTCGAAAGAGAGTAGAATTGTTAGATAGTTTTAGTAAGTAGGGAATGAGATTCCTACTATTGTTTTTAGGCCTCATTGCATTGAAAAAATGCGACAAGGTAAAACTTGGTAGGGATCGAGTACTGAAAAGTTGAAAGCTTTTATAGCTCTTTCAAAATTAGGGGTAATAATGCTAGAATAGCCTTTAAATTTTCAAGTATGATTGGGTATCATATGGGAGGGCTATTTTAGTCATTATTTTCGAAAATTGAAATGGCGTCGAAGTTACAGCAAAATTTCGGGAAGAAAATTTGTCGAAGTAACTGAATCTTGGCGAAATTCCGCCAATTAGGGGTAGAAGGGAAAAATGGTAATTTTTACCTAAATGCCATTTATGAGTGTCAAATCACTAATGGAAGTGATATTATTCTTATAGGACGTCATAAATCCTAGTTTCTGCTGCTTGATTCACCTTACATTTGTCCAACGTGCATTGTCGGATGACTTAATGGGTTTCGTCAAAGGGAAAGTACAAGTTTCCGCCAGAAACATTTACGTACATCAACGAAGGTACGGACGCGTACTGTAACACTAATCTTGTTCTGCTTAAATGCATATATGTCTAAGATATGTTCGTAAGACCATATTTATACGACAGTTACTCTTACGCTCCATTGCTCGACTCTGACTTTGAAAAAAAAAAAATTTCCGCATTTCAAGTTGGGATGTTACATGTGTCTACACATATATATTTTATGTGTGTGTGTGTGCACACAAATATATAGACACTCACACACATATACATATGTATATTTGTGTGTGTACCAATATAAACACACACACATATATACATGTATATCTTTGTGTGTGTGTGTATGTGTGTAGGGGTGTGTGTGCCTATATGTGTGCAATGATATATGTACACACATATATATGTGTGTGTATCTATATGTATACACATATATATGTATATATAACAAGACCATTATTTCAATTAGATAGCATGTAAAAAAAAAAAAATAGGTTGGAGGGCATGTTGTAACATCCCAAGTTTGAAATGCGGAATTTTTTTTTTTTCAAACAAACAATCAGGAACAACAGATAGAAACAGAGCAGAAATACGTAAAGCGATAGAGATAAAGTTGGTCTTCATTGCACGCCTACTCGGGTACTTGCCTCGATCCACGAGCCGTGGTCCTCCGGACACTGAGCTACGAATGAGATTCAATTCACCATTTGAATCTCGGTAACAATTAACCTCATACCCAAACAATACGAGTATCTGAGACAACAGATACTTCTAGAGCTAATACAACAGTATATCACTACAAAAGCATATAGCAGATGCATGATCATTATGCCGACAAACATAAGCAATAAGCAGTATGAAAAGCCCCACAATGTAAAACAACAATAACGACTGCACTATTCACCAGTGCCACGATAATTAGTCGTGTCCTCGGCTAGAAAACAAAACGGCGTTATCAAAACCATAACCCGTATAATAATCACGTATAACGGTCTACGAACATATCATTGACATATAAGTATTTAAGAAGCACAAGATTAGTGTTACAGATGCGGCGTCCGTACCTTCGTTGGCAACGTTAGGTACTCTGGCGGAAAACGTACTTTCTACGGAGAAACGTGCAAGAATCCTACGGCACGTCGGGCGTATGCGGCGGCAGAATCAACGTTTCGATATCCTATGAGAATAATGTCACTTCCATTAGTGATTTGACACTATAACTGGCATTTTAGGTAAAAATTACCATTTTGCCCTTCTACCCCTAATCGGCGAATTTCGCAAACACTTAGTTACTACGACAAATTTTCTTCCCGAAATTTTGCGAACTTCGCCATTATGATTTTCGAAAATAATGACTAAAATAGCCCTCCCATATGATACCCAATCATACTTGAAATTTAAAGGCTATTAACAAATTCTACCCTTACTTTTAAAAGAGCTGCGAAAACTTCAACTTTTCGTGACTCGATCCCTACTATGTTTACACCTCGCATATTTTTTTCAACGCAAACAAGGCTCTAAAACATTTGTAGGAATCTTGTCACCTACTTTCTAAATCTAACTAA
This sequence comes from Acacia pycnantha, assembly GCA_025563575.1. Lineage (NCBI taxonomy): Eukaryota > Viridiplantae > Streptophyta > Magnoliopsida > Fabales > Fabaceae > Acacia > Acacia pycnantha. The sequence continues at coordinate 85,339 of JAMWYP010000627.1, forward strand.
CAATTCTACTAACTACTAAACTAAAAACTAAAGACCGAAAGACTTACCCGTTGAAGACTTTAGGACAATTCTACTGAGGCTTATTGCACAATTCCCAGAGCTCATTTCTCTTCTTTCTCAACCAAAAATTTCGGCCAAGAGAAGGAAGAAAAGGTGTGAGAATTATGAAGGAGGGGGTATTTATAGGTAAAAACAAGGGACTTGTTTGGCAAAATCTAAGGATTTGTTTGGAATTCAATGTTGTAATAAGCCATTAATGCAACTTGTTCAAGAAGCCAATTCTTCCACACACACACACTCTTGGTCGACATAGGGGGCTGTGTGGCAGCACCTCATTGGTCCAAAAGTGGTGACTTAGCTCACTTGATGCCCGGTATAACCGTTTTCCCTGATCGGTACCCGATTCGCGTGATTTCGGAGAATTCACAAGATTCTGGATTTACAACTCTGAAAACATGTTCTCACTTAGTAGAAATGTCCAAGTTAACCTAAATTTTGGTTCCATATAGGCCTCCAACAGCCCAGTTGAAGTTTCCTAAAACGTGTCCGAACGCGTCCGGTGTCGGAATTCGTTTTCGGAGATATCAATCTCTTCGAAATAATTCACCGATTCCAAATATGTCTAAACAAATTCAAACCCATTCCTAAATGTTGAGTTAGAATTTATTTTCCTCTTTTCCAAAATTATGCCTATATGCATTTTTCCCTATTTTGTTTTATTAGGAAAATGCACAAACTGACTTCGGAATTAACTTAGGAAGAGGTCACTTAAAGGTAAAAACTCACCGATCAATATTTTACCTTGACCTTGGAATTCCTATTCCTAGATCTCTAGATAGGATCCGTTTCCTAATTTAAATATTACTATTCATAATTTTTGCTTTAATTAAATTATATTATTATTATATGTGCAAGTTGCCAAGTTGTTCTTCTTTCATTTTTCATTTTTTTTTCTTTTATTTTGCCTTGAATTTTCGGCTGGCCCTTTTTATTTTTTTTTAATAAATATTTATTTTTTTAATTTATTTAATTATTTAATGATTTATTTATTTACTTTTTCCAAAAATTTCACAAAATTACCTAATTGGTCCATTCTTGTATTTAGGCCTAAAAATACCTAAACTCAACTATTTTTCATAAAAATTTCCAATTAATTAGTAAATACATTTTTACTAATTTTAAAACAAAAACCACCAATTTTAGGGTTTCATATAATTATTTGTGAATTTCCTTCACTTATGCTTAAGTAATTAGCCCAATATTACTTAATTACTTAATTATCATAACTTGATAATTTTCTTAATTACAATGTCTCATTATCTTCATACTCTTGTATTCACATTAGTATTTTCATACCTCTAACATTATTCCATAATTACAAGGGTATTTTGGTCTTTTTACTACTTTTTGAACATTCTTATACAATTTTCCCAAGTTCATATTTTATTAAATTACCATAATTATGGATAATATACTCTCCTAATTCACTTGGTCATTTTATGCCTTTTAGTATTTTTCCCATAATTTCCTAAGTTGATTACCCTTTCAGGGGCATTTTGGTCATTTTGGCTCTTTGGCCCTTAAATTCCCTAATTTCTTGTAGAAATTCTACTTAGAAAATATGCTATAATTATACAAGACTGGAGATTGAATTTTCACTTATCGAATTATCCAACTTTTATTTATAATATGCCGATAAATATCCGGTTATTACACATGTGGTAGTAGCTATTGATTTACTTTCACTTAGGTCATTTTAAATTAATATAAGGACATTTTAGGAAAATGGGTAAAATTAACTAATTTAACTTCTTTTCTTAATCTCCCCAAAATCAGTTAAATATGTCCTATAATTAGGACCGGAGGGAGTATTAACTTTTTGACATGTTTATTTTATAATTATTTTATTTTTTTTGGTAATATATCTTCCTTAATATTTTTATTTTAAAATAAAATATAAAAATAATTTCATTTTAATTTGAGTTTAATCTTTAATTTGATTGTGTTAATAAATTTATTTATCACGGCATTGTTTGAAAACATAGATTAAAAATTGAATAAGAAATAATATTTCTCTCCACTTTTCTCTTCTTCTTTTTTCTCTCTCCCCCTAATTTTCTCTCAATCTAAAGATAGTGTTAGAAAATAAATGAGGATATATGTAAATCTAATTAGTTCAAAATATAACTGGGGTACATAGTTTTGTTTATGGTTTTTTGGTAAAATAAAAATAAAAATACAAGCTCTTGCCTTTCATGTACGCAAAATCAAAAATAATTGAGTAAATACCCTTTTGGTCCCCGAAATAACACGCTTACCCATTTTGGTCCCTGAGTAAAAAAAATGTCATTTTTAGTCCTTAAACAGTAAAAAAAATGTCCATTTTAGTCCTTTTAGTCATTTTTTGTGGGTATTTTAATCCCTCACAAATTCCCAAAAAATCATTTTTAGTCCCTAAAAAGGACCGAAATGACATTTTTTTACTCAGGGACCAAAATGGGTAGAACGTGTTTTTCCAGGGACCTAAAAGGGTTTTTACTCAAAATAATTTGGGCAACAAGAAGACTTGACGTTCATTTATGGTGATTAGAAGAAATGTGACGAGCTTTATGACAAATTAATCAAACACTTAAAATTTCATGACTTATGTCATCATTTCTTTTTATTAAATTTAATCTTAATTAAACATCAAGGGGGCGTCGGTCAAAATTTAGAAGAGAAAGGCACCAGATTTAAATTTCTAGAGATTATAATGAGATTACAGATATAGAAGGTATTGGATTAAGAATCAATGTATAGTTGAGGGGAGCGGGGTGATCAATCGGTTAATTCAGTTCAATTTATTAATAAACCCAATAAATTGAAAGTAAAATAAAAAAGTAAATTTCAAAAAACGATCTGAATTGAGTTGTTATTTTAATTAACTGGACAGATAAATTTATATAAAACCTCCGCTAAGAAAATTTGAATGCTCTAAACTTAATAGTAAGTTTTGCATTTAAGTTTCCAAGCTGGGAATAAGAGACCTTAAATAGGTTTAAACTCTGAAAATGAAAGCCATTTTTCATTGTTTTAAAAAGTAACAAGTCTTTAAATTGTAGGATTGAAAACCTATATTTGTATGTTAGAAGACCTTAAATAACTTTAAACTCTTAAGCCATCGAGGCCTCACGTACGCATATACTATATCTAGTTTTAAATGTAAAACTAAGTTGACTTTCTTAAAAAAGTTAAGGATTTTAAATAATTAAGTTACTTTAAAGTATTTATACTTATCGTTTTTCTCTAAATTAATTTGTCTGACTTATAAACTAATATATAATATAATGATGCAAACACATGATATAATTAAATAACTTATTTAACTTAATTAATCTCTCTAAAAAAGTTAACTGGGTCTTATATTAAAGACTGAATGGAGTATAACTATTGAACCATAGTACAACCTTATTCATCAATCCTTAATTGTTATAATTAACTTACAAAAAATTCTTTTTCGGTTTTCCCCACCAAACAAAATTCCATACATTACATATACACTATTACAACAAGATGCAATTTTATATTCTTATTTTTATTTCATAAAAATAATCTATGAACTGAAAATTGCAGAAACTACATATTTCACTGAATTCTCTCCAAGGGGATTTTTTTTTTTAAAAAAAAACAGTCCAATGGAGTGTCTGATGGATCCTCTAGAATCTACAAAATAAAACTTCGCCTCATCCATGCATAGTCTCTCTCGCCACTTTTTATATATGTAGGCATGTAGCTAGCAAATAAATACAACTTTAAATAAATACCCAAAAATATTTTTAATGAAATATATACACTAAAAAATTAGAAGCAATAATCGGACTTGCAACAACTTAATTAATAAGATATGTTGAAGTTTCTATATTAAAATATACATACGACGAATAATGCATGATGATGTTTGTAACACCCCAACTTTTCGAAAGCAGTATAAATTTTTTCATCGTAGTAGAGCACTTAGGAACAAGTGGCTAGTTACATAAACGGTATAGTAACCGAGAGTTTCCAAAAAGTAAAGGATAATAACGGAAAGTCTTCAGCCGGATCCTCGAACCTGCTGCTTTCCTCTCTCCTCGGTCCTCGGTCCTCCTGAACCTGACGCTATGTTAAGGGCTGAGATCCAATCTATATGCATTCAAACAAAGATAACATCTATACAACACACCTACCACATATATGCATACCATAAACATCGAGTTAGTGTTACAAAGACGCCGAACGTACCTTCGTTAGTGATATTCGCAGCGTTTACTGAAAACGGTCGTTTGACAAAAGCTGAATAAACGCCCTGTTTGACATCGAAACGACTGACAAATCGAGTTTCGACGTCCTATAAGAGTAATATCACTTTTATTAGTGATTTGGTACTATATCTGCATTTTAGGTAAAAATTACCATTTTGCCCCTATACCCCTAATTGGCGGAATTTCGCCAGCACTTCGTTACTCTGACAAATTTTCTTCCCGAAATTTTGCCAGAACTTCGCTCATTTTGATTTTCAAAATAAAGACTAAAATAGCCCTCCCATATGATACCCAATCATACTTGAAAATTTAAAGGCTATTCTAGCATTATAACACCTACTTGTGAAAGAACTACGAAGACTAAAAGCTTGAGTAGGAAAACTTACCCAGAGCTTATTGCAGAATTTCCCAGAGCTCCTCTCTCTTCTTTCTCTCTCTAAATCAGCTCTTGCTTCTCAAATGTGAGAAAACCAAAGGGGAGGGTGGGTATTTATAGAAAAAGGTGTAGGATTTCTAGTCGGATTAACTTTGTGAGAATCGATCCGGGACCGTCCAAAACATAACTTTTGAAACAACTTTTCCTTCTTCCTTATTCTCCTTGGCCGACCTGCACAAGCTCCAACAGCCAAGGGATTGGCCAATGGGAGGAGGCCAAGTGTCTCCTTCCAGAAGCCTTCGGTTGAATTTCTCCGATCGGTGCCCGATTCGCGTGATTTCGGAGAAATCTCAAAATTCGGATTCATATCTCTGAAAACATATTCTCACTTAGTAGAAATGTCCAATTTAACCTATATTTTGATTCCATATAGGGCTCCAACAGTCCAGTTGAGTCTTTCTAAAACGTGTCCGAACGCGTCCCGGTTTAAACGTATTTCGGAATCATCAACTTCTTCTAAAATTCACCGATTCCAAATATGTCCAGATAAATTCAAACTCATTCCTAGATGTTGAGTTAGAATTTATTTTCTTCATATCCAAAAATATGCCTATCGCATTTTCCTATTTCGTCTTATTAGGAAAATGCGCTAACTACTCTGAATTAACTTCGGAAGAGTCTAACGGAAGATAAAATCCCACTGATCAATATTTTGTATTCAATAAACATACCATAAAGGGTTTGGCCAATGGGAGGTGGCCATGTGTCACCTTCCAGAAGCTTTCAGACCCATTTCTCCGATCGGTACCCGATTCGCGTGATTTCGGAGAAATCTCAAAATTCTATTCATATCTCGAAAACATATTCTCACTTAGTAGAAATGTCCAATTTAACGTATACCCCCGTAGATGCTAAGATAATGCAGGAGACATGAAAACAAAAATGTCAATACAAAAGTATGAAGGTAATGAGGTTTTCTAAGTAAGAAAATTATCAACTTGTGATAATTAAGTAATTAAGTAATATTGGGCTAATTACTTAAGCATAAGCAAAGGAAATTCAGAGATAATTATGTAAAACCCTAAAATTAGTGGTTTTTGGCCAAGAATTAGTAAAAACATATTTACTAATTAATTGGAAATTTTTGAGAAAAATAGATGAGTTTAGGTATTTTTAAGCCTAAATACAAGATTGACCAATAGGGAAATTTTGTAAAAAAATTATATAAAAAAATTATTAAATAATTATTTTATATAATATTAATAAATTAAATATTAAATAAAAACGAAAATTAAAAGAAAAGGATCAGATTTTTGGACAAAAATGGAGATAAGATCAAAAAATAATATCTAGATTTTTGTTGCAAGTTGTCATATTTAATAATATAATTTAATATGGTGAATAGTAATCAAATAAATGGGAAACGGATCCTATCTAGAGATCTAGGAATGAGATTTCCAAAGTCGAGGTAGAATATTAATCGGTGGAATTTTGTCTTAGTTAGACTCTTACTAAGTAAATTCTCAAGTCGTTGTGCATTTCCTAATAAAACAAAATAGGGAAAAATGCATATAGGTATATTTTTGGATATAGAGAAAATAAATTCTAACTCAACATCTAGGCATGAGTTTGAATTTGTTTTGACATATTTGGAATCGGTGAATTTTTTCGAAGAAGTTGATGATTCCGTAAATACGCTTCGACGATCTGGACACGTTCGGACACGTTTTTCGAAAACTTCAACTGGACAAGTTGGAGCCCTATATGGGATCAAAATTTAGGTTAACTTGGACATTTCTAATGAGTGAGGAAATGGTTTCAAAGTTGTAAATCCGTAAGTTTAAGATTTTTCCAAATCACGCGAATCGGCACCGATCTAGAAATTCTCTTAGGCACTGCCATAAAGCAAAATAAGTCATTACTTTTTGACCACTCCTTGCAGCCACATCAGCCCTGAATTTCGTGCAGCATGCTTCCATGGACCAAGATTAAACACCATTTTCACTTTGGTTTTCCATGGTTATAAACAACTTCAAAAATTCCCTTTGTATCCCTTTGGTTTTCTATAAATAGGCCATGGTTCTCTTGCATTTCTCACACCAAAAACCACTCTTAGAAATCCTAGAGAGAAGCTAGAGAGAGGAGCTCTGGGAGGAGGAAGGAGTCCTGGGAATTTTGCAGCCAAGCTCTGGCTAAATTTTTCTTGCATTTAAGCTTTCGTAATTCTTCCTAGTGAGTTAGAGTAGAAATGCTAGTTTAGTCTTTAATCTTCCGAGTATGATTAGATATCATATGCTAGGGGTATTTAGTCATTATTTCAAAAATATTGGTGGGGTCGAAGTTCTGCAAAATTTTGGAAGATTAGAGTTAAAATAGCGGAAGCTCTGCGAAATTCCGCTCAATAAGGGCAAAATGGTAATTTTTACCTAAAATGCCGCTTATAGTGCCAAATCACTAATAGAAGTGATATTACCCTTATAGGATATCGAAACTCGATTTTGTCATTAGCCGTCTATTGCCGCATGACGTTTGATTGTTTGTCCAAACGACCGCTCCGTGAAACGCAGCTGTAATACCGTCAACGAAGGCAATGCGTTCGCTCGTCAGTGCCGTAACACTAACGCTATGTTTATTGTATACATATATGTGATATGTGTATTGTATGTGATAGATGATGACTTTGTATGTCCGTCAGGTGTTTAATTCTTTGTTGAGCACGTAACGTACGTTCGCATCTTGTAACACTAACTGCGATGTTTATGGTATGCATATATGTGGTAAAGTGTGTTGTATAGATGTTATACTGTTTTGAATGCATATAGTGGTTAGAGGTTATGTTTGTATGCGAGGTGCAATCGCTCGTATCTTTGAATTGTGATCCGTAGGTTATCGCCGGGTCTGACCGGTCTGCTCTTATCTTGGAGTGCAATTTGTCTGCGCATGCTTGGGGGCAATACATATGCATGGGTCAGGGTGTGTAGAGCTGATGATGGCTCAGGCTGATGATGTTGCTGGATGCTCGTCGTTTGTATGTGTATACATAAACATGAGGTTAACCGTTACTCAGAGATCGGTCAGGCGCCGGATCTCGGCCCTTAACATAGCGTCGAGGTTCGGGAGACCGAGACCGAGCGAGAGAAAAAGCAAAGAAGCCTGAGGATCCGGTTGTGCATTTTCCTAATAAGACGAAATTAGGGAAAAATGCAGATAGGCATATTTTTGGATATGAAGAAAATAAATTCTAACTCAACATCTAGGGTAAGAGTTTGAATTTATCCTCGACATATTCGGGAATCACTGATTTTTTCAAGAGCTTGATGATTCCGAAATACGTTACGAAACAGGACGCGTGTCGGTACACGTTTTTCGAAAACTTCAACTCGGACTGTTGGAACTCTGTAAGAGACCTAAATCAAAGTTAAATTAGATATTATTGATGAGAGAGAGAAGATCTTCAAAGTTATGAATTCAGAATTTTGAGATTTCGTGAAACGGACAACCGACGGGGAAACTTTTCTAGGGGAGGCAAAAGCAAAAATGGTTTGATGACTCATCTTTGCTTGGAGGAGGGCTGAACGAAAATGGTGTGTTCCATGGCTGAAAATCATCCACCAAAACCCCTAATTTCCATGGTTTAAAATGAAGGTTGAAATATGGAAAAGACTATTATGCCCTTACAACTTCTTCTATAAATGGCATGAAGTTCTCTTCATATTTGTGCACACCATTTCAAGAGGCATTTCGGTTTAGAGAGAGAGTTTTAGAGAGAGGAGCTGGAGGAAAACGCAAACTAGCTTCTGGGTAAGTTTTTGGTGACGAGCTTTAGCTTCCGTAGTTTTTCAGGAAGTTAGGAAAGTAGAAATGCTAGAATAGTCCTTAATCTTCCAAGTATGATTAGATATCATATGTTAAGGGGTATTTTAGTCATTATTTCGAAAATCTTGGTGGGAGTCGAAGTTAAATAGAATTTTGGAAGATTAGAGTTAAAATAAGCAGAACTCGCAATGAAATTCCGCCATTAGGGGTATAGGGCAAAATGGTAATTTTTACCTAAAATGCCGATTATAATGCCAAATCACTAATGAAAGTGATATTACCCTTATAGGATATCGAAACTCTGATTTGTCTGCCGTTACGCTGCGCCCGACAGTACCCTTATGGACGTCATCGCTGTTTCGAGTAAAAGTACGATTCCAGAACGAATACCGGCTTCACGAATCTACTTAGTCAACGAAGGTACCTTCGCATCTTGTAACACTAACTCGATGTTTATGGTATGCATGTATGTGCCTAGGTGTATTGTATGTGGTAGTTGATTGCCTGTGATATGTTATGTGTACGAAGATAGCGTGATAAAAGCTGAGGCCAAGTACGCGTTCGCTGATCTTGGTAACCTTAACTCTTATAGTTTATGGTATTATGCGTATATGTGTTAGTGTTTATTGTATGTGTATACGTGGTGTAAGTACGTCCAGCGTCTTTGTAACACTAACTCCTCGATGTTTATTGTATGCATATATGTCTTATGTGTATTGTTAAGGGAAGTTTATTGAATGCAAATATGATGTAGAGAGAAGCTGAAGGGCCGGGTGAAAGGATAGTCTATATTGGGTAAGCCATTAAGTCGCCGTGAACTCCTACGAGGCCCCCATAATAGACACTTACTCCGGCCATTCGGCTCGGTTTACTTGAGGTATGTACGTTCGCGTATTGGTAACCTTAACTCTTTGTGTTTATGGTATGCGTATATGTGTTATGTTTATTGTATGTGTATATGCGTGGTGTAAGTATCGTTCGCGTCTTGTAACACTAACTACGATGGTTGGCTGTGTGTATATATGTGTTTCCTCTAAAATGTACGTACTAAGATTGTACTACTTTGTCCATACTCCGATTGTATTAAATGTTCATACTTTGATTGTACTATTGTTTGTACCTCGATTGTACTAACCTAACTACGATGTTTAACCAAAATGTAACATCCCAACTTTTCGAAAGCAAGATAAAATTTTTTCATCGAGTAGCAGCACCGAACAAGAGTGTAACCGATATATTGATATAAAATGCCCAGTGCTAGTTACATTATAACATCTATACAACACACCTACCACATATATGCATACCATAAACATCAGAGTTAGTGTTACAGTACGCGAACGTACCTTCGTTGACGGTAAACAGTACATTTCCAGTGGAAATCGTACTTTTACTTTAAAATAAACGTCCCAATAATAGCACGTCGGGCAATAACGGCACAAATCATAGTTTCTGATATCCTATAAGAGTAATATCACTTCTCATTAGTGATTTGGCATTATAAGCGGCATTTTGGGTAAAAATTACCATTTTGCCCCCATACCCCTAATTGGCGGAATTTCGCGGAAGACGTTACTTTGACTTTAATTTTCCAAAATTTCAACATAACTATTACTCCAATATCATTTTCAAAATATAAATCATATTAATTAATGATTTACATCATAACGGCATTTTAGGTAAAAATTACCATTTTGCCCACTATGCCACTATCTACGGAATTTCAGCGAGCTTCGCTTATTTTAACTCTAATCTTCCAAAATTTTGCCGTAACTTCGACCCCACTTAAGATTTTCGAAATAATGACTAAAATACCCCTAACATATGATATCTAATCATACTTGGAAGATTAAAGACTATTCTAGCATTTCTACTCTAATTCAGGAAAAACTACTTAAGCTTAAAGCTCGATGCCAGAAAAACTTACCCAGAGCTTCCGCTGCTTTTCCTCCTCGAGCTCCTCTCTAAAACCTCTCTCTAAAACCTAAATGCCTCTTGAAATGGTGTGAAAATAAGAAGAGAACTCATGCCTATTTATAGAAGAAGTTGTGGGGCATAATAGTCTTTTTCCATATTTCAACCTTCATTTTAAACCATGGAAATTAGGGTTTTTGGTGGATTATTTTCAGCCATGGAACACACCATTTACGTTTGAAAGCCCCTCCTCCAAGCAAATGATGAGTCATCAAACCATTTTTGCTTTTTGCCTCCGCCCGAAAAGTTCCGATCGAAGGTCCGTTTCTCGAAATCTCAAAATTCTGAATTCATAACTTTGAAGATCTTCTCTTCCTCATCAATAATATCTAATTTAACTTTGATTTCGGTCTCTTACGTAGTTCCAACAACCCAGCTTGAAGTTTTCTTAAACGTGTCCGAACAGCGTCCTGGCTTTCGTAACGCATTTCGGAATCATCAACTTCTTCGAAAAATTCACCGATTCCAAATATGTCCAGATAAATTCAAACTCATTCCTAGATGTTGAGTTAGAATTTATTTTCTTCATATCCAAAATATGCCTATCTCGCATTTTCCCCTATTTCGTCTTATTAGGAAAATGCACAACGGATTTCGTAATTAACTTCCTAAGAGTCTAACGGAAGATAAAATTCCACTGATCAATATTTTACCTTGACTTTGGAAATCCCATTCCTAGATCTCTAGATAGGATCCGTTTCCTAATTTTGAATTACTATTCACTATTTTTACTTTAATTAATTATAATATTATAATATTACAACTTGCAACAATAATATCTAGATATTTTATTCAAATTCTTATCCATTTGCTCCAACATTTCGGTCCATATTCTGGTCCTTTTTAATTTATTTTTCGTTTTTTATTTAATTATTTAATTAATAATATATATTTTTTAATTATTTAATAATTATTTTTTCATAATTTTTCCACAAAATTTCCCTATTGGTCCATACATGTTTTTAGGCTTAAAAATACCTAAACTCAACTATTTTTCTCCAAAATTTCCAATTAATTAGTAAATATATTTTTACTAATTTTAAACCAAAAACCACTAATTTTAGGGTTTTACATAATTATCTCTGAATTTCCTTTGCTTAAGCTTAAGTAATTAGCCAGTAATTACCTAATTACTTAATTATCACTTGTTGATAATTTTCTTAACTATAACAACTCATTACCTCATAACTTTTGTATTGACATCTTTATTTTCATGTCTCCTGCATTATCTTAGCATCTACGGGGGTATTCGGTCATTACCTTACTTTTTGAGTATTCTTCTACAATTTCTCCAAGTTTGTAACTTAATAAATTACCTAAATTAGGGACAATATCCTTCCCTATTTCAAATAGATTTTTACTTGCCTCTTTATAGCTTTCACGGGGTATTTATAACCCATAATGTGTTTAGGGACCTATTTGCAAATTTTCAAACGTCTTAGGGACCTAATTGCAAATTATCTAATTTCAAGAGAAATTACCCTAACAACAAGGTAAACCCAATACAAGGTGTTTGAAACCTCATATTCACCTATTTTCAATAGGTATATTTACTCATTTATGATATTTTCCTTAAGTCAGATTTTAGGGTATTACATTTCTCCCCCGTTAAACAAAATTTCGTCCTCGAAATTTGCACTCTACCCACTAAACTTCGTATGAACTAAAATCCGTTTCTACTCGGACTTTGGACTATACGCGTCGAGTCTTTACTTCATCTGCTGTTTGCTCCTCCTGATGATCGAGAATTCGGTTTGGTTTGACCATAAAGATCTTGTCATATCGTACCTTGATATATAGTGTCTCCGTGGCTCATACACCGCGGCCAACACCACAAATACCAAAATGTCTCCTTGGACTACACCATGGCAACACAAGATACTTTAAATGTTTCCATGGTTCCCACACACCATGATAACACAAAATACCTCCTACTCAATGACACGATCACGGTCGAATTACTAAGAAACGTAGAAAACGTTAAGGAGGTTTGGTAAAGCTATCTAAAA
>JAMWYP010000628.1:0-97340 GCA_025563575.1 Acacia pycnantha
AACAAGTCATTATCTAAACCAAGACAAAAGCAACGGCCAAGTTAGAATAATTAATAGAGATAATCAACATTTGCTCCCTAACTTGAGTGGGATGGGGATTGTTGAAAATCATGTACTTCTTACTCTTTTCCTAGCCGTTGTGAGCCTTACATGTCTTGTTTAATTAGAGAGATGGGTGGGTCACTGAAAAGAAGATAAGAGGTCAAGCTAAGAAGTTTACCTGATTGTACTGTGAGCAAGCTTAACATCCACAAATGGAAATGATGTAGGAGAAGTTGACAAAAGTATTTGCATACATATACTGCTGGAAATCCTACAAACAATAATCTCATGATGACTTTGGCCAAGAGAGGATTGCCAAATAAAGCTAAACTAGCATACAGAGAATGTAGTGGGGCAGGGAGTTGCCCCAAATTAATGTCAGTCAGTCTGTTCTTGAGTAGTACGTAGAACAAAAGAGAGATGCTGAATTTAAATTGGGTATTCTCCCAGCCACTGAATTGAATTCTAAAAAAACAAGAAAAATCAAACTATCGTACGTCCTGATGCCAGTTGACAGATCCAAGGAACCTATTCAAACTGCATATTGCTAATAATCATATGTATTTTTGTTAAGAAAAATTCAGAAGCAACAACTCTGGATTGTGCTCAAACAAAAGATAAAAGAGCATTTTTTTAAAAGAAAAAATGTTTTGATTTTACGTAACCATGGTTAGCATAGTAACATGACTACAGTTGGAAATGCATGCAAATGTATATGATATTTAATCCAAGGGCACAAATCACCTGTCTCAAGTAGAACTGATGCTTTTATTAAAAGTTACAACTACGAAAGTTCTTGGTCATTGAATGAAGGACTTAAAAGCAATAGACAAGCGCATCACTTTTGTGCATGTCCAAGCCAATCACCTCTCAGAGACAATTGACTTTCGCCTTCACATGAGGTGGAAAACATTTTCAATAACTGTTAGCTCCAAATTCCTTGTATTGCAGCTAGTGACATTGTCTAAACAGTTTCCGTTAGATAGCATTCAATTATAGTGTATATATGAACGCATGGATATCGCTAACAGTTATTTTGCATTGAGGAATCAAGCTTGATTATTTAACTCATATACTCTAAGATCTAAGTTTACTTTCGCCTACATAATTATGTCTAGCAATACTCTACAATGTAGTGTACTGTGAGGCTAATTAACCATGGGGAATCTTCCATACAAAACAGTGTCTGGAAAACGAACAGATTTTGGCAGCATTCAGATTTCCCTTGTCTACTATAGTACTACATGCTGAAAAGGGTATTATTACTAGTCCTAGTCAAACCTATTACAAAGAACTATCTAATTCGTACCAAAAACACACAAGAATATTAGAAGATCAGCACACTGAGTGCACACTGTACAAATAAATATTACCGAGAACCTATCATATTCTTATAATACAAATGAAAAAATCAAATAAAGATGTTACCTTAAAGCTTGTTACTGAATTTTAGCATAGCACACTACCATCCACTGCAAAAATATCAGTTTATAGTAATGCGTAGAGTAGGCTCATGCTACGCCAGTCTCTGCTGCTGCTGCTCCTTCTCCTCGCAAACTTGAAATCAAAGTGGGGCAAAAATGCAAATGTCAAGAGAGATGGCGTGAATTGGGATTTTACTTTTGTAGTAGCATGCCTATGTCCACAAAACGCCAACTTTGATTAGTATTAGGAACAAGCACGCTTTGGATAAAATGAGGATGTGACTTTGGCGTGGAGGGGCACGTCTTCACTTCAACTTTTTCCTCTTATGTACTTGCATATCCCTCCTTATTGGTGATCCTCATTTCCTCTTCCCATGAAACATCACCACTAACTGACACTTTAGCCCTCCACTCCCACTTGTCCTCACCCACGTTTTCAGTCCCTCCCTAGAGTTTTCAGTCCCTCCCTCCTTCTGGAGTATTCGGCATTTTCGCTCGGACCGCTCTAAATCTCTGATCCCTAACCCTAATAGCATCGACTCTCACTCTATTTCTCTCTGGATCTTCCTATTCGAACTCGCGAGTCTTCACGACTAACGAGTGAAGGGTGTAACGCCCAAATCAGTAAGCCTCGAGTCTACAAGGCGTCTCTCACTCTGACCGACTCGGTGACTGACTGATTGTGTAACTCTTTCAGCGACTCTCTGGTTTTTGTTCACTTGGTTAATTGATTTTGCTTATTCCACAATTGTATGAATCTATGCTAGAAATTCCGCGATTATTCCTTTTGTATGCATTAATCTGTGTCTGTTTCTTTTCCTGTTAGCCCTCTCATTTGGGAATAGATGTCGCCTTTCAAATCTATCCTCATATTTTGGTTATGGTTCGATTGTTTCCTGTTTAGAAGGAAAGGAAACTAATGTAGGTAGGCATTATGAGCATTTTTCATTAATGCTATAAAATAAAGTGGGTTTACAAGAAAATCTTTGCATTTCATGTATTTACAAGAAAATCTTCATTTATGTGTTCAGAATTGGTTGAGAGAGGACCAACTTGCTTGTGTAGCTTTTCCTGATAAATTTATAGCTCACTTGAGCTGAACCTTCTCAGTGGCATTAGATTGTCTCGTAACTCACTATACAATCTTCTCAATTATGGGATTATCTTCTTCATTATCATGGGATGGATCTGTATTGACAGATTTCTTTGGCAAAGCACCTTCCAAGTTTATAGAAATCTTGTTACCACCTTTGCAGTATTCTCTTTGACTGGTGATCTATTATGTGCAACATCAGTTGCTTTAGCTGTTCTAACTTTCGGTTCAGGGAGGGCTGCAGTCTTGTATTTATCATGATTCAGTCTTGCTTTAGTATCAGCTGCATCACCTCCCTTCTCTTGCTTAGATCCATGGAGTGAAGGCACTGATTGGCTTAACTTGTTCTCAGCTGAGTGGCTTCCAACATTCAATCTGCTTGATTTTGAGACTTTTGAATCATTAGATCCAACCGAAGCAGTTCTGACAGGGAACCTTTGTAAAGGTGAGGATGATCCTGGCTCTGTATCGCTAAGTTTTTGGAAACGGGCTTTGGCTTCCTTTCCTTTCCTTGTCAGTTATTACCCTACCATATTAATCAAGGTTTTAATTTATTTTTCTTTTCTTACAAAAATCTTTATTATTATTATTATTATTATTATTATTATTATTATTATTATTATTATTATTCATGTCTTAGTTGTTGTAAAACCCTAAAATTCCTATTTATCATAAATAGTATATCTTACCTTTTTTATTTTGAGATCTCTAATATCGTCCATTCATTCCGTTTCCTTTTTTTTTTATTTCTCTCCCAAATTGACATTATTATTATTATATATACCCCTTGATATGGTAATTTTGATGAAATCAGGACAATTACAAATAATATATTCTTAACTATCTCACTTTGTTATCCGCCAAGATTAATAATGCAAATATACTATCAACTTTTAAAAATAAGGCAAAAGTAACACTCCCGTCAAAACTAACTGGACATACGTCTGTCTACTACAAGGAAGAGTACCAAAATACTCATAACACAAAAATACACCTCGCACAAATGATTGTTCCCCTTATTTAATTATTAGTATTTTTAATTGGTCCATTGAAACATACAATAATTTCTTTTTATATTTTTAAAATTGAAGCTTACTTTATTTATTTGCATAATCGGCATTCTGTTTGAAGAAACCTTGGAATAAACATAAATGATTAAATGTATATTTTAGGCAAAAAAACAAAAAACTGTTAAACTCATAATTAGAGTGTTCTGGAGAAAAAGATACTATGTTAACCAACCTAACCAATCTCATTAACCTGCTTAAATTCGTTGATTATGTACTACATTAAAGACTAGAAGAGTACAAGTTATGGTATAATATTAAAAATGGAGGGGAAAAGGTGATTTTAATTGCCAAATGACAAGCTTGAACTCCAAAAACCTCCTAAAATAACCGATTTGGACAAACCCAATTTTGACAAATAGGAGTCATCCAAGCTCATTCCAACAACTCTTTAGTCCGAACAACCAGCAAGCTAGCATTTCAGACATTGCCATTTAATAGCCAATTGACAAGGTCAGCGAGCGAATATGGGATTAGGTTATTGGAAGCTAATGTGTGAGCGTTCCAAAAGACATGCTACGGGAATTTCCAAGTCCACACACATTACTAAAAACAGAAATGAAAATTAGAAACCCCCATTACTCATAATTTATTGTGAGGAGAAGTCATGAGTAATTCAGGCATGTAAACAATGAATTGAATACAGCACCATGACTACAAAAATAAGACAATTCTACTAATTCCATTTTTTAAGTTGGAAAACTCATTACGTATCATTATGCATATCATTGCACGACATTAAAACAGGATTAGGAATGCAAATCTATATGAGGCTCATTTTATAATTAATAGCATCATTGTCCAAAGTTCACAGTTCTCTCACAATATATGAAGATCTCACTTTTAATATACTATTGTAACAACATGGGATAAAACCAAATATTGATTCTTATGAGTATGCCTAACAGCATTTGAACTATTACAAATCAAATGAATACATGAGCATGCTTGGAAATGTGAAAAACATAGCAGTATAGCAAAAAAAAAAAAAAAAAAAAAAAAAAAAAAACTAAATTTACCTCATCCAAGTCTTCATATTCGTCCACTCCAGTGCTTAATACTCTAAACCCCATTCGCTTCTCCTTTGTCTTTGTCTTCCTCTTCCTCTTACGTCCAGGACGACGGCAACAATCCCAATGGTGGTTTGTGCTCATTGTTGCTTAATCATGGATTTTTCTACGGTTGGATACTTGCTGGTGTTCTATACGATTGGCGCTACGATAATGTTAACCGTATGGATTTTATATAAGCTCAACAACTTGTTAAACACCCAAAACTCAGAAGCGGAGGAGGAGGAAGAAGGCAGCGGTGGCAGTGATGGTCGATGCTTCATTTGCGGCGAGCTAGAGGGAGCGGCTGAATACAGAGCCAGGGTCGTTGAGGTATGATATTCATTTGTTTCTGTTATTGTGGTTGATTTTGTGCTTCTGACTTTGTGCAAATTAGTTGAATAATTGTCATTATTTATTTGTTAAAGAGGGAATTAGTTCAATGACTGATGTTCTTGTTTCACGAGCGATCTACATCCTTCTTGCTTCAGTTGTCGTCGTATAGCAAGTGTATGTGTATGTTCTTCCTAGTGTAGATGCTTTCTTCTGTTGAGTTTCTCTTCTGAACCTTTTTTTTTCCGTAAATTGAGTTTCTCTTCTTTGCGGTCTCATTTGCTCTTGGGGTAACTCATGAGTCCTCTCCGTATATGGAATCCTCTCCATCTCTGCCTGCTGCCCAATCCTTCCCTTAAGCCTATCAGTCAAGGCCTAATGTCTTTGACCTCTTTCTTCTATTTCTAACTAAAAATATTACAATTAATTAATAGGTGTAAAATTGTAACACTCTTATTTATTATATGGAAAGTGGACTTATAATAAATACCAAAGAAAAATTATAAAGTGAACTGATCAAAGTTGTACATTAAATTAAAGTGATTGTCAAAAGGGCAGTCATGTCCGAAATAGAATGAGGGCACTGACTCAATAAAACATGGTTGTCACATAAAGTGTGAATGAGATGGGATGCCACCTCTCCCTTCATTATTACTTTCCCATAAAATACCCCAACATGCTTTCTCATTCACTCCTATCCATTTTCGTTGTCCTCACCCTCATATGGTTCCCTCTCCTAACTTGCTGACACTCCCCACCACCCCCTCCTTTCTTATCACTTCTTTCCCCACTTCACCCTTTCATAACTCCATAATAGACACGAAGGAACATGGCATATTTTCAATTCAGCCCACCTGCCTCATTTCGGTATAGCTTATTTTGATAACAAAAATATCTGCATTTATTAAAAAAGAATGAAAACGTGATGGGAATAATAGACACGAACGAAATTATTGTGCTTTTTCAATTCAGCTCCACGTAATTATCTCTTTCACCTAATCATTTTCATGAATTTGAATCGTTGTGCTTTTTCTCGGTGTAGGGTGAAATTTTTGCTCATAGCCATGAAAGTTTTTAAAAGATTTTTTGGGGGCCATTAAAGTCATTTTACCCCATTTTGAAACTTAAATTGTGTCAATGACTCAATTAGGGATTTGTTAAATTTACCAACCTCATTTAGAATTTTCCTATTTTAGCTAGCTTTATATGGGATTTTCCCTTCATATTTTTCTATTAAAGGATAGGAATAAGTTCATAAATGGCTATTAATTAGTTGAAAAATATTTTTATGTTTAGAACAAATGGATGGAGACGAATAGAGAGTTGGAACAACAGCAACAACTCGTACAATTGCTAACAGAAGAATTGATGGAGAAGAACAAAGAGTTGGAACGACGGCAACAACTCATACAGTCGCTAAGAGAAGCTATTAGTTGAAAAACATTTTTATGTTTAGAACAAATGGATGGAGACGAATAGAGAGTTGAAACAACAGCAACAACTCGTACAGTTGCTAACAGAAGAATTTTACCAAATAGTTTACATTGATTTTCCTTTATACTTGCTTTTCCTCTTTACATGATGAGAGTTATGATTAATTATATTGCAGTCTTTTGTGGACTGAGTCAAAAATTTCCATTTGTCATATATGCCGAGAGCCAATAAGCATCCGTAGAAGGTTGTTCCTTTGAAGAGTCATAGGTGTAAATATTAAAAATAGTTATTAATGTATAAAATGAGCTAATTTTAAAGCAATAAAATTTTACATGAGACAAGTTGTAGGTTTTTAGAAATACTAAAATGTCATAACATGTATGAAGATCAGTATATTTATTTTACTTTTAGTATAGTTGCCTCAAAGTTAAGCAGCGTGACCATTTGAATTTGTTTAGTCATCATTTTGTTAATGAAATCGATGATATTAAGATTAAGATACTTAAAAATACATACACTTTATAAAATTAAAATACTAAATTGAAAATTAATATAAATTCAGAGGACCAAAGTTAAAATAAATCACAAAAATATTATATTATCATGAATTGTAGGGAGTAAGCACTCAGGTAGGATGTTCCTCAGAACTTCAACCCTTAGAATAAGGTCATATGCTCATATTTGGCTAGTAATTAATCCCTCAAAAATTAACATAAAGTAGATATATTGTCATCCAATCAGCAACCTTTCAGTCGTAGAAAGTAGATAGCCGCACGTATTCATTAGAATATCAAAATCTGTTGGATGGCATTTCGGCTTCACATAACCATTTGATAACTTGCAAGAAATTATAGTCTCTTTGCAAAGTGTTGCATGTACAAAAAGCATAGGAACAAAGGTGTGAACCTGACAAACTTCCACATGATTACAGAAAATTATATCAACGGCAATCCAATATTTAAAACATGTTGATTCTAACCATGTTTAAGAAAAAAATATCATGGAACGAGACAAACTATATGGATATGTTTGCAAACTCTAACCAGTTGCGACGTAAATCCAAAAGCCGAAGAGACCTTTACCAAATGTATACGTAAAAATATAACTACGGCACTTAGACTCACTAAACTCTCTGGAATTAGAAGTTTACGTTTAATTCAAGCATATGTTGACATAAAACTGAATAAGGATAAAATTGTTGGAAAAATCTTGAGGGAAATTAGATTGAACAAAAAGAAAGAAATCAAATTGTCAAAAGAAAGAGAACGTAGATAAAAAGATAGATAGTATTATGATGAGGAGCCCTCAACATTTCGCACATACAAATTAATGCGGAAATAAAAACACTTGAGAAATCCAATTAAAACATAAATGAATAAGTTGGTAAAAAATGAATTAAAACATATTTAATGAATACAAAAATAAGAATTAGAATCTATCCAAATAATTTGATTTTGAATTGATAATTAATTTATCATTTTTTATCTGAATTATTTTATCAATTTTTAGCATTTACTGTTGTTAAGTATGATATTTTTATCCATGAAAAAATTATTTCTCTTATTTTTTTGATATATCATGATAAGTTAAGTTAATATTTCGTCTTTTTTTTTGTTTTTTTGAGTTATTATACTGAAGTTCTACTTTTCCTATTTAAGAAGTTTCCAGATTAGTCTTTAATATTTTTTTTTTTTTTGAATGATGTTAAGTATGATATGATTAATTAGGAGAGATGAGTGGAACGAGAGCAAGTGTGAGTCGACGGCGGCCTGCAAGTGGCGCAAGGGAGGG
The DNA here is from genome assembly GCA_025563575.1 of Acacia pycnantha. Classification (NCBI taxonomy): domain Eukaryota; kingdom Viridiplantae; phylum Streptophyta; class Magnoliopsida; order Fabales; family Fabaceae; genus Acacia; species Acacia pycnantha. The sequence continues at coordinate 8,234 of JAMWYP010000628.1, forward strand.
GAAGGGAGATGGTGATGGTGATGGAGACGGGGGTAGCGATAAAGGTAAGGGTGGTCCGGGGATTGTCTTTGGTCGGGTTGCTGATCGTAAGCGGACTGGCGAGGATGTATCTAAAGGATCCAGCGTCAGAATGGGACATGGTGTGACAAACTCTTATCTCCGGGGTGTGCCGGATTCCTGGTGAAGCACACGGAGGAAGACGACATTGTTCAGGGGTGGAAGGCTTATTTCAACCGCATGAATGAGAAGGATGCTAGTGATTCTCCCATTCCCTCCAATGGTTTCTGCAATATGATCTACACATGTTATTTGATCATTGATGCTCCTACTTAGGTACTAGATATGCTTTTGTTTTTCATAGTTTTAATCAGATCGTGCTTATGATTCTTATAGTTAATACAATTATGATGGTCATTAACTGTTTAATACATATATTAGAGAGATTGTACAGTATATACATGCATGAGTCTTGATTATATATATACTCACACACATATAGGCTTGACGTCAAGCGAAAGAGGAGAAGAAGTGATGAGGTTAGAGACAAGCGATGCTTAGACTGTACTAAATGTATACTTTAGGCGAAAAACAAAAACTGTTAAACTCATAATTAGAGTGTTCTGGAGAAAAAGATACTACGTTAACCAACCTAACCAATCTCATTAACCTGCTTAACGCCTAAAGTATACATTTTGTCATTTATGTTTATTCCAAACTTTCATCTAACCGAATGCCAATTATGCAGTTAAATAAAGTACTCTTAAATTTTAAAAATATAAAAAGAAATTATTGTATGTTCCAATTGACCAATTAAAAAATACTAATAATTAAATAAGGGGAACAATCATTTGCGCGAGGGGTACCGTATTTTTGTGTTATGAGTATTTTGGAACTTTGCCTTGTAGTAGACGGACATACGTCCAGTTAGTTTTGACGGGAGTGTTACTTTTGCCTTATTTTTAAAAGTTGATAGTATATTTGCATTATTAATCTTGGCGGATAGCAAAGTGAGATAGTTAAGAATATATTATTTGTAATTTTCCCGATTTCATCAAAATTACCATATCAAGGGTATATATAATAATAATAAGAATAATAATGTCAATTTGGCAGAGAAATAAAAAAAAAAACAGGAAACAGAATAAACAGAATAAAGGAAACATAATGTTAAAATTTGGTTCTATTAAAAGGAACTAAAAAATCAAGATTTATTTTTTCGCAGCACTCCAGTTCTTCCAGTTATTTTCAACCAGCTATGATTAAAAATAATAATAAAAAAAGTAAAGAAGCTGCAACTCTAAATATTTTTGTGAATTTAAAATTTCACACTCCACTTTCAGTCTTGAGTCTTGATTGGGGAACAGAATACAAATAATTGGTAATTAATGATTATATGCATAATTATTAATTATCATTAAAAATCATGAAATAACAAAATTATAAAATAAAATAAAAAGAATAACGTTTTTTTGAAAAAATAAATGAACAGAAATGCTTGCTCAGTTTGAAGATGTCTTAGTTACAAATTAAAGAAGATCAATTATATATTTTGAAAGCTCAGTTATAAATCCTAAGAGATTAGTTACAAATTAAAGAAGATCAATTATATAGAAATTTTGTTAGTTTCTCATTTTGGTGGTTGTCATTTAGCCAAATGTGGGAGGGCAGTGCATGTTGCAGGAACTTGATGCCGCATCATATTTACAGCAAAAACTCAGACGATTACAGGTTTTAAATAGTGAACAACCACTAATGTTGTAACATGCACTGTGCACATCCCATTTCACCATCCAAACTGGTCCAGAGTAATAAATTCATTTGCTCACCCAACTCTAGCCCACAAATGTTCATTCACATCATCACCGTAATTTGAATTTTGCATATATAACATCATAATTAAACTCTGAGTAAATTTCTACAGATCAAATTAATATATGAAGCAGAAAACGTAAACCTCTCCCTAGTAGAGTATTATATAAACGAATCACACCTACCTTCTAAGACACACAGGTACGGCAACAATAGGCAAACAGTTTTACGTACGTACACCCTTCTTAGTTCTAAGCCATGGCAGCAGGGAAGGAGCCATACTTGTGCCTGTGTGGGCAAGTGCACCCACAAAAATTTGAGAAAATATATATAATTTGAAAGAATTTAAAGACAACATGGATGGGTGGCATAGTTGGTTAATGGTCTTCTCACTTAGCCACAGGTCGCCAGTTCGAACCTCTCCTATTCTTGTTATCTTTTTCCCCCCTTTCATTTCATCGATATCTCATCGTTCTCTCACTCTCCCTTTCATTTTCATCGATATCTCATCGTCCTCTCACTCTCCCTTCTCGTCTCCAAATCGTGCAGCCACGCTCTCCACTCTCGTCCGCCGTCGCTCTCCACTCTCGTCCACTGTCTCTCTCCGTTCTAGATCCCCTCTCAACAGCTCAACTGTCGCACAGCAAGACCGGCTCAATCCTCTGGTAAAACATTTTGTTCCATTTAAATTAATATTGTTCTCTATATATCTCTGCTCTTCCCCACCCCACCCCCCAAAATTCCATTTGATTTTATTTTTGTTTGAATATGCTCAGTTCTACTTTTGTCTATCCTCTGGTAATATTGTTAAACATGGCAGCATGGGGCTATGTATAAACTTGCGTTCAGGCCAAAAGCATTTGTTGTTGTATCAGATCCCATAGTTGCAAGACATATTCTGTGAGAAAATGCATTTTGTTATGATAAGGTACCATCTTACTTATAGCATTCTCCTTTTTGGTTTTTTCCCCTTTTTAAAATTTATTGAGAAGTTGAGATCAGGCGAACAATTCCCATGTTTTGTTGCATCCTTAGTTGGTACTCTTTAAGGGTTGTTACTTGTTTGTATTATTGAATATTCTGACTGAAAGGCATGATTTTGAGTGAATTTCTCCTCCATTGCTATGTGTTCATGTAAAACCTGAAAAGGTATAATATGTTGAAGCACAAAAACATTTTGTCTGATTGTCTGTAAAAAAATATTTTTTCTGATTTAATTTCTGATTGAAACTGAATTTAAGTTCCCATTAATTAGCCCCCTTTTCTTTGGGTATGGTAATTTGAGCTTGGCAACTTGCCATGAGAATATATTTTTTCTTCAATTGTGCATAATGAAAAGGCTGCTAAGCTCATTAACCTTCATTTCTGTGAGAAAACTACATCTGAGGTTTGTGTGGACTATAAATCTTAATGAATTTTCTTTGCTTCAAGAAACTGCCTGGTCAATTTACATTGTAATTAAGAACCTTTCTGATATAAAGTCCACCTGACTGTCCTCTTTTAGTGGAGACCTGCAAAATTAATGGTGTTCTGCTTGACAAATTAATTCATGGGGTTTCAAGCTAAGTTTATACATCCTAAACCAGGAAGCTGGAGGATGCCATGTAAAAGTGGGATGACATTGTATCAAGGTTTCACCAAAACGGATTTTTAAGGGGGAAAAGGTATAAACAAAAAGCTGCCAAACAGGGTGCAAACCTGTGACAGGATGACTTTCGGGAAGATCAAAGTTCCTATTCTATTTGATTAGTTATTATGTTCTTTATATAAAACAAAAATCATTTGGAAATTATTTACTTTTATTTCTATTTCTGGTTTGTGAAATAAAATAGGGAGTACTTGCCAATATCTTGGAACCAATAATGGGCAAAGGACTCATACCTGCAGACCTTGATACTTGAAAGCAAAGGAGAAGAGGTGCCCATACAACATTTGTCATATCTTTGTCATTTATTCTTCTTTTTTGTTTTCTCTTTTTATTCTGCATTTCAGCTATTGATTGACAATTTAAGGTACCTCAACATTAACTTAAGTAGGATAGCGAGATAATAGGAATTTAGTATGAAGAAAGTGATATCTTGCAGGGTGAATTAAGGATCGAATGATGAAGGCTTATTGAATGCTTATCAAAGAAGATTAATTGGTGGTTCAACTATTTTTGTTAGCCTACTACATTGACATGCCAGCCCCAAAAGAGTCAACTAATTAAGATCCTCAAATTTGTAATGTGGCCCTCTCTCTAAATAAGTTGTCAAGTATAATTACTAAATCAGTAAATGCAACTTGCTCTGTTGTCTTTTGTATCCAATCAGAAAAATAAGTTTCAATCAGAAATTAAATCAGAAAAAGTCCTACTGTGCCTAAATTTGAAACTTATATGTATAAAGTTGTGTTTATGATAGTGTAGAGTTGTAATGCATTTGTGTTCTCATTATTTTCCTTCCTCCTTTATAGTAGGTGTTTGGTTTTGAACCTATTGAAAGTGTCGTGCTCTGTGGTGGACAGCCTGGTAAGTTATAGCATTTGTTATGCTCCTTTGCTCCTTCGTTGATATTTGACTTTTTAATATCCTATCACATATGACAAACCATAATAATTTTTCCTTGCATGTTGCTTTGGAATTTGATTGTGTAACATCTGGGTATCTGTATGCCATGGGATTAGAGTATATTGTTCTGTTTAAATTTATTTCAATTGAACTTCATTTATGGTCCTAAACTTTACGAAAGAGTGAGTTGCCTTTTATCTTCCTCAAAAAAAAAAAAAAAAAAGTTTTGGGGGCGTTGCCCCCGAACCCCCGCATCCCACTACTAATTGTGCACCCACAAACATTAAATCTTGGCTCTGCCACTGCATGGCAGTCGTAAATAGCTCCCTCGTGCTTCTTTCCATCTTATCATTAATGGTCTTTGGAGCTTCTTCTTCTCTTCCACTGCTTGACACGGCGATACACTCTCCTTCCGATGACTCCTCCACCTTCCGCATTCCTCACTATTCTTCTATGAGCCCCCTCTTTGTAAGTACCTCTTACATGCTACTGGTGTGTCTATATATATATATATATATATCCCATTCCCTCAATGGTTTCTGCAATATGATCTACACATGTTATTTGATCAATGATGCTCCTACTCAGGTACTTGATATGCTTTTGTTTTTCATATTTTTAATCAGATCATGCTTATGATTCTTATAGTTAATACAATTATGATGGTTATTAACTGTTTAATACATATATTAGAGAGATTGTACAGTATACATGCATGAGTCTTGATTATACACACACACATAGGCTTGACGTCAAGCGAAAGAGGAGAAGAAGTGACGAGCTTAGAGACAAGTGATGCTTATCCCAACAGTAGCCCTATGTTTTTTTTTTTTACCATAGCATTTCTCATTGCTATCATTTTTTATAGAATTGCGGTCGTCTCCATTGTTCTTGTACTTGGCGCTTTTATCATAATGCGCCTCATTTTCGCGGGTCGTTAATCTTCCTATGTTGTAATCGGTGTTCTCTTCTATACCGTTATTTCCCACGGGATTATTACTTCTTTATTTAAAAAATAAATAAGAGAGCTCTATATGTCTTACCTTTTTTTTAATTTTGAGATCGATCTCTAATATCGCCCATTTATTCTGTTTCCTGTTTTGTATTTCTCTGCCAAATTGACATTATTATTATTATATATACCCCTTAATATGGTACTTTTGATGAAATCGGGAAAATTACAAATAATATATCCTTAACTCTCACTTTGCTATCTTGCCTCGAGTTCCACCCTTCCTAATTGTATATTTTTCGACCAATGTATGCATTCATTATCCTTTTGTTTACAACATTTATCTCTTAAATATTCTAAAAAAAATGTTTTACTTTTGATATTATATTTCTCAAAGAAAAGTCACATATGAATATTTGATTTATTTATCTAAGGGTTTACACTTATTGAATAATGAACCCTGTGCATTATTAAATTATTATTGTTTTTACTTATTATTGAGAAAGTACTAATAAGGGTAATTTGGGAAGAAATTGACAAAAATTATAATGTTGTCTTATAATTAGAACAAAAATGAACCCAAATGTTGTCTTATAATTAGGACCTGAAGGAGTAGATGATAATGACATCTGAATATGGCTAGGGTTTAGGTTTATATATGAAGCATGATTCTTGTGGCGGGTTTTAAAAATAATTATAATTAGTAAAAGTGAATATGATCAAAGAAAAGAAACTAAGCTTAGAAAAAAGTAACATGTTTAAAGAAGACAAATGGCAAGGTTAGTAAATAGCCTCACATGCAAGGCGAAGAGTGAGTGAATAAAATTAATCCCAAGGACAAGGATGTGAGTGCAAATTGGATGGCCAAGATTGAACCTTGAAGAATCAAGTTCATTATCACAAGTACCACGTTACGTTGTATAAAACACGGATGTCTAGACTCATTGGGCCGATCGGTTGTGTATATTGGATCGGTGACTTTCTCCAAGATATCTATAAGCGAGATACCAAAGAGAGGATGATTGTTCTCGGATGTCTATAAGGAAGACATCGGAGAGTATCAAGAAGATCAGCATGCAACACAAGTATGACGTTTAGCCAAAAGGGGTGGGGTGTGTGCACAGTATGACTGAATATTAAATAGTGTGAAATAGAGAATGTGTACACGATAGGTTTGTTCTCCTATTTATAAAGATTGCCTCTAGGGTTTCGGACCTTGGGGTTTGTGTGCCTCCATGCCCAAAGTGCATGCTCCACTACTGTACTTTCGGGATTATAGCCATGATTATAGGGTGATTAGCGTTTTGCACGATCATTGAGGGTTCTGTCATAAAGTATCCTTTTGGGCTGCATAACAATTGGGCCCAATATGCGAATCCATAATAGTTGCCCCCAAGCTCGGTAGTTCAGGTCTCTGAGCTGCCGGGATTAATCATTGCTTGGCTTGGTCTTTATGTTCGAGTTACTTAGCTTGCCTTTCACGATCTCTACTAACTTGATCTCGGAGAATTGCTAAATTCTGACTCATTTATGGCTTGCCCCCAAATGCACATGCCGAGTCAATTTGCTTTGAAAACTCTCTTGCCTTCATGATAACTAGGAATTGTGTTTGTATTTTTAACCGGGATTCTTTGGATTCACGAATCTCCACCACGTGATGCCCCGACCCGGTAGTTCAAGTTTATGGTTTGTCGGGATGTATTGGTTATGTAAGCTGGGCTTTGCATCGAATTGTTCAGCTTGTCTTCCTTGATCTCCATTCAACCGCTATCCGAGTTTTGTTGAATTCGGATTCGCTTTTGACTTGCCTTCGAGACACACATGCCGGGTTGTTTTTACTTCGATGACAATAGGAGTATTCATGCCGACTTAATTTTTATGTAAAATTCCTCCACTTTCATGATATCTAGGATTTCCTTTGTGAACTTACGTATAGTTGCGAGTTTGACTATTTCGGACATGATGCATTGCCACCAATGGGATATCATGTAGAGATAGTAGCATACGACAGGACTCCATTCGCCTATACCTCGGCAGTGTATTCCTACCAATCGTCATGACGTATGACCTCCTTTTCATGCATAGTGGCTATTCCTGCCGCCTTTGATATCTGTGCAGATTTAATACCCACGTCGTTTCGTATCCGTCATCATTGCACTTTTGGGGGGAAATCCTCTCTCGGTGCGAATTTACTTCCTGCCCCAACTTTTTGAATTCAAAACTTTTATATATTCAACTTTTCACCTCTTCTCCCTACCTTTTACTTGACGTTCTCTGTTTTGCGCTCTCAACAAACTCTTTCTTCTATGGAAATCCCTTTTCTCAAATCTTCTATCTGCAATCCCTACTTTTCTCCAATCTTTCAAATCCAGGTATTCTCCTTGCTTCCTCCCTACTTTGTTTCCGCTATTGTTTACTTCTTCCTTCAATTGTTCTTGCCAAGATTTTCCTATTGGGTTTCCCCAAAACTCATCTCTTGGATTTTTGGTGCGCACCTAAGTTTTACGGGTTTTACGGGTAGTCTTCTAGGGTAACCGGAGGGATAGCCGATGTGCATCGGGTGGCGCGATGAATAAACTTCGACTTTCATGATTTGATCGGATATCGTGAAGCATGAAAAGCAAATTTGAGCCACCCCAATCTCTCACCAACCTTTTTTATTCAAACTCACTTGCCTTTGGATGGCGGTGATGACCTTACACGTTAATCCATTGCTGAATGTAAAAGGTGAATCCATTGGTGAGCCATCTCTACAAGGCTTTTGCCTTATAAATTTTCCCTTCGTTCTTACTTCCTTTTAGTAAAACTTCATGGATAGAAATAATCTTCCACGTTTAGACAAGTATGGTAAGGCAATTACGGAAGAAAATAGAAAAGTGGTTAAAGAACTATCCTCTAGATTAAAATATTGGTTTTGGTCCATACCTCGTCTTGGGAAAGAGAAACAAGACGCCTTACTTCGTAATCCTAAGAGTAGTATGAGAAACCAAACACCATTGCAAGACTCTGTTGCTAACAGGGATATCATTCTAATCCACTGGATTTGAACATCGTGACATTATATCGCCTAACTCGTCTCTTCATACTTTCCCAGCTGCCGAGTGTACCCCAAACTAATCTGGGTTCCCATCGGGGGAATACCGTCGACCCATGTGATGAATGTTGCTACTTGTTCATTGATCTTGCCAACAACGATCGTGAGTGCAGGCCGAGTCAATATTGACCTCTCGTCAACATAACTCTACCTCCAAAGCCATCTCGGCATCGAGCGATTGGAACACCCCGTCTTGACACCTTTCACTTTCCCGGTTTAGTGTCATTTTGATTCGGGTATTCCTCCTGTTTCTAACTCTTTCCTTTAATTTTAGGTATAAATGGGTTCATCTTCGTGTCATCTTGAGCGATCCAAGTTCGGGAAGCAAGTTCTACGAGATCCTTCGGGAGCTTCAATGACTACAAACCACTGGGTTATTGACAAAGTCTTGTATACGAGATCCACCATGATCGGCGAGGAACTCGGCCCCTCGCCCATTTGAGATGGAGAAGGTTACACTAGACGTCCGCGCCTCCCCGATGAATCGTATGCTCTGCCGGACAGAAAATGAAGACCCCTACTTCTTTTTCCTCTACGGGATTTAATTTCTCGTCTCGGTATTCGCTTCCCATTTTTGAGTTCCAAATCGCCCTTTTAAATCATTTACGTCTTGCTCTACTCAACTCCACCCCAACGATTGGGCTTTTGCCATAGCCTTTGAAAATTTTTGCAAAGCTAAGAAACTAGCTTACACCCTTCCAATTTTCTTTTACTTCTTTACCCTTCACGAAGCCTGTTCCGTTAAGGGGTCCGGCAATGAATCTTTTTCCAAGAAAGGTTGGATCTCACCGGAGTGTTCGCGACCTCAAACACTTCAAATATTTTCTGAATCCTTTAAAAACTTCAAATCCATCTTTTCAAGGTTATTGCCGAGCCTAGGCAACAACCTTGGTTCCTTAAGGCCTCGGAATCCGGTGTAGTGGAGGAGAAATTCCCTCGTATTGGAATCGAAATCATTGTATCTCTAATTTGTCTACCCAGAATTTCTTGACCACGAAACTAAGGCCATAGCCTTCATAAAAGCGTTTTATTGAGGAAAACGATCCCGCAAGCTCGCTTACTTTATCCCAACGCCCCAAACCCGGAAACAATCTGCGGCGAATACGGGCATCTCCTTTTACTACATTATCTTCCATGTTTAGTTAGACGAATATCTAATCATTGTCTTTTGTATCTTGCGAGATCTAGGAATGGGAAACGACACCGCCTTGGCTGCCGCCTTGGACAACACGGGTATTGTGAAAGCTGGGACCGTCCGAAACGGCTTGGGGCTGCTTGGAACTAGCAAGGGTGGCCAAGTGAATCGGCTAAGAAATCGAAAGTTGGACCCTTGACCTCGTCCCGAAATCCAAAGAAGCTGCCAAACCTACCACGCCCGTCACATAGTCAATTACTCCCGGCCCAAGCATTCCGTCATTACTCCTTCCACAAGTCTTCCTCCTCCTTCGCCAATCCTAGAGTTCCCCGCGGGGTTGTGCGGAGTCATGATGTCCCTATGGAGCTCGGCTTTGCTATCGTTCCCAGAACATTTTTTGAACCAACACGGTATGACGATGCCGAGCTTCAAAAGATAGCCGATTTAGAACGAAACGCCTTGCAATTTGCCGACTTAGCCCAAACTTTGGTCACTTTGTGAACATGCATTATGCATCACTGGAAACCGAAGCGAAGAGGGTCGAGTCGGAGGCTAAGGAACAACAACTTCATTCTACAAAAATGATGTAGGCGGTTAAGTCCGATGCTGGGACAAATAAAAGCTCTTTGAAGCGAGAAAGGATAAGATGAAATAAGAGATGGACACGGTCAAAGTGGACTTCGCCAAGGCGATCTCAAATGCGTGCAGATTCCGGGAAGCCGGAGTTAAGGATAAGTCCACTATAGAGCTCTTTGCAGCAAGGGGAAAAGGAACTCCAAGCTTAGCTAGATGCTTGTCGAGAAGCCTTAGATACTACCAACGCCGAAATTGAGGAGAAGGACGCGGCAATAAGGAAATCGTTAAAGATTCTTTTGATAATGCTTTAGAACAAATTCAGCTCTTGAACCACGACTTAGAGTTCAATGTTTTCGGGCGGATTGCATGTCGTTTGTTGAGGACGGTCGAATAGTCCCGCTCTTTCCCATTCCCGTAATGCCTCAGAGACTCAACTAGTGGGAGAAGAGGAAGAGGATCAACCCGAGGCGGGGACTTCTTTTTCAAGGCCAACGGGGACATTGTCTTTTTCTCTATTTGCCGAATTAATAACTGTTTTATTTTCCTGTAATTCTCAATGTGTAAGTAACCAAGAATTAATGAAAAATACTTACTATTTCGGCAAATTGATTAATCTCCTTACTACTTCCATATTGCATTCGTTGCATTTCCACATTGCATTCGTTGCATTACATATGAACCCAAATATTGTTCAAAGTTCTCATGGCGTGGTGGTAGGAGTCACAAATATGTTTGTGCGAGAATATGGTGTTAGCGGGATTCTAATTGATCCTCTGCATTATGCTTCTAGCTAATTTAACTAGCCCAATCCGAATAAGGGCAACCCGCCACATGAGTAGATTCAGTTTTTGTAACCAAACTCTAAGCATTTTGACCTAATCGGGGTCAATCGACTTGTCGCATCCTTGCCCAGAATACAAGCTTGGATGCATCATAGCTTTAAAAGAATCCGAGTGTCATAAGCTGGGATTAATGCATTGCAGGTGTCGTAACCGTGATTTATTAAGGGTGTCGTAACCCTAGATTTATTATGGGTGTTGTAACCCCGAATTCATTTATCCAATATGGGTGTCATAACCTCAAATTCATTTTTTCGGTATGGGTGTCGTAAACCTACTTTATTGCCCCTACACAGTAGTTCGGGTCTACGAGCGCCAAGTTGCCTCTATGGTGTATCTTGGATATATTTCCATGCTTTATTTCCACATTGTGGATATAGACGGGTTTAAACGGATAAACAACACCAAAGGAGTATCTTAATCGAAATTGGCATGGTCAACCTTACGAGAATCTTTAAACATAAAGCTGGATCAACAACTTGAAGAATTCGAGTTTAATTGCAATCAAACTCGGCCTCCGAAATTCGTCATCTCGTCGGCGGGCTTCTTTCGCTTCCCATCCCTCTTGTTACGCCTAGAGCGGGACTTCAACTATAGCCTCCTCGCCGATGCTTGTTCTTCTTTTGTCCGTGAGTTTCTATTACGTATTGTTGTAGCTTTCCTTCTTGAACAAAGTTCTCGATAACATCTCGAGCTCCCACATGCATCCATAGTATGTCCCGCCCATCATGAAAAGTGCATTATCGAGATTAGTCCACTACAATTTTGTTGTAAAAGGGACGAGGCCTTTCTACTTTCTTCATTTCGGCCAAGGCCACCTCCATCCATAGGGACCGAGATATATTCGGGAGTGTACTTGCCGTACTTCCCCTTAGCTTCATATTTCTCTAGGCGAGGTTTGCCATTTGAGTTTCCTCTATGGAAATCCGGTTTATGGGGACCGATTTATGTTTCTCGGGTTGCTCCTTACGTCCGGAGGTGGGCTCTTCCCCTTTCTCTTCCCAGTGTTAAGCGTCGTCATTTGTTCTAGCTCCGGTATTTCTTTGATTGGGTTCTAAAATCAATTAGGCTTTTGGTGGTTGTTCAAAACGATTGTGCGGTCGAGTTGATTCATCTAAGCGGCTATGAGCAGATGCGTGTGCATACTCTCGACAACTCACGGACTTGTAAAGCCACATCTTTCAAACTATCTAAATATCCACGAAGTGTCTCTCTAGCCATTGCTTGATCTGTCTAGAGCATATACCGACTTTGGTTGCTTCTTGCTGGTTATAAAGCTCGGTTCAAATTTCTCTTCCATATCCCCGACATTGTAGATCGAATTCGCACGCAAAGTATGGAGCCACTTTAGTGCTATCCCTTTTAACGTTGCGGCGGAACTTCTAGAAATGATGGGCTCCTTGAGTCCCCTTACAAACATGGCCGTATTAAAATTATCAAGATGATTAGCGGGTCCTGAGTTTCATCATATTTCAACAAGTACGCAAATCAAAATCCTTGGGATATGGCATCAAATGCCGTTTGCATGAAGCGAGCATCTAGGTCGATGGGTGGAGGAGCTTGTTCTTTGTACCTGCCGAGCAGTCATATTCGAGGAGTTGACTCGAAGCCGGGAAGACGCCGTGTCTAATCTTTGTTGGGATCGGTACACGCAGCGGAAGGAATTCATCCATTAAAATTTTACGAATCCCGAAGAGGATCTATCAACGGTATTTAAATCGAGTTCATTAGAAAAACCGTACCTATGAACTCGTGTGTGTCCTTTGCAAACTCGTGGGCTAACACCTTCTTGCTCGATCAATCTCTAGGAGGCGACTCTACGAATCCCCTCCCTCTACGGGTATCTACACCGAACAGGTTCTCCAACACGTACGGTAGCGTGCTAGCGCCTTCTTTCTTTGTGTTTCATGTTTTTCTCTCTAGGATTTCTTTTGCGGCTTGTTAGTTCATTCATCCCTCTAATACGATTAGATCAATATCTTTTATAAAGTTTCTAAAACCCTAATTGGGCTGTATTAAAATATTCAAGATTAATCCAAAATTAATCTTGAAATTCAAACTTGCATTAAATATATTAATTAAATCATTCAACAGATGTAATCTAATCTATTTAATTAATCCATTTTAAAAGCTTGTTGATTTAATTTATCTTTATAAATTAAATCGAGATATGATATCTGTCTATAATTAAATCGAGATACTATATCTCAATTTAAATTAAATCAGATATATGGTATCTCTATTCGAAAATTAAATATGAGATATGATATCTGTCTGTTTAATTAAATCTGAGATACTATATCTCAATTCAGATTAAATCGAGATATATGATATCTCTATTTATTTTAGTTTCTTAATTTATCTAATAAATTAAATACAAAATAAATAATATCATTATCTAAATAATAATATTTAATTTCGATTTTAATATACACACACACATCCTAGATTAAATACAGTATTCATTAAATCTTAGACATATCTAAGATTCAATGAAGCTAGACATTGTTGCTCGTGTTGAGCTATTCTTGTGTGTCACCCTGCAAGCCCACATGATATTGGCAGCCGGCCAATACTGTACCATCCCACAAGTCACAAGTGGCCTCTACCAAGACATTGCGACTACCCAATTCATATAGGGATCGATAATATAATACTACCTATCATATATACAACCATGTCACATCCCTTTTGTCACGTGATCATTTGGTCAAGGATGAAGCATGGATAATGCCAACCTCCTGTTCTTGACCATTACTTTCTCGATTCTTGAGTAGTCTAACAATTGAAACGAAACTCCTTTCCATCGTAGTATGACTATATCTTTCTCAGACTCACTCATCGAGGGCCCCGGTATTATTTCTCTACAAATGTGAGGGACAAATTCCATCTTGACTATTTACATTCCTCTGCATGAAAATCACTGATCCCGATCAAAGCCTTTATCATCACCCGGTCAAAGGTGACTTTTGACTAGGTCAAAGATCAACGACTCTCATGTAGGAATCCATGATGATCTCAGGTCAAAGGGTGTTGTGACGCGGTTATACATGAGAAAAGCTAATGACTCAATCCATGCAGTTTTCTCATAGTAGGTCGATCCAACACCTTGTACTCTTACAAGTGCCTATGACTTTGATTCGTATCTCCATGCTTATCAAAGTCATCTTGTCTTACTTCATCTCCACTCCCGTGTAGATGGTGACTAGGAACACTTAGGATAATCTATAAAATACATCCAAGGATACGATTATCACTATCAACATGCAAATGATATGACAACAAAATGGAGAAATACTTTAAATAACATAAGCGTTTAAAGTACAATGACTTGCCCCTAGGGCATAATTTCCAACAAATGCATCTCCAAGCGGCGCTCCATTTTCGTGCAGGATACTGCGGCTTCCCTTTGTGGTGATGTCGAGCTATTTGTTGCTCAAGCTATGGTAGTTCTTGATCCTGCTGCTCCAAATTTCCATGCAACTGCTCTTGCACAGGTAGTCGACTGGTGCTTCTAGTATCTACCATCTTTCGTCACAGGAATCGAATTTTATCGATCCCCACGGTCGGCGCCAATGTTCTGTTGTGAAGAACACAGATGTCTACCCTCAATGGGCCGTCGGTTGTTTGTATTGGATCGTGACTCTCTCCAAGATATCTATAACAGCTACCAAAGAGAGGATGATGTTTTCGGATGTCTATAAGGAAGACATCGGAGAGTATCAAGAAGATCAATGTGCAACACAAGTACGACGTTTAGCCAAAAGGGGTGGGGTGTGTGCACGGTGTGATTGAATAGTAAATAGTGTGAAATAGAGAATGTGTACTGTTAGGTTTGTTCTCCTATTTATAAAGATTGCATCTAGGGTTTCGGGCCTTAGGGTCCGTGTGCCTCCATGCCCAAAGTGTCTGCTCTACTACTGTACTTTCCGAGATTATAGCCATGATTATAGGGTGATTAGTGCTTTACCCGATCATAGAGGGGTTCTGTCATAAAGTATCCTTGCTGGGCCGCATAACAATTGGGCCCAATATGCGAGTCCATAACATACCCATTTTTGCAAAACATGATTTGTGCAAGCCCAACTTTATTAAACAGTGGTGTAGTATAATGTTGTGGCAAAAAAAAAAAAAAGTAGTATAATGTCCTTTTTTGGATTAAGCTAATCTTTTCGCCATTTTTCCTCCATCATTTCCTACAAAATCTGGCCAAGGGAAGAGGAAGCTCTCCATTCAATGATTCAATCATGGAGGTTTAAGAGAAGTTTTAGAAAGGGAACGTTCAAGAGCAAAAATGCTGCCAGATTTCTATCAGATTAAAAGTGTTCTTCATCAAATCAAAGTCTTTCATACCATTTTATTTTGCTAAAAATCACAAATTTATGAGCTAGAAGAGAGACAAAATTCATTTAGAGAGATACGAAGTATAAAGAAGATAAGGTAAATATGAAATCTCTTTTATAATTAAAGGTACATAAATTTTATTTTATACGCTTTAATATAAACAACAAGAAAACCGTAACGTTTCTAGATGATAATAAAAATGTTTAAAATATGGTGTTGGACTCCAATATCTGTATTCTTCTTTCTTTTCTTTTCTTTCTTTTTTCTTTTTGTAAATAAACAATGAAGAAAAAGACATAGAAGACTCAAATATTTGCTTGATGGAAGATGGAAGGTTCAATTTCATTATTGATTGAATTTCTCTCTCTCTCTCTTTTCAGAAAAAGAACAAATTAAATTGCAGTGGGAGATCTTTTATCTTTTACCTTTCTTATTAAAAACAAATCGCCCATCATTTTACACTATGAAGAAGGGAAAAAAGGTTTTAAAACTGAGTAGTATTATATTATTAATATTTTAATTAAAATATTAACTTTTGAAATGGCAAGTTTGGTAAATAGCATCACATTTAGGGTTAAGAGTGGGAGGAAAAAATTAATCCCAAAGGCAAGGATGGAAATGAAAATTGGAGGGCCAAGATCGACATTGAAAAGCAAGGTTATCTATTTTGGTAAAATATGAGTTGTACGTGCCAAAATTTATGATTCTCCGCATCTCATTTGGTGAAAAATTTGGCTCAACAAGAGAAAGAAGCTCTTAATTCGGTCTTTAAGACATCACTAATAAATCCATTGTTCCCGCAGCTCCGCTTTGGGCCTCGAGATATTGATGTTGTTCCTATGAATGGGATGTAGAATTTCAACTATAAGGTCTGGCCACAAATTTCTTTGAAGTGAGAGTGATGGACAAGTTATAAAATTTCACACAAAGTCAAACATCCATATGGATTGATTGAGACGAGAAGACATCATAGGCATGTAGGGAGACATCATAGTACAAAATGAGATTCCATTCCTCTATATTTGTCGCAATGGGCCATTATCATGAAGATTGTAGTACCTTGGTGGTACTATTTCACTGGAAGTTGATGGTGCTTAATTAGTCGTGCATAATTACATATAACTAGAATTTCGTTTTTACTTCCTAAAAATTTTGGGCTCTTTTTAAAAGGAGAAAATGAGTACTAATTATAATTCTAACAATGATGCATTAAATTTTACATCCACATGCACACTTGCCTTTCCACTTTTATTTTGATACTTTCAACCAGCATTCGGCTTGAGTTTGTGGCCCCCTTCCAACACAAATGTCTCCTTTGGGACTCAAACTCAAAATCCAAAGGGATATAGTGAGGCCTTACACCACTAGACTAACTATATACTCGTCCATATTTTTTCTCATTCTATCTATATGTTATCGAACTAGACAGTTCAACTATCGATCAATCAATCCATATGATGCACGACTAATTAAGCAAGGGGAGACATTTAATGCATCATTGTTAGAATTATAATTAGTACTCATTTTCTCCTTTTAAAAAGAGCCCAAAATTTTTAGGAAGTAAAAACGAAATTCTAGTTATATGTAATTATGCACGACTAATTAAGCACCATCAACTTCCAGTGAACTAGTACCACCAAGGTACTACAATCTTCATGATAATGGCCCATTGCGACAAATATAGAGGAATGGAATCTCATTTTGTACTATGATGTCTCCCTACATGCCTATGATGTCTTCTCGTCTCAATCAATCCATATGGATGTTTGACTTTGTGTGAAATTTTATAACTTGTCCATCACTCTCACTTCAAAGAAATTTGTGGCCAGACCTTATAGTTGAAATTCTACATCCCATTCATAGGAACAACATCAATATCTCGAGGCCCAAAGCGGAGCTGCGGGAACAATGGATTTATTAGTGGTGCCTTAAAGACCGAATTGAGAGCTTCCTCTCTTCTTGAGTCAAATTTTTCACCAAATGAGATGGGAAGAATCATAAATTTTGGCGCGTACAACTCATATTTTGCCAAAATAGGTAACCTTACTTTTCAATGTCAGATCTTGGCCATCCAATTTGCATTTCCATCCTTACCTTTGGGATTAATTTTCTTCTCCCACTCTTAGCCTTGCATGTGATGCTATTTACCAAACGTATCATTTAAAAAGTTAATATTTTAATTAAAATGTTAATAATATAATACTCAATTTTAAAACATCGATCTTTTCCCTTCTTCATAGGGTAAAATGATGGGTGGTTTCTTTTTAGTAAGAAAGGAAAAAGATAAAAGATCTCTCCCTGAAATTTAATTTTTCTTTTTTTTTCTGGAAGAGAGAGAGAGAGAAATTCAATCAATAATGAAATTGAAACTTCCATCTTCCATCAAGCAAATATTTGAGTCTTCTATGTCTTTTTCTTCCTTGTTTATTTACAACCATAAAAAGAAAGAAAAGAAAGAAAGAAGATTAGAGATAATGGAGTCCAACACCATATTTTAAACATTCTTAATATTATCAAGAAACGTTACGGTTTTCGTGAAGTTTAAATTGAAGCACGTAAAATAAAATTTATGATCCTAAAGAGATTTCATATTTACCTTATCTTCTTAATAATAATAATAATAATAACAACAACAATAATGTCAATTTGGCAGAGAAATAAAAAAAACAGGAAACAGAATAAATGGAGGACATTGGAGATCCCAAAATAATAATAATAATAAAAAGGTAAGATATATGGAGCTCTCTTATTTCTTTTTTAAAAAAGAAGTAATAATCCCGTGGAAAAACGGTATAGAAGAGAACACCGACTACAACATAGGAAAATTAACGACCCGCGAAAATGGGGCCGATTAAGATAAAAGCGCCAAGAAAAAGAACGAAGGAGATAACCTCAGTTCTATAAAAATGATAGCAATGAGAAATGCTATGGTCAAAAACACCATAGCATCCAAACATGCCCTAAGTTACCATCACGCCTTTATGTTACCGTTCGTGGTTTTCTCAGGTACATATACTTGCAAATCACTATTTTAGTGCTCCGTATCTTGAACAATGCAATAAATTCCTAATACTTTCATATTAAGTTGAAATATAATGTGAAAATTGGTACTTTATATTACAAATAAGTTCTCGTTCCGATCTAAGATATGTTAGCTAGCTAGATAATTAATATTTATATAATAAAAAAATTAATTAAATTAATCATTTAATAAATATGTAGTATTTGTTTCTAAAATGCCTCGTTTAATCATATTAAAAATAAATAATTTATGAGTTAGAGTCAACACACCTTTATATCAATTAACTAACACTAACACTAAAAAGTCTAGAGAGACTACTAATTATTACATACGTGATTCAAACCAAATTTTGTGCCTTATATCAACTTTAATAATTTTTATGGTTTATCGTTTGTCATGTCACTTGACATAAGATTATGTCAAGTGAGCCCAAAACTACGTCGTTTTGGGAGTTAAGGAAATTAATGAAGGGTGTTTTTGTATTTTTGTTTTAGTATTTATTATATGAATTTTACTAAAAGATCATTCATTAATTCCCCTTCTAACCCCAAAACGACGTAGTTTTGGGCTCACTTGACATAACCTTATGTCAAGTGACATGACAAACGATAACCCCTGACCCCTAGTTTATAATATTTACTTTCTTTTGTCCAAATTATAGGAACTTGACAACTGAATTACACGGCTTTAAAAACAACGGTTAAAATTAGTTAAAAATAATAAGTATTTCTAAAATAAACTTTGTTTACCAAATATGCCTTTCTTTATGAAGGCTAAGTAAGATAGAGGACCTTTTAATTACTGTAATATGTATAATTAATGATGGGTAAAGAGGAAGAAAAAAACCCATTAAATGTTCACACAACTATTGTCGGGTTCTTGTAAAAGGATCAAGGTAATTCAAAATTTGGGTTCTTATAAAAATGACCATAGGGATTACTAATTATAATTCTAAGAATGATGCATTCAATTTTTATTTCCTATTTAGTTCCGTGTTAATTTTAGATTCCAAGAATTAATTAAAATAGGAGCAGTATTTATTTTAGGAAAGGAGTACGTACGAGCATTAATTTTATAAGATCTATTATTAATCAATGATTTCCTTGATTATCGTAAAATTATGGGACAAGTAATATATATATATATATGAAGCACAAAACGTAAACCCCTCCCAAGTAGAGTATTATATAAACGAATCACACCTACCTTTTAAACGAATCAGTTTCCCTGCTCGGCTTAGGGGACGCTTTCCCTTAGGGGCGGCGCACGATGGTCCATATCTCTTACGGAGATCCGGACCGTCCATATTTAATTTTTTTTTTAAAAATTTTTGATTTTTTTTAGTATCAGTCAGCATCTTGAAGTATATTTTTAGTGTCAGTCAGTACCCTGAAATATCTTTTCAAGATCCTAAAATAACTTTTCAGGATCATGAAATATTTTTGAGTAGTAGTCAGTACACTAAAGTATCTCTTTAATATTCTACCAAAAAAATTATCTCTTTAATACCAGTCGGTATCTGAAATATTGTTTTAGGAATATTTCAGGGTACCGACTAGTACTAAAAAGATACTTCAGAGTACTGACTACTACTCAAAAACACTTCATGATCGTGAAAAATTATTTTAGGATCTTGAAGAAAATATTTCACAGTAATGACTGGTACTAAAAAGATACTTCAGGATACAGACGAGTACTAAAAAGAGCAGTCAATACGCTTAAGTATTTTTAGTACTAGTTAATATCCTAAAATTGTTTTTAGGATCTTAAAACAATATTTTAGGGTCTTGAATGGTAATCAAAAGATACTTTAGGGTAGGGACTGCTACTCAAAAATATTTCATTATCTAAAACAATTATTTGAGGATCTTGAAAAATATTTCTTACATGCTACTAGTCTTTCTATATATTGTGACTTATTTTTCATATTTTGTACTGTAATATACATGGAGGAACAAGTTCAGCTTAATGTTTAAATTATTATTTAACTCAATTTTTTTTACTGTTCAAAAGAATTATACGCTTAGTAATAATTTTGAGGATTAAAAAAGTAACTGATGGTGATGAGAAACTAATCACGGGTGGAAAAAAGCTTTTAAGACCAGGACAAAACAGGTATATTAGGACCGGACTCGTGACGGAGTCTTATTCTAGGCGGTATTAAAAGTCTCCCTATTAAGACCGGACTTGTAAACGGTCTTAAAGAATTTCTTTAAGACCGGACATTTTAAACATCCGGTCTTAAAAGTGTTTCAAAATAATAATAAAAAAAGAAAAAACTCAAATGAAACAATCGGTCCCAAATCACCAGATCTGGCAACATTTTGAATGTCCCTCCGTCATCAACGACGGAGAACCAAGAGAAGATTGGAAGCAACAACAACAACAAGAAAAACAAAAAGATGATTACAAAGTCAGAAATAAACAAAAATAACAAGAAACATAAATCATTTACCATGAAAATCGAATTTGAAGTCCGGATCTACAAAAATCACAAGCTTAAAGCAACCAAACTCGAGCGGGATCCTCTTGTCGGTGCTAGCTGTAATACCCTCAAATCTGACTTAGGGTAATCTCCCTTGAAATTAGATAATTTGCAAATAGGTCCCTAAAACGTTTGAGAATTTGCAAATAGGTCCCTAAACACATTGTGGGTTATAAATGTGAAAGCTATAAAAGAGGCAAATAAAAATCTATTTAAAATAGGGAAGGATATTTTCCCTAATTTAGGTAATTTATTAAGTTACAAACTTGGAGAAATTGTAGAAGAATACTCAAAAAGGTAAGGAAATGACCAGAAATACCCCGAGTAAATGCTAAGATAATGTAGGAGACATGAAAACAAAGATGTCAATACAAAATTATGAAGGTAATGAGGTGTTCTAAGTAAGAAAATTATCAACTTGTGATAATTAAGTAGTTAATTAATATTGGGTTAATTACTTAAGCATAAGCAAAGGAAATTCACAAGTAATTATGTAAAACCCTAAAATTAGTGGTTTTTGTTTTAAAATTAGTAAAAACATGTTTACTAATCAATTGGAAAATTTTGGAGAAAAATAGTTGAGTTTAGGTATTTTTAAGCCTAAAAACAAGTAAGGACCAATAGGAAAATTTTGAAAAAAATTATATAAAATTAATTATTAAATAATTATTTTATATAATATTAATTAATTAAATAATTAATAAAAACGAAAATTAATTAAAAAGGACCAGATATGTTTGACCGAAAAATTGCGTTAGCGCATTTTCCTAATAAGACGAAATAGGGAAAAATGCAGATAGGCATATTTTTGGATATAAAGAAAATAAATTCTAACTCAACATCTAGGAATGAGTTTGAATTTATCTGGACATATTTGGAATCAGTGAATTTTTCTAAAGAAGTTGATGATTCCAGAAATGCGTTCTGAAACCGGACACGTTTTTCGAGAAAACTTCAAGCTGGATTGTTGGAACCCCGTAAGAGACCGAAATCTAAGTTAAATTAGATATTATTGATGAGGAAGAGAAGATCTTCAAAGTTGTAAATCCAGAATTTTGAGATTTCCCGAGATTACGCGAAACGGAGACCGATCGGGGAAAATCTGTTGGACCGGGTCATAAAGCAACAAGAGCCAACACTCTTTGATCAATCCATTGCTGCCAAACAGCCCCTTGTGTATGTCGACCAGCATGTTCCATGGCCAAGGATTAAACAACATTTTGATTTGATTTTCCATGGTTAAGGTCTAAGGGAAAATTACAACTTTGGGCCCAAACTTGGTTTGTGAAAATTACACAACTTGCCCAACTTTTGCCTATATAAAGGGCAAGCCTCCTCTTCATTTTCTCACCTCATTTCCCTTGTTTGGCCGAATCCTAGAGGAGAGAGAAGCTCTGGAGAAATTCTGCGAAGTCTTCAACGGGTAAGTCCTACGGTCTTTAGCTTTTAGTTCGGTAGTTAGTAGAATTGTTAGATAGTTTTAGTAAGTAGGGAGTGAGATTCCTACTATTGTTTTAGGCCTCATTGCATTGAAAAATGCCTAAAGAGGTAAAACTTGGTAGGGATTGAGTCTAGAAAGTGAAAGTTAAAATGGTAAGCTTTAAGCTTCCATAGTTCTTTCAATAGTTAGAATAGCATTTATCTTTCAAGGTATGATTAGATATCATATGATAGGGATATTTTAGTCTAGAATTTTGAAAATCATAATTGCGTCGAAGTTCTGGCGAAATTTCAGGAAGAAAATTTGTAAGAGTAACGAAGTCTTTGGCGAAATTCCGCCAATTAGGGGTATAGGGCAAAATGGTAATTTTTACCTAAAATGTCGATTATGATGTCAAATCACTAATAAAAGTGATATTACCCTTGTAGGATATCGAAACTCGATTTCTTTGTCATTACGTTGTCCGACGGGACGTTTATTGTTTTCTGTCAAAACGACCGTTTCCGTAAACGTGCCGAATCACCGTCAACGAAGGTACGTTCCCGTCTGATAACACTAACTCTGATGGATATAGTATGCTGTATATGGTATGTATGTGATGTGTGTATGGTGTGTATATGTGGGGTGTTGTTGGGATGCATATTATGTTAGAAGATAGTTGTATGCATCTTTGGGAGCGATATATTTGTAAAAGTGGGAGCGATACATTTATAATCTTTGGGAGCGATACATTTATAATCTTTGGGAGCGATACATCCGTAATCTTGGGAGCGATACATGTGCATTGGTTGGGTGTGGTTTATTTGTTGTTGTTTGGTGACCCATATGTGTGTATGTATACATGAGGTTAACCGTTACCTGAGATCCGGTGCGGATCTCAGCTCTTAATATAGCGTCAGGGTCGGGAGGACCGAGGAGAGAGGCAAGCGGCCGAGTAGAAGACCGGTGAAGACTTCCTTTCATTGTTACGGCGGAAGCTTTCCTTTTGCTATTATATATTACTTGAACCATGCGGTTTCGTCATTGTTGTAACCAAATGGACTTACGGCACTTTTTATATATACATATCAGTTACTCAATTGCTCCGTTGCTCTACTCTGACGATTTTGAAATGATGTTCGAAAAAAAAATTTATACTGCTTTTGAAAAGTTGGGATGTTACATTTTGGTATCAGAGCAGTAGTCCTGGTATGAATTTAACTATGTTATTACAGACAGTTTGGTGCCGAAGGCAAGGCTAATCTACGTGGGTGTGCCACAAGTCGCCGTATAAGTCGGTGAGGCCCCATGGTAGACACTTACGGCCATTCATTCGGTTAACGGAGTTATGTTCAAAATGCCTTTTAAACTTTGAGCATGTTTTGAAAATAAGTACTGATATAGCCCAAGGTCGGTGTACCACCTCATTTCGGTGTACCAGTTTGAACCGGTACACCATTCGAATCGATGTACCACTTTCGTCGGTACATTAACTCTGATAACCCTGATATCAGTATCCGATCACTCTGATCACTCTGATATCAGTCTCCGATAACTCTGATATCAGCCTTTGATAACTCTGATGATCTCCAGTTTGTACTGGACGGTAAATCTATTCTAGTATAGAGCTTATACGTGAAGCTGGGCCACGCCGGATGAAACTTCAAAACCAACAAAGATAAGTACATGTAGTATTTGACTCATGTAGAACTTCCGATACGTATTTTCGTGCCCATTTCTACGTAGAACGAACCAACGAAATGTTGAACAAGAGGAGACAGTTGTGTGCTCGTTTGTGGTGAGTGCGAAAAAGTCTGGGAGCAGTGTGAATGCTAGAGTAGTAAAAGCTGGGAGCAGTGTAAATACTAAGCGCGATAGAGTCTAGAGACTAGTGTGATAAAGTCTGCGTTATGCGGAATGTCTTTCTGTATCTAACGTTTCCCTTAATAAAGGAAAAGAACGCGACATGGCGAATGTAAGAGGAGCCGGAGCTCCTAGAGGCCGAGGTAGAAGCCAAGGTAGAGGCCGAGGTAGGGGACGAGGTAGACAACCTCAAGTAAGAGCGATACTTGAACTCGAGCACAACCAAGTTCGAAACAACCGAAGGTAACGAGATGCGGGAGATGCGGAGAAGTCAAAGTCCGAGTAGGACGAAGTTTAGATAGTACAAAGTTTAGATGGTAGAGTACAAATTTCGAGGACGAAATTTTGTTTAACGGGGGGAGAAATGTAATACCCTCAAATCTGACTTAGGGTAATCTCCCTTGAAATTAGATAATTTGCAAATAGGTCCCTAAAACGTTTGAGAATTTGCAAATAGGTCCCTAAGCACATTGTGGGTTATAAATACCCTGTGAAAGCTATAAAAGAAGCAAGTAAAAATCTATTTAAAATAGGGAAGGATATTGTCCCTAATTTAGGTAATTTATTAAGTTACAAACTTGGAGAAATTGTAGAAGAATACTCAAAAGGTAAGGAAATGACCGAAATACCCCGGTAAATGCTAAGATAATGCGGGAGACATGAAAACAAAGATGTCAATACAAAAGTATGAAGGTAATGAGGTGTTCTAAGTAAGAAAATTATCAACTTGTGATAATTAAGTAATTAAGTAATATTGGGCTAATTACTTAAGCATAAGCAAAGGAAATTCACAAGTAATTATGTAAAACCCTAAAATTAGTGGTTTTTGTTTTAAAATTAGTAAAAACATGTTTACTAATTAATTGGAAAATTTTGGAGAAAAATAGTTGAGTTTAGGTATTTTTAAGCCTAAAAACAAGTAAGGACCAATACGGAAATTTTGTAAAATTATATAAAAATAATTATTAAATAATTATTTTATATAATATTAATTAATTAAATAATTAATAAAAACGAAAATTAATTAAAAAAGGACCAGATATGTTTGACCGAAAAATTGGAAAAGAATGGATAGAATTTTGAAATAAAATATCATGATATTTGATCAAGTTGTAGTATTTTAATATTATAATTAAATATGATGAATTGTGATTTAATAAATAGGAAACGGATCCTATCTAGAGATCTAGGAATTAGATTTCTAAAGTCAACGTAAAATATTGATCGGTGAGTTTTTACCTTCAAGTGACCTTTTCCGGAAGTTAATTCGAGGCCGTTAGCGCATTTTCCTAATAAGACGAAATAGGGAAAAATGCGAGATAGGCATATTTTGGATATAAAGAAAATAAATTCTAACTCAACATCTAGGAATGAGTTTGAATTTATCTGGACATATTGGAATCGGTGAATTTTTCGAAGAAGTTGATAATTCCGAAATGCGTTCGAAAAGCGGACACGTTTTCGAGAAAACTTCAAGCGGATTGTTGGAACCCTGTAAGAGACCGAAATCTAAGTTAAATTAGGTATTATTGATGAGGAAGAGAAGATCTTCAAAGTTGTAAATCCAGAATTTTGAGATTTCCGAGATTACGCGAAACGAGACCGATCGGGGAAAATCATTGGACCGGGTCATAAAGCAACAAGAGCCAACACTCTTTGATCAATCCATTTCTGCCAAACAGCCCCTTGTGTATGTCGACCAGCATGTTCCATGGCCAAGGATTAAACAACATTTTGATTTGATTTTCCATGGTTAAGGTCTAAGGGAAAATTACATCTTTGGGCCCAAACTTGGTTTGTGAAAATTACACAACTTGCCCAACTTTTCCTATATAAAGGGCAAGCCTCCTCTTCATTTTCTCACCTCATTTCCCTTGTTTGGCCGAATCCTAGAGGAGAGAGAAGCTGCGGAGAAATTGCGAAGTCTTCACGAGGTAAGTCCTACGGTCTTTAGCTTTTTAGTTCGGTAGTTAGTAGAATTGTTAGATAGTTTTAGTAAGTAGGGAGTGAGATTCCTACTATTGTTTTAGGCCTCATTGCATTGAAAAATTCCTAAAGAGGTAAAATTTGGTAGGGATTGAGTCCTCGAAAGCTTGAAAGTTAAAATGGTAAGCTTTAAGCTTCCATAGTTCTTTCAATAGTTAGAATAGCCTTTATCTTTCAAGGTATGATTAGATATCATATGATAGGGCTATTTTAGTCTAGAATTTTGAAAATCATAATTGCGTCGAAGTTCTGGCGAAATTTGGGAAGAAAATTTGTAAGAGTAACGAAGTCTTTGGCGAAATTCCGCCAATTAGGGGTATAGGGGCAAAATGGTAATTTTTACCTAAAATGCCAGTTATGATGTCAAATCACTAATAAAAGTGATATTACCCTTATAGGATATCAGAAACTCTGATTTGCTGTCATTACGCTGTCCGACAGGACGTTTCGCTTTTTTCTGTCAAAACGACCGTTTTCCGTAAAACGTGCCAGAATACCGTCAACGAAGGTACGTTCACGTACTGTAACACTAACTCTGATGGATATAGTATGCTGTGTATGGTATGTATGTGACGTGTGTATGGTGTGTATATGTGGGGTGTTGTTGGGATGCATATTATGTTAAAAGATAGTTGTATGCATCTTTGGGAGCGATATATTTGTAAGGTGGGAGCGATACATTTATAATCTTTGGGAGCGATACATTTATAATGCTTTGGGAGCGATACATCCGTAATCTTTGGGAGCGATACATGTGCATTGGTTGGGTGTGGTTTATTTGTTGTTGTTTGGTGACCCATATGTGTGTATGTATACATGAGGTTAATCGTTACCTGAGATCCGGTGCGGATCTCAGCTCTTAATATAGCGTCAGGGTCGGGAGGACCAAGGACCGAGGAGAGAGGCAAGCGGCCGAGTAGAAGACCGGGTGAAGACTTCCTTTCATTGTTCGGCGGAAGCTTTCCTTTTGCTATTATATATTACTTCGAACCATGCGGTTTACGTATCATTGTTGTAACCGACGGACTTACGGCACTTTTTATATATACATATCAGTTACTCAATTGCTCCGTTGCTCTACTCTGATCATTTTGAAATGATGTTTGATAAAAAAAAATTATACTTGCTTTTGAAAAGTTGGGATGTTACACTAGCAAAGCTTCAAGCAACCAAAATCGAAGTCCGGATCCGAGCGGGAAGCGGTCAATGTAGGAAATAAGCATGACTTAAGGAAGAAGATATCGGGTTTGATTTCAAACCGGATCTATGTGAAGGCGGCGTGGAAGGACCCATAGATCGAAGAAGAAGGAGCCGCCGTCGTCCGAATCCTCAAAGTAGTACGCTTTGGCCGTTGCCGAGGATTGGAGTTGACGCCATCGCAAAACCCTCGAAGCATCTCACCGCCAACGTTGCCAAGGATTTGATTGTGCGACTCTTATGATGACTTACGAAGATTGCGAGTAGGTTAGAGGAAGAGGATGACATTCTTCTTCGAGGATTTGCCCGTGAGGCTCTTGGGACACTCGTTGAATCTATAACTAAGCAAATGTTATATCACCAAGAAGACAAAGCAAACTCACGGACTTAACAGGTTTAGCGAATTTAGTTTTTTTTTTAAACACTTTTAAGACCGGTTTTTTGAAACAACCGGTCTTAAAAGTATATTTTTAGACTGGTTGTTTTAAACAACCAGTCTTAAAAGTGTAAAAAAGAAATATATATATTGACTAGTGGAAATTTCGTAAATATATAGAACACTTTTAAGACCGTCTGTTTGAAACAACCTAGGTCTTAAAAGTGTTCTATATAATTTTTTTTTTTTTACACTTTTAAGACCGTCCGTTTGAAACACCCGGTCTTAAAAGTGTTCTATATAATTTTTTTTTACACTTTTAAGACCATCTGTTTGAAACAAATTGGTCTTAAAAAAGTGTTCTATTTATTTAATTAGTTAGCGTATACGATTATATTGTGCAATTATCTTAATTAAGTTGTTAGAGAGATTTTAGGTATTAAGTTAGCGAGATCAATGTTTTTGAATTTCGTAATTAAATACTGATTGTAATCATCTTAATTAAGTTGTTAGAGAGATTTTAGGAATTAAGTTAGCAGATCATGATTTTTTGAATTTCGTAATTAAATTCTTGATTGTAATCATCTTAATTAAGATGTTAGAGAGATTTTAGGAATTAAGTTAGCAGATCATGGTTTTATGAATTTCATAATTATATTCTTGATTGTAATCCCTAAATTATAGGAACTGCCTAGGTTTATTTACTTATTAGCATCTGTATATAATTCCAATTAAGCGAAGAAATAAATCATCGCATTCTCGGACTTGATCAGCGTCTTCTCACAATATTTACGAAATTGCCACCGGTCATACTTTTAAGACCGGATATTTTATAGCCCGGTCTTAAAAGTGTTCTATATATTTACAAAATTGCCACCGGTCATACTTTTAAGACCGGATCTTTTATAGTCCGGTCTTAAAAGTGTTCTATATATTTACGAAAGTGCCACCGGTCATATTTTTAAGATCGGATCTTTTATAATCCGGTGCAAAAGTTCTTTATATTTACGAAACCCGCCACCGGTCATACTTTTAAGACACGATTCTCTATAATCCGATCTAAATGAGATGGTCTTAAAGTCCTTTTTGCACTAGTGAATGATTTATTTAGAAAATGAAGGAAATAATTGTAAAAGGTTGGTGTCGATGTTATGGTGAAGTGGGTGGATGTTTCTTGGCCATTCATTTAAGTGTGTATTATTTATGAGTGAGACTTTTTGAGGGAGATATTTTTATTTTTATTATGTTTTTAAAGGTGATTTTTTTTTTTATACTAAAAAAGAAAAGAGAGAGGAGTGAATTAATTAGGTGGTAGAATGAGAAACGGGTAGAATGAGAAGTATATGAAAAGTAAAGAAGCCGATAAGGCTTCATTGCCTGTTGCTGTTTTGGCCATTTATGAGAAACCAACAAACTAAAACCCTTTTCCTCTTTCACTCTCCCTGTGTGAACACAAACAACAATTCCCCAAAACCTTTCATAAAGAGTGCCGGCGTCTCCCCCTCTCCACCGCTGTCACCATCCATTCCTTTACCTGCTCAGTGCCGCAGGAGAGTGTAGAAGCTTCGTGGGAAGAAAAAGCCGCAACCTTGTGCGCTCATCTCTGTCATTGCTTGTTGTCGCCGGTAGGCTCACCAAGAACCACCGTCTCAGCCTTCCTCGTTCGCTCAAGGTTCCTCTGCTGCTCTTTTTCTTCTCTGTTTTGTGCCGTTTTAAAAGAGCATTCATAACCGTTTATTTTTATAGTCCCTGCAGCGTCGTTCATTCCATTCTGTCACATCTGGTCTCTTCACTTGAATAGAAAAAAAATATTCATGGACGATGGTGTATAATATTAGTATTTCAATCCTATTTGGTCCCTTCACTTTATCTTTGTTAGCACTCTCTCACTTGCTGACAAAACTTGAACGTCAAACCTCAAAATCAATTGGCAGTGGAAAGCAACAGAAATGGAACATTCCATTACCGTGTGTCTTTCATTCATGATCATAATGAATTTTTCTGCAGAGAAGAAAAAAGTGATAGCGAGATCAAATAGGAAAAAAAATAATAAGGAACAGAAATCTGTGAATCCGACGCATATTATGGGGAGCTGTTGCGGAAATATAAATTGAGTAGGGAAGAAGAAGGACACAGACAGATTTGATTAACGTGGGAAAACCTTCCTCAAGGTGAAGAAGAAAAACCCACGGGACACTAGTCCAAGTATCAAACTTCCACTATGAAAATAATGGGTACAATCAGTCAATCATTCAATCTCTAGACTTCCTCTAGAAAACTCAAGCTTCACCAACAATGGTGGTACTCAAACTCTCGAGTTCTCGAGACTCTCTTTTCCTTTTGTACTCGGCTTTTTTCTCTTTCTTTCTCTCACTATCTATTTTTCAAGAGTCACACACAATATATAAAGAGAAGCAATAAAGGAATCAAATCTAGAAAATAGGAAGAATCATTCCTATTTCCTAAGTTCAATAAAGTCATCATCGAGTCTCGAACTCACAATCTAGAAATTAGGAAGAGTCATTCCCAATTTCAATACGATCAACCTCGAGTCTTGAACCCACTTTCTAGAAATTAGGAAGAGTCATTCCCAATTTCAATAAAGTCAAATAGTCAAACTTGGAACCCCACAATGCATTTATGGAGGAACAATTTCCAACAAATCTCCCCCTCCGACTTCAATGCATTGGTGTCTTCATCCGGCTCCTTTACGGCGGTCTTTAAATTTCGTGATGTTACCGACTTAGTCATCATATCGGACCAATTCAAGTCGGTGTGAACTTTGACGAGTTCAAGTTCTCCATTTTCTATCACATCCCGTATCCAGTGATACCTCACGTCAATATGTTTAGTGCGGGAGTGATAAGTTGAATTCTTCGCCAGATGAATAGCACTTTGATTGTCACATCTCAACTTGTAACGATCTTGTTTATGACCAAGTTTCAATAGCAGATTCTTCATCCATAAGATTTCCTTACAGGCCTCAGTAGCAGCTATATACTCAGCCTCAGTTGTCGAGAGTGCCACACATTTCTGCAACTTAGATTGCCAGGAGACTGCACCTCCTGCAAAAATCATCAAGTAACCGGATGTTGACTTTCTTGAGTCAACGTCTCCCCTAAATCGGCATCCGTAAAGCCTAGCGGCTCGGCTTTACTTCCTCCAAATTGGTGACATAAATTCTTTGTCCCTCTGAGATACTTGAAGATCCACTTCACAGCTTCCCAATGATCTTTACTGGATTGGACAAATATCGGCTCACCATCCATTGCATGTGTTAGATGCGGTCTTGTACTGACCATCGCATACATCAGACTTCCAACAGCAGACTGATATGGAACTTTTCTCATTTCGGCTTTGTCTTTCTTTGATCTTGGACATTGCTCCTTGCTAAGATTAAAATGTCCGGCTAAGGGGGTGCTTACAGGATTGGCATTGTCCATGTTAAATCTCTTCAAGATTTTTCAATATACTTCTCTTGACTCGACCACAGAAGCTTTCTTTTTCTATCTCGGATAATTCTGATTCCGAGGATCTGTCTTGCAGGACCAAGATCCTTCATTGCGAAGGACGAGCTTAAAGCCTTCTTTAAAGCAATTATCTTTGTCTTGTCTTGTCCTACAATAAGCATATCATCGACATATAGCATCAGGATCAGAAAATCTCCAGCTTCACATCTCTTAACAAATACGCAGTGGTCGGCATCTGTCTTCTCAAATTTATGATCAGTCATAAATGATTCAAATTTCTTGTACCACTGCCGAGGTGCTTGCTTCAAGCCATATAGACTCTTCTTCAACCGACATACCAGATTTTCTTTTCCTGGAACTCGGAACCCTTCTGGTTGCTCCATATATATTTCTTCTTTCAAATCTCCATGAAGAAATGCCGTCTTCACATCCATTTGTTCAACTTCAAGATCCATTGATTCTGCCATAGCTAACACAGTTCGGATCGAAGTCATCTTTACGACAGAGAGAAAATTTCTTCAAAATCAACTCCTTTCTTCGATTGCAGCCTTTTACCACAATCCACGGCCTTGTGTCTCGGCTTGTCCATTTTCTTCATTTTTAATCTTGTATACCCACTTATTTTTAAGAGCTCTTCTTCCTTGGGGTAACTCGGTCAACTCATAAGTCGATTCTCATGCAAGGACGACATCTCATCTGCATTGCCTTTTCCCACTCAATTTTGTCAGGGCTTGCTATAGCCTCATCATAACTTTGAGGTTCACCTTCCTCTGCAAGTACAATGTACTCATCGGTGGATACCTTGTAGAAGGTCTTTTCTCACGTCTTGACTTTCTAGTGTGTTCCTCAGGTTGAGAATCCGATTCAGCATTCTCATCTCGGATCTCGGCATCAACTTCTACGGTTCGCACTTGTTGGTCATTATTCTCTCCCCGCTTCGATTCGGATAGGAGTGTTGGGTTCTTCCTCTCGGACAACAACCCGGACTTTGGGCTTCGAGATGTCATGAATGGTCTCCGGCTCATGAAAGATCACATCTTGGCTTCTCACTATCTTCTTATTCACTGGATCCCAAAGTCGGAACCCGAACTCACATCTCGGCGATCCGAGATAAATGCATTCCTTCGTCTTTGTGTCAAGCTTAGCTCTTTCATCTTTTGGAATGTGCACAAAGCTCGACATCCAAACACCTTTAGATGATCATAGGTCGCTTTCACCCTGTCCAGATTTCTTCGGGAATTTCTCCTCTAGTGGCCGTGATGGTGATAAGTTGATTAAATCAAGCTGCGGTTCTTCTTGCTTGACCCAAAATGATTTCGGCAATCCGGCATTGGACAACATGCTTCGGACCTTTTCTTCAATAGTTCTATTCATCCTCTCGGCCAAACCATTTAGTTGAGGAGTTTTGGGGGCTTCTTTTCAATTCGGATCCCGCCGTTCGACAATAAGCATCAAATGGACCACAATATTCACCACCATTGTCGAATCGATCGCTTTCGACTTCTTGCCGGTCTCGTTCCACCATAGCATGAAATTCTTTGAATGCTTGGAGAACTGGTCTTTAGTTTTCAACAAATGGACCCACACTTTGCGAGAGTGGTCATCTATGAAAGACACAAAATGCGAGCTCCGCCTAGAGACTTTTCCGACATTGAGCAGACATCGGTATGAACTAGGTCAAGAATATTCTTCCGTCGTCTTGGTTGATTCGGTTTCGCAAAAGAAACCGGTCTGCTTTCCAGCTAGGCAGTGCGTGCAACTTTCAAGTACTTGACCTTTCAACCCGGTCAAACATTCTTTCTTTTTCAAAATTTGTAGCCCTTTTTCTGACATATGACCGAGACGCTTGTGCCATATCTCTAGACTGGAATAATCTCGGACAGAATTGGCTTCACCGCCATTGATCTTTCCTGCATCACATACAAGGAACCTTCTTTCTTTCCTCGGGCCACAACTAAATTTCCTTTGGACAATTTCCATTGACTTTTCCAAAGTAATTCATTAACTCGGCATCATCAAGCTTGCCTACCGAGATTAGATTCAACCGCATGTCAGGCACATGCCTTACATCCTTCAACACAAGTCGACAGTAGACATACGTGGTCAAGGTTACATCTCCATCACCAAGAATCTTGCTAGTTACGATTTCCCATCTTTACAACACCATATTCACCAGCTCGGTAAGACGAGAAGAAACTTCTTTGAGGAGTGACATGGAAGGAGGCACCGGAGTCTACCACCCAAGTACGGTCATCATAGATAACGTTCAAAAGATGATCTCAGAGTAAGAAGATCTCGGCCTCGGCATTAGCAATCACCGCAGAGGTGCTCTTATCTTCTCTCTTCTTAGGTACTATCGATCCGGTTTTACCTCGTCATTTTCTCATCTTTCGAAGATTCTGTGATCTGCCTTCTTATGGCCAATCTTTCCACAATAGAAACATTTCAAATCATATTTCTTCTTAGACCGGCCTCTGGACTTATCCGGTTATCATGACCCAGGTTCTTGCTTCGACCTCGGTTTTGATTTTCCTTTATGCACAAAGCAACGTTTGCCTCGCGCGCTGCTCACACCTCTTTCCTTTCTCTGGATTCTTCATTTAGGAGGCATGCGCCACGACATCCATAGTCAATTTTCCATCGGTGCCGAATTGCTCAAAGTCACTACAGAGTATCCCAACTTTACGGCAATGAGCTTAACAAAGATAAGAGCACGCATCTCATCATCCACCTTCATCTCAGCCTTCGACAGTTGATTCACAATACCTTTGTAGGTGTTGAGGTGTTCAATCATACTCATGCCGTCTTTGTACTCCAACTTCACAAGCCGGCGAACCAAGTGTGCTTTATTCTGGGAGTCTTTTACGAATCATGGACTCCAACTTCGTCCACAACTCATACGCATTTGTGAACTCGGACACATGCTCGAAGAGGCTTTTGTCGATATACTTTGATCATGGCAACCGCCTTTCGATTGAGAACTTCCCGATCCTTTTCTTCCTTACCTTCGGTTTGTTACGATTGAGGATGGGCTCATATAGATCTTTGTAGTACGGATGATCTTCCATCATCGGTCTCCGGTAAGTAAAGTTTTCTGATCGGCTTGAACATATCCACACCGAGTGCGGCGCCTTTGGTCTCCATTTCGTTAAACCCGGCTCGATACCTTTGTTGCGGAAATATAAATCGAGTAGGGAAGAAGAAGGACACGCACAGATTTGATTAACGTGGGAAAACCTTCCTCAAGGTGAATAAGAAAAAACCCACGGGACACTAGTCCAGATATCAAACTTCCACTATGAAAATAATGGGTACAATCGGTCAATCATTCAATCATTCAATCTCTAGACTTCCTCTAGAAAACTCAAGCTTCACCAACAATGGTGGTACTCAAACTCTCGAGTTTTCGGACTCTCTTTTCCTTTTGCACTCGCTTTTTTCTCTTTCTTTCTCTCACTATCTATTTTCAAGAGTCACACACAATATATAAAGAGAAGCAATAAAGGAATCAAATCTAGAAAATAGGAAGAATCATTCATATTTCCTAAGTTCAATAAAGTCATCCTCAGTCTCGAACCCACAATCTAGAAATTAGGAAGAGTCATTCCCAATTTCAATACAGTCAACCTCGAGTCTTGAACCCACTTTCTAGAAAATTAGGAAGAGTCATTCCCAATTTCAATAAAGTCAAATAGTCAAACTTGGAACCCCACAATGCATTTTTGGAGGAACAATTTCCAACAGAAGCTGATAACCACCTCAAAACCTCTCATTCTCCATTCAAAGCTCCTCTGTTTCTCTCTGTTCTATCTCATCTCTTCCTCTCTCTCTCGCTCTCTACACCTTTCTCTCTCAATCGAAATGTTTCCCCGTGATGGTGCGTCTGAAGCAGGGAGTGTTAAGAGTATGGGTTCATTGAATATAGAAGGAAAGGAAACTAGTGTAGGTAGTCATTTTGGGTCTGATCAATCGGTGATTTTGCTGAATCCATGAATATCAAGCTTTATATATATATATATATATATATATATATATATATATATATATATATCATTCCCTCCAACGGTTTCTGCAATATGATCTACATGTTATTTGATTATTGATGCTCCTACTTAGGTATTTGATATGCTTTTGTTTTCATAGTTTTAATCAGATGATGCTTATGATTCTTGTAGTTAATACAATTATGATGGTCATTAACTGTTTAATACATATATTAGAGAGATTGTACAGTATATACATGCATGAGTCTTGATTATATATATACTCACACACATGCAGGCTTGACGTCAAGCGAAAGAGGAGAAGAAGTGATGAGCAGCGATGCTTTTCCCAGCAGCCCTGTCGTTTTTGACCATAGCATTTCTCATTGCTATCATCTTTTATAGAACTGTCGTTGTCTCCATCGTTCTTTTTCTTGGCGCTTATATCATAATCCGCGTCATTTTGCCGGGTCGTTAATTTTCCTATGTTGTAATCGATCGGTGTTCTCTTCTATCACTTCTTTTTTAAAAAGAAATAAGAGAGCTCCATATATCTTACCTTTTTTTTTTTTGAGATATCCAATATCGTCCATTTATTCCGTTTCCTGTTTTTTTATTTCTCTGCCAAATTGACATTATTATTATTATTATTATTATTATTATTATTATTATTATTATTATTATTATTATATACCCCTTGATATGGTAATTTTGATGAAATCGAGAAAATTATAAATAATAGAGATTCTTTAATTTATATGTGCTCTATATATACCATTATGAGAAAGGCACACGAGGCAAGGAACCTAAATTGGTAATTTTGAGCAACTTTAATTTGTATTTTGTTGATGAATTTCATGGCAATAGCCTTTAATTATTATTATTTTTAAAAACAAGCATCAACCTTTAAATGTAGATAATCCCTCCAGCCCTATTTATGAGGTCACAATTTATGAATTGACTTGTCACCTTTTTATAAGATTTCATTTGAGTTTATCTCACCAATAAATATATTTTTACCTATTTTATCTTTAATTAATTTCATACATTGCATTAATTTAATAAATCCTAAAAGACATTATTGGGTTAATTTCTTAAGTGTTTCAAAATATATAATTGATCTTCTGTATTTTGTAACTAAGATATCTTCAAACTAAATAAACATTTCTGTTCATTTATTTTTTTCCAAATAATAATGCATATAATCATTAATTATCAATTATCTGTATTTTAAGCATAGCAAAAGCATTAAAAAATCATAAGGACTACAAAAATAAGACATTAATTATCAATTATCAATAATCCACAATGTTCTTCATAGCAGAAGCATTAAAAAATCAAGCCATGAATTGAAGTTTTACTCTTCATTTTAAGCATAACAGTGATTGATCGAATACAGTAGCATGACTACAAAAATAAGACAATTCTACTAATTCCAATTTTTAAGTTGGAAAACTCATTATACATATCATTACACAGCATTAAAACAGGATTAGGAATTAAAGAAATCATAAGGACTGTCAGACATATATGCACGAAGGAAGAAAGCAAGAGATTGTTATCAAAAGGAAAACTTTGTTTGCAAGAGTCAATGGGAACCAAAATTGAAAACAAGAGCCCACCCATTTATCATGAACCAAATATGGCCTATGCGGGCTGGGCTATACAAGACTGTAGGAAAATTACACATGAACCAAGTATGGCCTACTTGGGCTTGCAAGCCCCTCTATCATTTTCACTAACAAATAAATACCATACCTCACATTACATGGTAGCCCAAAGCTAGCCCTGAGCTCTCATGTTGAAGGGCCAGGCTTCAATAATATGAAGGTTTCATAGCACACGTATTTTTCAACCCCAGCCCTTTTAAGCCCTAGCCTGTACGTCAAAGGCCAACTTGTTTTTTTAGAAGTTAGCACTAATAGTCTGAATATTTTCTGAGCTTTTGAATTTTTATTTATTTATTGCTGGACCTTTTATTTGTTTTTGACTTTTTGACAGAATTGTGGATTGCCTGGCAAAGTCATGGACTTGCTAGTATGTAAGAAAGGCTGCTTATGGCATTACTTCTAAGTCTGTAATCTTTATCTTTTAGATGTGGCCCAGAAAAATGGTTTATTTTATTTTATTTTTGATATAAAGGAAGGCTAATAGCCAAAAGACATTAAAAGGGAGATTACACGGAGGAATAAATCCCAAACTTTCCTGGTCAACTAAAGCTGTTAAAGCTAAAAGACAAGCACTAAGAATAAGAGACTTGCAGAGACCCAACTTGGCTAAGTAGTCAGCCACCCTGTTGAGCTCTCTAGAGATGCAACGAAGAGTGACCATCCAATCTCTAGCCAACAACTCTCTTATTTGATGAGCTAAAAGGCTGCCAGACACATCAGCAAGTTGAGTAACAAAAGAACTAGAAAAATGGTTTATTTTATTTGAACAGAAAAATGACTAGTATATTGCATACAAATGAAGTAGTCCAGGCCCTTATATCTATACACATCCGATGGGCCTCAATAGGTTTAAGGCCCAATTAACTATACTGAACATACGCATTACCTACGCCTACTGACTTAACCCAGAAAAATGCAAGTGTTTACATCACATAATACAACAATCACAAAACTTACATTCCAAAATTCAGTCCATGAATGCAGCAATCAACAATCAAAATTCCAAAATCTATAATTATTATTATTGAAGAATAATCCATACGATAAAAAAGCAATCAACAAATCTTGTATCCATTACCTTGATTAACTATACATAATTGAATATCAGGGTTTTTGTTTAATGGCACAATTTTTCTACACCTAAAACCATATTCTTCACCTTACTTTTGTTGGCAAGAAAGCAAGGTACAAAGAAAGAGTATAGGGTGGGCCCTAAAGAAAGAGAGCAATTAAGCAAAATTACCTACAAGGTCTATCTATGTTTGGCGGGTTGCAGAAAATGCTAGATAAGATCATACCAACATTATGCTTGATGCACTCAAAGCTTTGTAGGTCAATCAATTGAGGAAGGAAAACACAACAAAAGCTGAAATTAAAAAGGTAAACAAAACCAAACATACCAACCGCTCTACAATGATCTAGAACCACCTATGAATTATAATCTGACTATAAAATTATTATGTTAGTATAAACATGATAGATAGCAAAAATAATCACAATTAAAAATATAATAGTTAACGAAATAACGATAGCTAATGACGAGGTTCTCACCTATAACCAATGAGTAGTTGATATTAAAGCGTTATATACAATCAGTGGTGGCACTTGGGGGCTCGAGGTGGCCCCCTAAAATTACAAAATAAATCTAAATGTTCAAGAAATTATATTTTAGTCTCACCAAAATTTCAATATTTTTACTTTAGTCCCCACTAAAATTTTCGTGGAGGGACTAAAATGAATTTTTGTGGGGTTTAAATGTAGTTTCATGAATATTTGGGTTCTATTCTGTAATCCCCCTCCCCGAAAAAAAAATTGTAATTCCCGACTCCGCCTCTGTATACAATACTTAAGTGAGTAGATAACAATTAATCAATGAATCAATTTGACTATCAATAGAAACAGCAAGGCCTGCGTACTTAGTTTAAAAGAAAGGTTAGGCAGAAATATGTCTTTGACACAAATCTCTGAATAACAAATCACATAACAAAAATGTTGAACCTATAAAAACCACTCTAATACTATTTAAAATCTTATGAGTACGCCTAACAGCATTTGAACTATTACAAATCAACTGAATATACGACCACTATGTTTTAACCCAAGTTGTGACTGAAGCAAAGCAAAGCAGCGTTGAGTAAAGATGAAGGAGGCCAGAACAACGATAGTGCAGAGATGCCAACATGTCTAAATGGCAGCAACAACAAAGCAAAGAAGGCTGATGAGCATCGGCTTTGGTTTCTTTATGCCCAAGAAAATCCATTCAAGTTGTTTTCCTCTAATAAGCACAAAAATGCAAAGCCAAGAAGAAAATCCATTCAAGCTGTTTTCTGTATCAGTTTATCAATTTTTACCTATAAAATAAATGAATCCAAAACCTGGAGGGGGATTAAAGAAATCACAAGGACAGTCGGACATATATGCACGAAGGAAGAAAGCAAGAGATAGTTAACAAAAGGAAAAATTTGTTTGCAAGAGTCGATGGCAACCAAAATCAGAGAATGAATGATTGATGTGCAAACTTATACCACCTGCGCACTAAATAAAACTTTAGCTGATGATTTACAAACTGGATCAAAAACTTTCAACAGATTGCATGTTACATCTACAAAATCTTTTAAAAGCCAAAGTATCAAGCAACAGGTATACAAACGAGTACAAAAAGATTTTGATAGATATACAAATCACACATCCTAAATATATTAATATGTCTTAATAGATGGATTTACATATCATAAATTTAACTTAAAAAATTGAAAAACAGAGCCCACCCATTTAAGAAAAATCAACAATTAATTGAAAGAATGACTTATTCCAGTGCCCATTGTGGAACTTATCAATTTTCCAGATTTTCCATCTAAACAACAAAGACTCTCAGACTCATTCAAAGAACCAAACAATAGGAGCCTCAGCCTCAGTTAGGTAATCAAAGAACAGTAATCAACAATATAATCGGAAATGGCATAATTGGAAATGGTAAAAAAAAAAATAAATAAATATGGCCAAACAGGGTCATGATACCCTGTTGATGCGGATGTGGCTCTAATTCTCACAGTTCCAAGTGGTTACTTAGATATGTTTTTGAAAGACCTTTCGGTTTGTCAATCCTAGTTTTTAGGATTTTCTTTTGTTTTTAGGGATTGAGTTCTTTTATCTTGTCCCTTTTCCTTTCTCAAGCTCTTTCTCAAGCTCCGCTTGCCTTTATTTCTCAAAAATAAATAAATAAATAGCGATCACTGGAAATGGCAAAAAAATTAATTTACTAAATTTACCTCAACCCCAAGTCTTCATCTTCGGCTACTGCTTAATACTCTAAACCTCGAACCAGTCATCCTCTTCTTTGCGATTGGCGCAGCAGTAATGTTAACTGTCTGGGGTAGGGTTTGTTTCAGCCGGATATGACGAATCCCTCCTTAACAAATAATGACAATTATTCCACTAATTTACACAAAGTGAAAATCCATGATTAAGCAACAATGAGCACAGACCAACACTGAGATTGTTGTCTGTGCTTATTGTTGTTCAATCATGGATTTTCCTAAGGCTGGATACTTGCTAGTGTTCTATGCGATTGTGGCAGCAGACACACGAAGGCAAATGCACACGAAGCCAAATGGGGGCGAAAATGGCTTGGGTTTCTCGCTGCCTGTTCTTAGGAACAGTAAAAGCAGACACAAATGAGGATTTGGCTTATGTCCTATGCACCCTTATGTCCGCTGCGTCAGCCGTTTTGTTCAGTTGCCATGCACAAACCTGGTCCTTAAAAAAAAAAATTAGGCACTTCCGGGTAGTAAAATGATAATTTAGGATACTAAATAGACTAAAAAATTCTTCATGATTTTAAAAAAATATTTTAGAATCGTGAAAAAATATTTCGGATCTTGGTGGTACTAAAAAGAATATTACGGGATCTTGATCGATCATCGTAAAGATAATTCATGATCTTACAAAAATTATTTTAGATATATCCTAAAGTATATTTTTAGTAGTAGTCGATCACTGAATTATTTTCAAGATCATGAATTATTTTTTTCAGTATCAGTCAGTATCCTGAAGTATTCTTTTTAGTACCAGTCAGTATCCTGAAATATTTTTTCATGATTCTAAAATAATTTTTTAAGATAATACTGACTGATACTGTAAAGATAATTCATGATCTTAAAAAAATTATTTTTTTTTCACGATTCTAAAATAA
The DNA here is from genome assembly GCA_025563575.1 of Acacia pycnantha. Classification (NCBI taxonomy): domain Eukaryota; kingdom Viridiplantae; phylum Streptophyta; class Magnoliopsida; order Fabales; family Fabaceae; genus Acacia; species Acacia pycnantha. Next base: position 49,195 of record JAMWYP010000628.1, read on the forward strand.
TTTTTTAAGATCATGAAGAATTTTTTTAGTACCACTTAGTATCCTAAATTATCATTTTACTACCCGGAAGTGGCTGATTTTTTTTTAAGGACCAGGTTTGTGCGTGGCAACTGAACAAAACAGCTCCGTTTTTGCTGCAGCGGATGCAGTGGACATAAGGGTGCATAGGACATAAGCCAAATCCGAAAATAAGGACCCTCCCTATTCCCAAATTCGATTTCTAGATGGGAGCTGCCGCAAGATACAATTTTTAGGGTAGAAGAGGAGAAGGAGCCCATGGCCCGCTATAGAACTTTTGGGCAGAGGTTGGTCCAGTTGGGAATAAAAAGATGGCGGGATCCTATCTTAACCGTAATTGTGAGCCAATTAAATCAAGAGTTTTGAATTTTAGTTGAATTTTATATTGTTTTAGGGATGAGATATTGTCATTACCATTTTTGTCACTATCATGTCACTACCACTTTTTCACCGTTAGATCGGAATCTCAATAGGAGAAAGAAATGATAAAGGTATATGAGATTACGATCTAACAAATGAAAAATGGTAGTGACATTGGTAGTGACAATATCTTATCTCATTGTTTTAATGTGTTTGTAGATTATATCTTATTGTATAATCTATTTATGGATTAATTAATATTTATTTAGACATTACTCCTTTAAGGTATCTTAGTTAAATTAAAAATATAATAGTTAACGAAATAACAATAGCTAATGACGAGTTCTCACCTATAACCAATGAATAGATGATATTAAAGCGTTATATACAATCGGTGGCGGCACTTGGGGGTGGGGGCCTCGAGGTGCCCCCTAAAATTACAAAATAAATCTAGATGTTCAAGAAATTATGTTTTAGTCTCACCAAAATTTCAATATTTTTACTTTAGTCCCGACTAAAATTTTCGTGGAGGACTAAAATAAAATTTTGTGGGGTTTAAATGTAGTTTCATGAACATTTGGGTTCTATTCTGTAATCCCCCTCCCAGGAAAAAAATTGTAATTCCCGACTCTCTCCGCCTCTATATACATGAGAAAAGCTTATGACTTAATCCATGCAGCTTTCCCATAGTGGGTCGGTCCAGACCTTGTACTCTTATAAGTGCTCTATGACTTTGATTCGTATCTCCATACCTCATCAAAATCATATCGGTCTTATTTCATCTTCACCCGCGTAGATGACCGACCAGGGACATTTAGGATAATCAATAAGATATATCCAAGGAAACAGTTATCACTATAAACATGCAAATGAAAATGATAACTAAATGAAGAATACTTTAAATGACATTGACGTTTAAAGTACAATGACTTGCCCCTAGGGCATAATTTCCAACACGCTGTTCTTTGGGGTAGACTCAAGAATAAGAGAAGTGGCTAAGATGGGAGTAGATGCCACATCCGGAGAGGCAATGGGAGAAGAGGGTGGAATGAAGGTAGTAGGAGAAGGCATCTTAGAAGAAGATCTCGAGGCATCTCAAAAGAAGTAGTACCATCGAAGCAAAGCGGGAAACGAATGCGTCCAAGGTTGCATCGTAGTCGGTAATCTTCGGTGAACACTCGATGATGATGAGCCAAGTTCGAACTTCTTGCTTAATCTCTTATTGATGATCAAACAAAGACAACGAAGCGAGTGCCTAGTTCTCGCCTTTAGGTCTGTCCACTCGAATCCATGTGAAGATCAATGTGGGCCTTCGATTAATCATTTCAAGCGGACATGGCCTTGATCATCTCTGTTGTTAGTTTCCTATAAGCTTCCGAGAGACGCAATACTGGAGCTATGGCATTTTGAATAGACGTTTGAACCAGAGTCTGGATTGCAACCTGTGTAAATGATGGTACAGATGAAGAAGGACCATCCTTAGAAGACTCAGCCTCATCAGGAGGTCGTGAAGCAGAAGGCTTGGAAGTAGATGGCTGAGAGGGTTTGAGAGAAGCGGATGCTTTACCCTTTTTCTTCTTCGATGAGGCCGCAAGTGAAAGACACACGGATTCGAATCAAGTGCTCTTGGCCAAAGCGAGGTGGATACTCTTCTTTGTCATCCGAGAGGTACCAAATATTGTTGACTTCCAAGATGCGGGAAATCAATGAAGGGAATGGGATAGTGGCTCGAAGCTTGACTTGGGCCTTAGAAATGAAGGAGACCATTTCTTCCATAATCCAATTGCCGAGATTTCATGGTTGCTTGGCAACTAGGGAGGCAAAACGCTCAAAATCTCTTAGTACAAAATGAGTGAAGCTATGGCCTTTTTGCACTAACCTCCGATGTACACATACCATAGCACCCTGTATTCATCTTTCATCATGGCGAGGTGACATTAACTTTCTTCTTGGCCTCCAATGGCACATCCGGAAGAAGAATCGGTGACACTCAATAGTGGATAGCTTTGGAGAATCCTCTAGAGGATCAACAATGCCAAGAATGACATTGAGATCGTGAGTGGTAATCTTGAACCTTTGTAACCAAGACATCGTCGTCATCGTTTTGAGCTTTCTCCTGTAGATGCATGTTGTGGTAGAAGACACGAACGACTTCGGGAGAGAATGGCTTGCTAATACCAAGGAGAGGCATGAACCGAAGAATCCAATCTGTCAAGTCTAAGTTACACTCCTTCATGAATTGCTCCAAATCAACATAAATTATCGGATAGAAAGGTCTTTGCTCAAAATAGCGTGCATAGAGAAGATGATCATCAACTTTAATGTCGCCAACAACCATACCGGTGAAGGTTCGGGCAACCGACCATTTGTAGGGCGGCTTGTTGACACTTGTTGTTTCTTGCTCTCTAAGCATGTGCTTTTAGTGAAAATGAGACTTTCTACTTGTTGCTTCCCGAGGTTTGTGACTTCGATTAATAGATGCCTTAGGATTCGTGGGTGATCTTCTTCTTCCTTAGAACGAAGTTCATCAATCGTCTTCTTGGAGTCGTTGGAGTCCAAAGGTGGTGGTGGTGATGACTTGGCGTGTTTTCCTTTGCACGAAGGTAAGGACCCGCCTAAAAACGAGTCTTCGGCTTCGTGATTCTGAATCACTACACCTTCTGCGTTGGCTTGGTGGTCTTTGGCTTCTCGACGCCTTTTGGCTTAGTGGGCTTGTCGGAAACTTGGACCTTGGGACGATAATATCTAGATTTCTTCGCAGGAGGCGGTTTGGATGGAGATTTATCGCTTGAACCCGCCATTGATTTAGTCGAAAGCGGAAAAATCGGAGATTTAGGCAAAGGAGTCCGACGAGAATGACGATGGATTTGGAAGGAATTGAAGAGATTGAAGGAATTGAATTGGTTAAATAGCTGCACAACCTTGATAGAATAGTTGTAACGGTTCGAATTAGTGTAACAATTCGCAAAAGACGTAATGAATGAGAGAATTTGAGAGAAGAGAGTGCTAGGGTTTCAACAAGGATGCAGACAGGTATAAAGCGACGAAGTGAATCTCTTTGTTTTCTTCGGCAGAGTCTTTCACTATTGCTCGAGCATAGAAAGAAGAAGTGCTCGAGCAGACCTCTCTCTTTTAACCTCTGTTTTTCACAATCACAACAGAGCGTCCTGCACAAACATAGACTAGAAACTCCGATGCTAAAGTTAATAAGTATTTATTGAATTAAATTATTTGAGGAGAGAATACTTACAATTCATTGGGATTTGCCATACCCAATTCCCTACAGATGAACATGAATTGTTCCTTAGCCAGTGGTTTGGTGAAGATATCGGCCAATTGAAGGAGTGTGGGAATGAACATGACCTTGACATCCTTCTTCTGAACATGATCCCTTATGATGTGATGTCGCACATCAATATGCCTGGTTCTAGTTTGTTGAACAGGATTCTTTGACAAGCTTATTGTATTGGTGTTGTCGCAGAGAATTGGGATCTCCTTCAGATGAATCCCTAAATCAGATAGTTGTTGTTTGAGCCACAAAACTTGTGCATAGCAACTTGAAGCAGCCACATATTCAGCTTCAGTAAAGGATACAGCTACTGTTGTTTGCTTCTTGCTAAACCATGATACGAGGGATCCTTCGAGAAACTCACATTGTCCACTGGTACTCTTTCTATTAGTTTTGTACCCAGCGTGATCTGAATCAGAATATGCAACCAAGTGCTCTTGTTGACCTTTAGGGAACCAAAGGCTCAATTCCTTTGTATCCAAGAGATATTGAAAAATTCTCTTAACATGCTCAGCATATGATTCTTTAGGATCCGATTGAAACTCACACACATGCCCACACTGGATTGAATATCGGCCGACTTGCGGTTAAGTAAAGTAATGACCCGATCATTCCTCTATACTTAGTTATATTGAAATCCTTGCCTTTTTCTTCATCGGCATCCGAGAGGCGCTTGAACTCATTGGAGTGTCGGCTCCATTACAATTTTCCAATCCAAACTTTTGAGCAAATCACGGAGGTATTTCATTTGTGAGATGAATATCCCATTCTTCCATTGTTTGATTTGTAAACCGAGGAAATACTTGATCCACCCATCATTGACGTCTCAAATTCACCCCGCATTTTCTTTGAGAATTCTTCACACATAGATTCATTAGAAGCACCAAAAATTATATCATCAACGTAGATTTGAACAATCAAATTTTAATTCAGTTTATTACTCTTAATAAATAGAGTTGTATCAGCTTTGCCTCAAACAAAACCTTGATTAAGAAAGAATTTACTTAATCGCTCATACCAAGATCTTGGAGCTTGCTTAAGCCCATATAAAGCCTTTTTGAGACGATAAACATGATCTGGATAATGATCACTTTCAAAGCTAGGAGGTTGTTCAACATAAACTTCCTCCTAAATAAAACCATTTAAAAATGCGCTTTTGACATCCATTTGATAAAGCTTGAATCTTTTGATACAAGCAAAGGCTAGAATAATTTTCATACTCGAATATCGGGGTTGCACTAGCTGCAAACAATGGGGATGTGGTTCCTACTAAAGACCATCGAGTATTGCTACCTTTGTTTCCATTTCATCACAAAAGATGTTGTTAGTATTTAGGGTGTCCTAGAGACAATCTATAAGGACAAATCAACACTTTTTGCGTTGTAGTATTTCATTATTAAATGAGCATATTTTATCTTTATCATATTTACGTCTTGCGTTTATATTAATGTAAATATGTGTTTGAAGATAAAAGCCCTAGGAATAGAACATGTGTTATTCTTAAGGATCAATGATAGAGATCATGATGATAATGAGGACTCGAGAACATTGTATATCTATTACCTAAAACTTTTTCTTAGTCTTGAATCACCAAGAAAGGGCATTGATTATCTCAATAAGACTAGTACGACATCATCTACTTGTATAGAGATACCAGGTAGGGACCTTATGGAATATAGGCCTGGAGATGTCTTAGCCGATGTCGTGGGTGGATTTGTTAAAGAATAGATAGCACTTAATTGACCCACCAAGAGACTCCACAAAGATTCATTAGAGAGAGTATCATTGGATATGTAAAGTCTCTCATCGTTTGGTAGTGCGGATTGTCTTGGACTTAAGGATGTCATCGAACACTATGTCATTGGGTTATACTTTGACCGTACAACTCTATCCACCTGAAAATGGGGAGAACAATGCACTCTTGGGTGTAACTTGAATACATGAGTATAGATGAACATGCTTGAGAGGACTTACAGTCCCTACAAGGGATTGGTCATTTACAAGACCGGTGGAGCTTGGATAGCTTCTAATTGACTCGAGATTCTATGCGCACAGGAAGTGATCATGAAGAGTCATGATCAGTTATAGAGTAAATATAATAAGATTCCTTGTTCTTTGATTAGCTATATTTAGTCAATCAAAAGAGATGACACTCTATCTTTGCTCTCGATTAAATGTAAATGGCATTGTGAGGGATGATGCCTGCACAGTTTCTAAATTTGAAAGGTAGATCACTTTATCAACTCAATTAGTTCTAGGCCGCAAGCATTGCTAGTGTCTTATGAGGTCATTAAATAAATTGGGTTGTTCAAGGGATTTTTAATTGGTCCAAGTTTATTTATGTTAGTGACTAATTGGGCCTAATGGATTACACACAAAGGTTATTCCCGATTGTTTAAAATTAGCAAACTTGGACCAATAACTGTTATTGGGCTTTATCAAGAGTAAAGGTGTAATTGGTTTGGAGTGAGACTCCAAACCCAATAAGGAGATTTAAATTTTAATTCAAAAGGTTAGATTATAAAAGATAATTCTGAATTATCTAATATATATATATATATATATATATATATATATATAAAGATCCAATAATGATTGGATGAAGATAGGAGAAATAATAAATGAGGATTGATTTAAAATGATTTTGAATTTTAGTTTAAGAGATGAATGTGATCCATCTTCTTAAATTATTATTCAATCAATCAAGCTATGAATTTAATTTATTATGATTTGGATTTTCCAATTCAAGTTTGGATTGAGCCTTTCTTGTGAGCACTTGAATTAGGGTTAGATTCTTATAAGGTGATGTTTTTTTGTGTGCCCTTTTTATGGACGTTTTTTTGAGGAAAAAGGAAATAAATGTGATCCATCATCTTAAATTCTCAAGATATGAATATGATTCATCATATTAAATTCAAACAATCAATCAAGATGTGAATTTAATGTGACTTGGTTGACAAGTAGTGGACTTATTACCTAAAACCTCTTAGTTCCCTATTTATGTTTTGATGATGATTGATCTTTTGAAACATTGCATTCATGCAAAATGATTTTAACTTACTCAAAAAATGAGTTTTATCGGTAAATTCATTTGTTGTCAGATTGGCTCGAGCCAATGTTGCGGACTCGAGTCAATCACTTCGCTACAATTGCGAAATTGCCATGTTGCCTCGAGCCTATGAGAAATCGCCTCGAGTTGTGGCTAGACTCGAGCCGACTATATTTAGACTCGAGTCAATGGTTTTATTTTAAAAATATATTTTTAAATCATGGTTGTCTAACCTCAAGCCGAAGGATTGACTCTAGCAAGAATCTTGACCGTTATATTTGAAAGTCTAGAGTGACTCGAGCTTACACATAGTACCATGAGTCGAGACCGTTTGTCGTGTTTTTCAAATACTTTTCATTGCATTAGACTCGAGCCTAATTTCCTACCTCGAGTTTTGAGGGTGACTCAAGCCCGACCTTTTTACCTCGAGTCAATTTACTTCTATTTGGTTGAATGATATCCGTCGGAGACTCGAGCCATGTTTCGTGAACCTCAAGTCGGGGCTAGACTCGAGCCTATGTGTTTCCAACCTCGAGTCAATTAGTATTTTTAAATATTCACCATATCTTGAAACGATGCCTAAACTCGAGCCGTTGTTGAATTAGGCTCGAGTCAAGTCTGTCTCTATTTTTGAAAATACTATCCTCAATCTTGATATCTCGAGTATGCCTTTAATTCTTCATATCATCTATCATTAATGTTCTTAACTTCTTTTAATCAGTTTAGTAATGAGTTACGTAAGAACAGATTGCAAATTAACTCGGCTTTTGAATAAACCATTCCGACGTGTTAGTGCATTTAATGCACTTACCTATTCGAGACACTCATCCATCGACGTACTTCGCGTCCGTAAAGACATTTTTGAGCAAGATGATTTCATTCCTTTTGTTGGGTTCTCCAATGGTCATAATTGCGTAACAAAGGAATTAAAGAATATAATGACGGTGATTATACGGACTTTCACGTTTTAACTCTAACGGCTATATTCAAACAACCACAACAGATATTTCATCAAGCTTCTCAATGGTCATAATTGCCAACATCTATAAATACCGAAGCATTGAATTCTCTCTACCTTATCGAAACGTCGTGCATTCAACTCAAACTTATTACAATCTACTATTTCATCTGTTTCATTAATATCTTCGATATATCTTGTACTTCATGTTCATTTATTATCTACTCGTGAGGAGTTGTTAAATACTTATTCGTTTCTGTTCAAATCTTAAGGTTGTGGAACCTTAAGTGTGGGTGCACGATTACAACTTGTAAGGGGAGTGAGTCCCAGAGTGAAAGGATCATCCTAAGTTACAGAGTGTGTAATTGTATTGATTTAAAGAGTTAGTGAAATCCAAAGGTGTGCTTGGAGACTGGATGTAGGTCGTTGAGTTAGACCGAACCAGTATTAATTGCTCTGTGTCAATTTCCTTCTCTCTGTCTCTGCTTCATTCGTATTCATAATCCTTTAGCGAAACGATTTTTGAAATCAGCTATTCACCCCCCTCTAGATGATATTCTACCTTCATTTGGTATCGAGCAAGGTTACTCGTTGGGGTTAACATCTCGAGTTAGATCATGGAAGGAATATTACTCGACGGTGCCTCAATCAACTAGCCACCCGGTTTTAGTGGCGAGCATTATTCATTCGGAAAACCAAGTTCAAAGTCTTCGTCATGGCAACCGAGTTCGGTTTGTGGAATGTGTTCAAAAGAGGAGACTATCAACCAACCTGTCCTAGAGGATGGACTTCGTGTTGCTAAGCAAGAAGAAGATTACAATGAAAATGATAGAAGGCTTGTTACTCTCAATAGAAGGCTTATCCTATTTTGATGCTCTAAAGCGCTCTCGCTAGCAAGAATTCTTTCGCATCTTTAATCTACCAAGTGCAAGGGAAATGTGGAATGCCTTGGAAACTGCCCATAAAGGAACAACCGTATTAAGGAAAATCGAATCAACACATTGACTACCGAATATGATCTTCTTCGTATGAAGACCGGAGAATCCATCGAGAATTTCAACTTCGATTCACCCACCTGGTCAACCAATTATCTGCTCTTGAAGGGTGTATGATCAAAATTCTCAAGTCATAAAAATTCTCAATGTCCCGACAAAAGATTGGGAAGCCAAAGTGATTGCTATTGAAGAAGCTCGTAAAGAATCTATGCAATCGCTTGTTGCTCTATTCGAAGCTTATCTAAATACGAAAGCAAACCGAAATTCAAGAAAGGTTTAGATGAGATCAACAACAATAAAAGAAAAGGAGTTGCTCTCAATGCCGTGAAAGAGAAGGAAGCTAAAAATGAGGATAATGATGATGATGGTGACGATGAAGAGTGGGCATGATGGTCCGAAGATTCAAGAAGTTTTATAAGAAGGACCAAGGCTTCGAAACAAATTCCGTAAAGGTAGCTCAAGCAAATGCACGCGAATTCAAGGATAAAGATCAAGTCATCTGCTACGAGTGTGAAAAGTCAGGTCATTACAAATCGAATGTCCCCAATGAAAGGCAACGAAAAGAAAAAAATTCAATCACTTCAAGAAGAAGGCCTACGTGTCTACCATATGGGGAGATGGTTCTTCGATGAAGAAAGTGAGGAAGAAGAAGATACTACAAACATTTTTCTAGTTGCGTAAGAAGAGCAATGTGACATTGATGATGAGGTATATGACTCACAACCTACATATGATGAATTGTTTGCTGAATACAATGTTTTACAATCCGAATTTGAAAAGGTTGCCGAGAAATATATAGCTTTGAAAAAGAAGAACATGGTTCTCGAACGGCTAGTTAAAAATGTTTCTTGTGAAAACATTACTTGTGCAAATTGCCTTGATTTAGAGAAAAAGAATTTATATCTCACATAAACGCTTGAGAAGTTCACTAAAGGTAGTGAAATGCTCAACGTAATTTTGAAAGCTCAAAGGTTTACAAATGATTGTTCGTGCATAGGATATAATCCTCGTTTTTGACAAAAAGAAAGGCAAGAAGAAAGTCGGTGGAAAAACCTATTTGAACTATTTTCGTAAAACACTTCACACTTCAAATCCTTTTGCTCATTGTAATTATTGTAACCGTAAGGGTCACAATACTTCATCGTGTTTTCATAAGAAGGATAGAAGAGATAAACCTATTGGTAACTATCGGTAGGTACCAAAGGGAACATATGTTCCTAAGGCTCGAACTAACCCCAAAGGACCCAAGAAAAGATGGGTAACTAAGACTTAATCTTCTCTAATTCGCAGTATGTTTGAGAGCATCAAGAACTAATAAGTGGTATATTGATAGTGGGTGCTCCGGACACATGACGAGTGATCAAGCTAAATTTGTTACAATGAGATCAAGAGATGGTGGGAAAGTTACCTTTGGAGGCGACCAACTGGGAAAATCACTGGGATTGGTAAGATTGGTGTGAAAGATGGACCTCGGATCAAAGATGTCTATCTTGTGGAAGGCCTCTGTCACAACCTCCCGAGTGTTAGCCAAAGTACCGATAAAACAACCGGATCATCTTTAATTCGGAGGAATGTCTCATTGTCAACAAAAATGATCTCCCGATTGATAAAGGTAAACTCAAGGTGTTATTTAAAGCACCGAGAGAAGGTAATCGCTATACTTTGGATTTACCTAAAGTAAATTCAAAAATGTTTTGTTAGCAACTTAAACGAGAATTGGTTGTGGCATAAGCGTCTAGCTCATGTGAACATGTTCCAACCGGATAAGTTGTTAAGAAAATATTTAGTTCTTGGTTTTCCTAAACTTCAATTTAAAAATGACATGATCCGTGATTGTTGTCAAAGAGGTAAACAAACTAGAGTTAAGAGTCTTGGTGGTAATCTGTATACTCTAGTAATTGTCGATGATTTCTCTCATTTTACATGGACCATGTTTCTATCTTCCAAAGATGTAACATTTAATCTATTTGTCGTATTTGCCAAGAAGGTGCAAAACGAGAAAGGTGTTTGCATTTCAAGTATTCGGACTGATCATGGAGGAGAGTTTGAGAATCAAGCATTTGGAGAGTTCTCGTGACACACATGGCATTGATCACAATTTCTCGGCTCTAAGAACACCACAATGTAATGGTGTGGTTGAAAGAGAGAATTGAGTGCTCACCGAAATGGTTCGTGTAATGCTAAATGAGAACAAGACTTCACAATTCTTCCGGCGGATGCAATGAGCACGCCCATCTACATCTCAAACCGAGCCTATTTGCAAAAGAAGCCGAACAAGACACCTTATGAAATCTACAAAGGAAGGAAACCAAATTTGGCTCACTTGCATATCTTTGGCCGCAAATGCTTCGTACATAACAATGGTAAGGACAATTTGGGTAAGTTTGATTCCAAAGCCGATGAAGGTATATTTCTTGGATATTCTAATAGGAGTAAAGCATATAGAGTTTTCAATAAGCGTACTCGTTTAGTTGAAGAGTCCATTCATGTTGTGTTCTACGAATCCAAAATAGATGAACCTTTGGATGATGATGAAGCTATTTATAAAAACCAATTCTTTTCAAAAACTACTCATGCTTCTCTTGAAAATTCTGAAAATGTTTTTGAAAATGATGGTGGAAACCCAGATCAATCTCAACCTAAAGCTTGGAAGTTCAATAGGAATCATCCTTTGGACCAAGTAATAGGAGATGTGAACCAAGGCGTTAGAACTAGAAAAGGTACCTTGAATGAGGTAATATTTTCGCCTTCATATTTGAGATTGAACCCTCTAAGATTGAAGAAGCCCTATCGACAATGATTGGGTGATAGCAATGCAAGAGGAATTACATCAATTTGATAGAAATTAAGTTTGGGACTTGGTACCTAGGCCTAAAGACCATCCATTCATTGGAACTAAATGGGTATTCAAGAACAAACGAGATGAATCCGCAATTATAGTCCGTAGTAAGGCTAGACTATTTTCCAAAGGCTATAATTAGGAAGAAGAAATTGATTATGAGGAAATGTATGTTGCGTAGCTAGATTGGAAGCAATACGTGTACTCTTAGCCTTTGCTTGCATCAAAGGATTTAAACTCTATCAAATGGATGTAAAAAGTGCGTTTCTAAATGGTTTCATTCAGGAGGAAGTGTATGTAGAACAGCCTCCTGGTTTTGAAAATGATCACCATCCAGATCATGTTTACCGTCTCTTATCTCCGTGATTTGCTCAAGAAGTTTGGAATGGAACATTGTAATGGAGCTGACACTCCAATGAGTTCAACTGCTTCTCTAGATGCGGATGAAGAGAAGGGCAAAGACTTCAACACAACTAAATATAGAGGAAAAATTGGATCATTGCTATACCCGAGTGCAAGTAGGCCCGACATTCAGTTTAGTGTGGGCATGTATGCAAAATTTCAAGCTGCTCCAAAGGAATCACATGCCGAGCATGTGAAAAGAATATTTTGATATCTTGCCGACACTAAGGAGCTTGGACTTTGGTTCCGAAAAGCCAACAATAATTTTTGGTAGCATATTCAGACTCAGATCATGCTGGTTACAAGATCGATAGAAAAAGTACAAGTGGTCAATGCGAATTTCTGGGAGGTTCACTCGTATCGTGTTCAGCAAGAAGCAAACCACTGTGGTTGTATCCTCCATTGAAGCTGAATATGTTGTCGCCTCAAGCTGTTGTGCACAAGTCTTGTGGCTAAAGCAATAATTATCCAATTATGAACTGTATGTAATGTTAGTTTAATGTGATTATTTGTGTTTTGATGATTAATCAAGACTAACTTAAGCTTCGGAGCTTCTAGATTGTGTTTTGCAGGACTCGTTATGTTGAGAAAGAACATAGATAAATAAAGGTGCTTGGCTCAAGCCAAGAAATGTGCTAACTTGAGCCTATCCATGTCAAAAATCAAAGAAATTGTGAAAGAGCTATTTGACTCGAGCCGCAAGTGCTACCTCGAGTCAAATGGAAGGCCGAGAGTTTGAAGAATGGAAGAAGGTTTTTGCCTCGAGCCAAACTGTGAACCTCAAGTCATTAGACAACCCGAGAGTTTGAAGAATGCAAAGCACTTTTCGCCTCGAGTCGAAAGAGGTACCTTGAGTCGACAACATACCATTGATGATCAAGTCGCACAAGTTCATCGTCACCTCGAGTTAGTTAGTTTAACCTCGAGTCAACACTAATAACCTCAAGTTACATCTTGATTTCAACTATATGACTTTCCGTCGCTTCACTCTTCATTCACGACTCTTCCTCTACTTTTATCCTTCTCTCTCTCGTGTGCTTCTCTTATTCTCTCAAGCAAAACCCTAACTCTTTCCTTCTCTCCAAATCAAAATGCCTCCAAAATAAAACACAAAATCTCCAGCTAAATCCAAGAAATCCGACTCGATTATGAGGCCACAAAATCCCTATCTCCTCCTCTCGTTGAAACGATCTCAACGAGAGTAAATCCCATCTAAGAGATATCGCCTAAGGTTTCATTTGAGGAACCCAAAACCAAGAAATCAAGGAAATTGAGGAACCCTATAAGGTTCCTAAGATAAAACCAATCGACAAAGGTGCATTAACCCGGAAAGATAAGGAAAACATCGTTGTTGCCGATAGCTCTAAATCCTTTAAGAAGAAGACATTTGTTCCTTCATATGAGTTTCGTGGCACCTCGCAAACGCAAGCTAAGAGCCAAGAATCGGTCTCGTGTCTAAAGGATCTGCTTCGGCCTCTGCGTCAAAGGCCTCTCGTTCAACAATCCGCTCTAAGGTATTCGAGATACCCTTTCTTGTCTCCATATACCATGCTCCCATTGATCGCCCCCTCTGGAATTTGCTTGTGGTTCTATCCTATTCTCATCCGAGGATGGGATAAAATTTAGAAAAGATTATGCTCTTAGGAATTTCTTCCTGTCGTGTCTCGTGGACCTAGCTTACTTAAAATCGATTGTAATCTTGACCTAGCCCCTTGGTATAGAGATTATGAATCCTTTCTTTCAATTTTTGCCTCATATAGTCCTACTCTTGTTAGAGTATTCTACTTAACATGTCTGTGCATACTCTGTTAGATAAGAATAATAATCTTGCTGAGGAGAAAACTCTTACCATAGTGAGAGGAAAGAGGATTTCAATTACGTTGATTACCCGAATGATCTTTTGCAAGTTGTAAATCCTCCTCCTATTCCTAAAATGATAATGAGAAAATTTTCCAAATTCTTCGCCCGGATGAACAATTAAGTGAACCGGTAGGGTCACTTCATTTTCCTCCTGTTGCAATGCCACTGTACATAGAGCCTTGTGGTATCTATACTCAAGGAACTTTGTGCGAAAGGCAAAAATTTTACTCATTTCACTCATCGTGATTATTCCATGTTTGCTTCCTTTGTGGCCAAAGTTCCTCATAACCTTGGTCATTGGATTTTTGGTGAGATAAAAAAGTATGCCTAGCACTCCAAGAAAAACTCCACAATACTCTTTCCTAGCTTAGTCTCAATTATCCTTTTTCATGAAAAGATCTGGTATTTGGAGAAAGATGAGGTAGCTGAGAAACCTGAAGTGTTTGGACAACACATTCTCGAATCTAATGAAGATAAATTTCAAGAAGGATCTGGCCAATCTAGGGCTCCAAGACCTTCTAGATCAAGAGTCTCCAAGTCATGAATTCACGTGTGCAGCCAACCCGAGCTGGTCGAGAGATGACTTCACACTGCTCCTTTCTCTCTTGGGGCAAACATCAAAGCCATTATTGAAAAGGTTGTGGCGAGATAGCTTGGATCCTCTCCACATTTCCCCGGCTACTGAAATTCCTTGTCTGTGAAATTAGAATTTGAGATTGGGAAATTGTTGCAAGATGTTACCAAAATTCAAGAAAATCAAGCAAATTTGCGGGAAGAGGTTGGGAACCCGAGTGGTCATCTAGAGGACCATGGGGCCAGCATTACCAACTTTCACAACACACTGGACCTCTCCAACAAGGTTGATAAATTTATTCGGTTTCATTCTCGGTCTCGGCGACTGGTGGACTTGGTTTTGGGTCTCCCACTCCCATTCGAAACCCTCTCCTCCTTCATCTCCCTCTCCTTCTTTTGGTTTCACCACCACCCCTATTTCCTCAACTCCCATCATCTCTTCCCCACTTGCCTCGACCACTCTCGTCCTGTTCCTCCCTCCAACACCTCTACCGTGAAGATCACCTACTTAGGATCTTCTCTGCTGAGTTGTTTGGTGAGGATGAGCTAGATACTTCCATTAGCCACCATCCCATCTCCTATCCTTTCCTTTTCCCTTTGCCTTTCCCTCTTCCTCTCATCCTTTCTATTCTCTGTACAAGAAACCTTTACTTTGATTTCCTCTTTTTGATAGATGCCAAACGGGAGAAGAAGTTCGTGAAGAAAGAGGAATATGAAGTGAAGAAAGAAGCCAAGTCTTTTTGTTTTGTTATTTTGATTGCAAGCTTTTGTATTTATCTTGATATATTCACGCTTTGCCGTTATCTTAGACTTAAGTGCGGTCTTGTTTTTACGGTTTGTATGACATGTGTATAACATTTGACATTTGTGTTAATTTTATGACTTAGCGTTCGTGGTTAACGCTATTAGATTTAATCAAGCATAATGTCTCTTGCTCCATGTTTGTTTCTCTATAACAAATTCTTATCTTGTTTAAATCATTTTGGCTTCTTACTTACATATGTTGTCATCATCAAAAAGGGGAGAATGTTAGTTCCCTATTTTTGTTTTGATGATGATTGATCTTTTGAAACATTGCATTCATGCAATATGATTTTAACTTAGTCAAAAATGAATTTTATCAGTAAATTCATTTCTTTGTCGATTGGCTCGAGCCAATGTTGCAGACTCGAGTCAATCACTTCGCTATAATTGCAAAATTGCCATGTTGCCTCGAGCTTGTGAGAAATCTGCCTCGAGTTTGTGGCTAGACTCGAGCCGGACTATATTTAGACTCGAGTCAATGGTTTTATTTTAAAAATATCTTTTAAATCATGGTTGTCTAACCTCGAGCCAGTAAGGATTGATTCTAGCAAGAATCTTGACCGTTATATTTGAAAGTCTAGAGTGACTCGAGCTTACACTTAGTACCTCAAGTCGAGACCGGTCTCTCGAGTTTTCAAGTACTTTTCTTTGCGATAGACTCGAGCCTAATTTCCTACCTCGAGTTTTGAGGGTGACTCGAGTCGACCTTTTACCTCGAGTCAATTTACTTCTATATGGTTGAATGATATTTGTCGAGACTCGAGCCATGTTTCGTGAGCCTCGAGTCCGGGGCTAGACTCAAGCCTATGTGTTTCCGGCCTCGAGTCGGTTAGTATTTTTAAATCTTCACCATATCTTGAAACGATGCCTAAACTCGAGCCGGTGTTGAATTAGCCTCGAGTCAAGTCTCTCTGTTTTTGAAAATACTTATCCTCAATCTTGATATCTCCGAGTATGCCTTTAATTCTTCATATCATCTATCATTAATGTTCTTAACTTCTTTTAATCAGTTTATTAATGAGTTACGGAAGAACAGATTGCAAATTAACTCGTATTTTGAATAAAGCATTCCAACGTGTTAGTGCATTTAATGCAATTACCTATTCGAGAGACTCATCCATTAGGCAGACTTCGCATCCAAAAAGACGTTTTGAGCAAGATGATTTCATTCCTTTTGATGGGTTCTCCATCGATCATAATCGAGAACAAAGGAATTAAAGAATATAATGACGGTGATTATACAAACCTTCGCGTTTCAACTCTAATGACTATATTCAAAGAGCCACAACGGATATTTCATCAAGCTTCTCAACGGTCATAATTGCCAACATCTATAAATACCGAAGCATTGAATTCTCTACCTTCAAAGCATTTGTGCATTTAACTCGAACATTTTACAATCTACTATTTCATCTGTTTCATTAATAACTTCGATATATCTTGTACTTCAGTGTTCATTAATTATCTACTCGTGAGGAGTTTTTTAAACACTTATTCATTTCTCTGTGTAAATCTTAAGGTTGTGGAACCTTAAGTAAGGATGTACGATTACAACTTGTAAGGGGGAGTGAGTTCTAAAGTGAGAGGATCATCCTGAGTTACAGAGTGTGTAATTGTATTGATTTAAAGAGTTAGTGAAATCCCAAGGTGTGCTTGGGGAGTGGACATAGGTCGTTGAGTTAGACCGAACCAGTATAAATTGCTCTATGTCAATTTCCTTCTCTCTGTCTCTTCCATTCATATTAATAATCTTTTAGCGAAATTTTTTTGTAATCACCTATTCACCCCCTCTAGGTGATATTCCACCTTCAAAACCCCTTTCTTAGTGCATAAGTTGAAAATTCATAAGGCAATTAGGACTAGGAATTTTCGTCCCACCAAGGCTATAAAGGGGAAGGTTGGACGTTTTTCCACATCCTTATGCTCTCTAAATTTCGGTCTTTACCAAAGGCTTAGAGAGGAAAAGGTGTCATCCATAAAAGGGTAAGGTTCCAACCTTGTTCATCCTATCCATAACCTAATTCCAAGAAACCATCACTTTCTTGAAAGAGAAAAACTCAAGGAAACCAAACCTCAACCTTATCTTCGCCTAGCAAGCATTCAAGGAGTGTGAGGTTTTAAGAGAAGGAGTTCTTGTTGTAATTGGGGGATAGCTGTGTGGATTAACGATAGAGGACATCAACAACATTGAGGTCTTCAAGTGATCTAAGGTAATCCTAATCTCCAATAGTTGTTTTAAAAGTTATGGGTTTCATAGCGATTAAACAAAAATTTTGTTTTCAACCTCGTTAAACTTTGCATGAAAGTTATGTAATAGGAAAAATTAACCTATGTGACATATACCCTACTACAATCATGAACAAAATAATATAAATATAATATAAAGTACCATGCCAAAACACAGTATTCAGATTTTCCTTCAATCACCATGCCAAACCTCTGTTTTAGGAAACCATTATGACGAAGGTATGCAAGGAAAAACTGGTTCTTGGGAATGTAAATTTACCTCACTAGTCATCATATTCGTCTACTGGGCTTGTCCAGCCATTTGCGTCTTTGTCTTCCTCGTCTATTCCTCTTCCTTTTCCTCACCTTTGTCTTCATCTTCCTCGTCTCTTCCTCGCCTCTGTCTTCCTCTTCCTCGCCTCTGTCTTCCTCTTCCTCTTACGTCCTCCACTGCTCAGCCATTTGCTTCTCCTTCGTCTCTATCTTCCTCTTCCTCGTCTTTGTCTTGCTCTTCCTCTTACATCTCTATGCTCAGTGTTTCTTAATGGATTTTTCTACGATTAAAAACTTGCTATGGTCCTATGCAATTGGCACTACAATAATGTTAATCGCATGGATTTTATATAAGCTGGACAGCTTGTTAAACACCCGAAACTCACAAGCAGAGGAGGAGAAAGAAGGCAGTAGCGACAGTGATAGTGATAGTGGATGCTTCATCTGCGGCGAGATAGAGGCGACGGCTGAATACAGAGCCAGAGTCGTTGGATATGGTATTTTTTGTTGGTGTTATTGTGGTTGATTATTTGCTTCTGACTTCATGTAAATTAGTTGAGTAATTGTCATTATTTATTTGTCAAGGAAGGTATCATGAGCGATTTAGCGAGTGTATGTTCTTGTCAGTATTGATGTATGTACTGGGCCTCCTTCTGCTATAGGACCTAAGCCCATTTCATTTGGCATTGTTATAGAGAGTGAGTGTCTAGGTCTTATTGGCATGGGATTTAGGATTTAGGAAAGTCTTAATGGAATCTGATGACAGTAATCTTGTCAGTAGATTATTAGCTAGCAATTATTAAAATGCTAGTCTGTTGGTCATCAGAATTAAAGAATGGTTGGATAAAAACTGGGTAATTTCCATCGGGCATGTTCCACGTGACGGTTGCGAGATGCTATGGCCAAATTGGGCTTGTCCAAATCGGCTATCTTAGGATAATGCACGATTTATTTAAGGGCGTGGTTAGCACAGGATTGGTTGGGAAATGTTTCCCTGTTTGTTTAATTTTATGTCTTTTCTGTAATCTGGCTTTATAGCCTTCTTTATTTATCCAAAAAAAGTGTCTAGGTCTTATGCGAAGTTTTTGGATAGAACGGCTATCCTCTTAGGCTACTACTTTTCCCGGTTCTTTGGTGAAGTGGGAAAGGAAAATAATGAAGTCGGAAAGACCCGCTCTAATAGAATTTGAGAAAGACCTAGCAAAGATACTTTATCGAATGGCCGGAGCTTTTGTCTAATGTCTTCCATCTTCGGTCTAGGGTTCATGTATTATTTTTTTGTTAATAAAAGATGGCTAAAGCTAGGAAACAAAGAGATTACATAGTAGAGGGAAATAATCCCAAACACTCTTGATCTACTCAAATTCTAAGAGACAAAGGGCAATCACCAAAAATATGAGACTTATTTAAACCCGTCTTTGCCATAGCATCAACAACTCTATTAATTTCCCTAGGAATATGTCCTAATTAAGGAAACCTCCCAATCCAAATCCAATAGATTCATAATCTTGGAAACTAACAGTGACGCCGAAACAACCCTAAAATCAGATAATCTACCAATAAGGTTGCCCAAGAAGCAGGAGGTTTGGGCTTAATTTCTTTGTTGATGAGAGAAGAGGCCCGAAAGAAGAGAGTTGGGCCTTTTGGGCTAAGCATGAAATTGGGACTGCCGTTCGCAGACAGGCCCAATGCGTACTGCTAATGGTACATCCACTCACATGTCTTTGTCTGTCTGCCCCTTTATTCATTCCCTTGCATTATTTTACGCGGTCACATCTTGATATGCATTTTATTGCCCTCTAATTTTTCTTTGATAGAAACCAATATTATTTGTTTTTTATTATCTTAATCTTTCGCTAGCTCGCCTTGTATCCCGACCCGTGTGTGTGTCTAAGTCTTAGGTAACCCGTAGCAAGGAATGAATTCTCTCTCTGTTTATTGGAGGGGGTATTAAAGTCATTTTACCACATTTTGAAATCTTAAATTGTGTCAATGACTCAATTAGGGATTTGTTAAATTTACCAACCTCATTTAGAATTTTCCTATTTTAGCTAGCTTTATATGGGATTTTCCCTTCATATTTTTCTATTAAAGGATAGGAATAAGTTCATAAATGGCTATTAATTAGTTGGAAAACATTTTTATGTTTAGAACGAATTGATGGAGACAAATAGAGAGTTGAAACAACAGCAACAACTCGTACAATTGCTAACAGAAGAATCGATGAAGAGGAATAGAGAGTTGGCACGACGGCAACAACTCATACAGTCGCTAACAGAAGCTCTTACTTGTAAGATTTGCCTTGACAGAAAAAGGGAAATCTCCTTTAGAGGTGGGCATACGGTATATATGTATACCAAATAATTTACATTGATTTTCCTTTTTACTTGCTTTTTCTCTTTACATAATGATAATTATGATTGATTATATTGCAGGCTTGTTAACGATGTGCATTAAACCTTGACATTTGTCGTATATGTCGAGAGACAATAATCAACGGTAGAAGGTTGTTCCTTTAAAGAGTCATAGATGTAAATATGTAAATACTGAATTACTTCGTCAGCTGATGTAATGATCAACTTGATTTTATCCAAAAATTTGGCTATTAATACTATCGTTTAATGGCATAATATCATCTATATAGTTAACTTTATCTAGGCGATACAAGGGTTTATCATTGATGCTACTCTTGAGACTAATTATTAATGGTTTACAACAGTTTGAACTCTAAGGATGAAAGGCAATTAAAAGGAGACAATAGTTACTTTTAGTATAGAGACTGAAATTTGAAATCCACTAATAATTTTGCAAGGCCAGGCTCCACAATAGCACAAAGAGTACCAATATAAAACGCCACAGACTCTAGCAATAATTAAACTTCCTAACTTAGCTAATAGCTATATCTTCTTCCTCCATATGTATCTATCTATCAATTGATGCAACAAATACACTCAACTATTAAAATTTTTTCTTGTCATCATTGAGTGTTCATTGATATATACCATATAAAGAGAGACAGTGTTTTCATGAGTTATAGGCAACTTTGTGGTTGAACGTAACCCTGAGAGCTGCCTCCAGCATTCTGGCAAGAAGCTTGAGCAACTTGGTTGTTGTAAGTGAGTTTCACGTCTTCCAATTGGATGCCACTGCATGGATTCTTAGAACTGCAATCAAACTTTACTGCTACCTCTGTTGCTGATGTTCCATGAATATCTTGGTACGTCACATCACTTATTTTCACCCCAGATGCCTGCTCTCATCATTGTTTCGGAAAAATGACAGATTAATTCTATAATTGAGTACTAAAATAGGGAGAATTACTATAAGGTTATAAGGAATATATTTATCACTCAAAAGTCATATAACAAATGAATATATAACTTGTAATGATAAATTCCAATGCATGAAATGATTTTAAGTTTATACTGTTCACTTGTTATTGATTTTTTTTTTAAATAATTGAATTTCATCATTGGGACCTCATAGTAATTCTCGCAATTTTTTTTTTTTACAGAATTGTAAAATTTTTGTTGAAATAAAACATAAAGAATTTAGCTGCATCTTTGATGAAGTCACAAAAGTCAAAAATAATCTCATGTTGTTACGGGCTACCATAAAATGAAAAAAAAAAAAAAAAAATCAAAACGAAGTCAAATGAAAGGGCCTAATTTGAAAAGTGTTGGGCTAAAAAGGCTCAAAGACTCACCTGACGAGAGCAACCACTGCCTAGGCAGTAATTTTGGTCAATGATGATGGGGTTTTGTACGTCAACCATAACGGCATGTTGAAAAAGCACACCTTTCACAAACGCATTGCTTGGCTTTCCCCATGTCTTTATTCTCACGCCGTTTTCAGTACTCATAAATTTAACTGTTTTCACGGTCACATTTTGCACACCAGCCTCATTCTGGTCCTGTCCTAAACTCCCAATGCTGCCAATTTAATAATTAAACAAGCAAATAAATATTACGTCATAATTGAAATTAATTAAGAAAATAAATTTTTGTACTGATTTTTCAAAAAAGGGGCTCATTGTGACCATTTTGGATGTACTTTAGAAAAATGTATTTTTCACATTAATTTCAAAATTTAAGATTTATGATTTTTTTAAAAATAATTGTACTAAAATTTCATATTTTCTTATGATGACAGACACACACACACCTTATTCCATGGCCAGGACCACATGCAATATTTTCAACCCACAAGTTGGTGGTGCCAGATCCAACGAACACACAATCGTCGCCGGTTCGAATGTTGGAGTTGAGTATGGTGACGTCACTGGACCCTGCAATGTGAATGCCGTCGGTGTTAGGGCTCTTTGCGGCTGCGACCACCTTCGCACCTTGCACTTTGACATGGTGACATTGATAGAAGGCTATGTGAAACATTTGGCTGTTGAGTGAGGTCAACCCAGCCACCATGATGTTCTTAGAATTGGTAAACTCCAAGCTCTACAAACAAAAACACCTCATGAAATTAAAATTTAAAAATAAAATGAAAATACTTCCTCTAGTTGGAAAAAATTATCACTTTCGAATTCTTTGTGATTTTCAAAATATTTATAGCATACAATATTATTAAAGTTTATTATATAATTTAGGTTATTAGTGGAATGTACTCCGTGTGTGAAAGGAACAAAACGGATGTCCTAAATATAGCTGACAAAGCAGGTCATAAATAATTACGAGTATTATTGTATGCTCTATTATTATTATTATTATTAATAAGAGGTTTGACCATTGAGATTCTAATTTTAGAAGAAATAGCACGCCATGTGCATTTCATAAATTAATTGATAATTGATATGTTGATTCTTATATCTTGGAAATGAAGGAAGTATTCCTTGATTCTCGGCACAACCGTTTCCAGATTCCTAGGAAACCAACTTACCAGATTCAACTTTCTCCATGTGTGTATTAACCACGCTAATATCATTGCTTTTCTAATAATATATGGTCCTATTTATAAGTCATTTTTAACTAAATCACATATATTAAAGAGATGTAGTTAGTATGGGGTAAATTTTCAACTTTACTCTCATTTATGAATAAATATCTTTCAACTATTTCTTCTCTTTATATTTTCGAACATGTCACTGTTACCGATAATTAGAGGCCAACCAAGTGCATGTTCCGTTCACACCCAAAATAGTTTTAAAATTTTACAATTAATTTAATATATGAAAATATGGATTAATATGTTAACTTCTCTTTTCCAATGTAGTAGTAAAAACTAAGTCAATTGATTTACCAAAAAAAAAAAAAAAAACTAATTCAATTGATCGAAAATTGTATGTGTCATGTCTAATTCAGAGAAATCGTTTGTGGTATAAATTAATCTGGATTTCCAATTCTAAGAAAAAAAATGTGGATTTATTATTTATTATTGAATTAATTGAAATTTATATCTAATTAATAAAATGAATAAGAAAATTGAAAGCTTTTCGTTTGGGCAATTTCCGCGGGAGTTCTTGCAAGCCCACAAGGAAGTGCCTTGACCGTCAAGCAAACCGCCATGAACCGACACTCCGTCGACATTCTCAAACACGATCCAGTTGCTGTCGTCATTGCCGTGATAGTTGGACGGAGCCACTAAGGTGCCGTCGATGGTAACGGTAAGACAACTCCCCACCAACAAAGACAACTTTTCCAAGCAAGAACCTCCCGGCCAGCACATAGATTGTGGCCGGTTGAGCTGAGCCGCAAGCTTTCTGCCATGCACTTAGGAAAGCCGTGGCGCAGTCGGTTCTACCGTCAGGCTTGGCTCCGAAACTGACGACATTGTAGTTGGCGCCAGTGGAGGCAGCGGAGTTAAAGGAAGAGGACGACAGGATGGTAAAGAGGACAACGAGGATTGGTCGAAGAAGACAATGGAGAATTGAGATCGTCATTTCTGGGAATTTTTGTTTCAGAAAGAGAGAGAGAGAGGAAGAAGGTGTGTGTTAGTGGAGAAGAAGGAAGTAATGAGGAAGTTAGAGCGGTTATGGGGGGTATTTATACACTACGACACTACGTACGTGCTTGGAAAGAATAATTAAATAATTTAAAAAAAAAAAAAATAGAGAAGAGCCGCGCCGAACTGTGGAATTGGAAGTGTCATCCAATAATCTTCAAACCGAAGAGTGCGGCTTTCATGTGCTGCTTAAATATTTTAATTATTTTCAAGGTTTTTATAATTATAAAAATATTAGCGATTAAATTACACAATTTTTATTTTCAGTTAGGTAAAATAATGTTTTAAATTAAATAATATTTATTTTTTAAAAATTATTTAATTATTCTTTCCATTAAAAAAAAAAGTTTTCATGTTTTAAAAGTATAAGAGGATTATCTGTGTATGATCCAAAAATCTAAGGAATTTACGTGTGATCAACCTCATAATAATGATATTTAAAACCAATTTGTTAGTTATAGAAAATATCATCATTGATTCTTGTATTTTTTTTTTTTTGAACGGAAAAAGGTTTTGGAGGGTTCGACATCGATCCCCACCAAGGCCGGGCACGGCCCGGGCTCTATGAGCACTTACCTGGGGACTTACGAGATCGCCTACCAAAGGAGTCCCAATGACGGCGAGGGGATCGAACCACGACCCAAGGCCTAATCCTCGATCCCTTACCATCTATGCCAACTCACATTGGCTTGATAACAATTTTCTCCATGATTGTCCATTGGATTTAGTCCTGTTCCTAAGATTTTCTCAACGGTATGATGTGAGTATAGTAATTTTCAGTTTATCTGGGTTCTCCAGTTCTCCAGTCCTCATATAGGATAGATTAATGTTCCAATAACTTTGTTGGTGTCCGTGTCCTTGCTTCCTTTAGCTCTTTGCTAAAGGGTGTCTCTAATACAACCCTATCATTAGGATATTTTCTCCATGTTAGTGGTAGGTCCAACAAAGGACACTAGTTTATTGAGATATAAACTTTTTTTTTTTTTTTGTGTGACTTGAAGATAAATGCTAATTGATATCAGAAATGTAATACCACATAAGAAATGACATATATTAGGTTTATGAGAATGATGAGTCATTATTTCAGCATAGATCCAAGTTTATTCGCTGTTGACAAAAAAAAAAAATCGAAATTATTCGGTTGAATATTCCAAGTTTATTCAGGTGATGATCCATTGTATCTAGGAAAATATGTTGGGCAATTAATTGATTCTTAATTTTTTAGTGGAAAAGGGAATTTATTAATCAAATATGTGCAATCAGTTACAAAACACTACCAACTAATTAAGCTGCGATATCAAATTAATTGCGTGTTAATTGAGAGAGAGAGAGAGAGAGAGAGAGAGTCATTCATGAGGAGGAGATTACAAGGGATAAAATTGAAAATTCAATAAAGGGAGGTTGGGAGTTCAAACGACACTCTATGAAGTATAATAGGCATAGTTGTTAAACTAATGGAATAACTCTTCAAGTTTACCATATTTACATTTTTGCCCCGCAAAATCTTGTCAACTCTCTATTAAACCATGCTAAGCTGGAAATTCGTTTGAACTCACGAGTTTATACATTGAGTTCACTTTTATATTTTCTATTTTACGATAGCTTTATATATATGAACTTCATAGAAATTTTTATTGAGTATGATAAATTATGAATATTGATGAATTTAATTTCAATTATTCATATTTAAAATATATTTAAATTAAATTATTGTCATTTTATATTTTATATTATTTAATTAATTATATATTTTCAAATTGTTGTCATTTGTAGATTTTGATAACCAATGGCTTACTTTTACCTTTCTTAATTAATTTTAAGATTTGCAATTTAGATTAAAGTAAAAATATATATACACACATATACATTGAAAAGTTAAATACCTAAATGGGAAGTGAACCATAAGCCACTAGCCCCTAAGCCCCATCTTTCTAATTAAAGATGATTGATCTAGTCTTGTTTGGATAATTTGTGGGCGTGCCCTAGAGTATAAAAATACTTCAATGTAGTAATTAGTCAAAAGGTTTATTTATTTTGATCCTAAATGTAAGACATCTCACTTTGTTTCTCAATTTTATAATATTTTTTCCCAAACCATCCCCTATTAGTTCCTTGTATACATTAAAGTGGTTTCCCTTAAGGGGAGGAGTATCAATAGGGATAAATTAGAAAAAGATTGACAAATATAAAAAATATGTTTTATATTTAAAACCAACATCAACTTCTCAAATATGTCATATATTAAGGACATGAAAGAGTATTTCATTAAAAATTATTTATAATAAATCAGTATTGATTTCTCTAAAATATTCTCATTATTCATATACATTGAAAATACTCCTTGATGAAAGTCTCTTCATATATGCAATCAATAGGGATACTTAAGATTCAAGTAAAAAAATAGAGATATTTAGGAAAAAAATTATAAATTTGGAATATACAAGTAAACTTCATATCTCTAGTTGTTATACTAGGGACCGAAGCGAGGATTAGTTTAAAAACTAGGAAAAACGATAAGAAAATACTATTTGAACTTCAAAATCAAATAACTTTTGTTGCCTAGTATAGGTATTGACTACACTTAAATAGTAATTCACAACTCATTTTAAGAGAAAATTAATGATTTGAGATTTTGAAGTTTAAGCAATATTTTCTTATCTTTTTCTGAAAAAAAAAAAAATTAAACTATCTATCTATCTATTCCCCCTGAACGAAGCATACCAAAAGTTTAAAAGTTGTACACGCAATAATATAGATTATTTCATGTTCAAAAGTAAATGATTTATAAGTAATAAAAGAAAACATATGTTTAAAAGAATCACTTCTTCAACTATTGTTAAATTTGAACACGTGATATGTAGGAGAACTCTCGGCCTCAGCACCAACACAACACTTGAATATTCACAACGAGTTACTTCCTAGCTATGACATTTTAACTCAAACTTTGTAATATTATAATATATCAAATGATTGTATCATCAAATGATTGCCATATATTATAAGAATGCACAAGTCAATGCTATGGTTGCTTGTGGCCGGTATAAGGAATTTAATTATCCGACTTTGTTGTTTAATGAAATATAGTTTTTGATATAACGTGATGCACACAATTGTGTGTCTTGTACATATATACCCTAATTAACCAGCAGCCAAATTATTCCTCAAATTAAGGCGCGAATTCTTTGCATAATTTTCGGAGCTTATGTTTTAAGTATACATACGAACCCAATCCATTGGTTCCATCAATTGTTTTAAGCATAAGATAATTATGCCTTCACGTTATCAGGATTAAGAGTTTGGTGCCGTATGTGGTTTTGGAATAATAAAATGGTAACTACATGTATTTTTGCTCCCAAAAAAACATATGGTGATGAGCGCTCTCAGGGGTAAAGCACATGTGTATTTTGCTCTTTTACCCTTAAGTGATTTGTGAATCAAAATCTTTTAAATCAAATTGGTGTATTTGACTGCTGAAGTTGACCAATGTGGTACATGGAGGTAGGTATGATGATGAGTATTAGGTTAAGTTGAAGGATCCTCAAAAATCGATCGATGCCCTTAAAAAACATCAAATACAATAAATCTCTAGATTCATTCCAATATTATTCATTCTCACGTACTTTTTTTTTTTCTCTATTAATTAGTGCAATTATTTCTAATAAGAGAACCCCCAAAAAAAAAAAAAAAGAAGAAGAAAAATCTTAGCACTGAAAAATCATTCCCACCGGCCAAAAAGTCAAACTAATTAATTGTCAAAAACACTCAAAACTTTATAGAATTTCTTAGTTACGAAATGCATCTAGATATATGATTCTTGAGTTCTAATAGTAGTATAAAAGCATCAAAGTGAAAAGGTTTCAAAAAATGGAATAAAAACAAAGATTATGTGCGTTATGACAAAGAATTTATATACTAAAAAATATGACTTAAATTAAAAGCGAACATTGATCAGAAGATTAAAGGGAAAGTACGTAATATCGTGAAAATAGCTTGAGAGTTAATCGTGGGAAGCAATATAGCAAGAATCACGTGTTTAATGATTTAGTTTCTCTGATTTGCATCTTTTGGAAACTTGATCAACAAGATGATATATGGGTTATATAACTATAATTTATAAAGATTAAGAAAATTTGTTAAACTAAATAAAATACGTGGCTCCCTCTTATCTCTTTTCTCCAACCTCTCTCCTCTCTCGCACTTTCCGTCCCACCGCTTTTTCTCCCTCGCCGGCGGTTTGTACCTTATGCACAAGCCGCGGCGAGCACCATTTGTGCCACAGACGAGTCCGAGTGTTAGTTTGGTGTCCAAATCTTGGATCTGCGGTCTTGATGTTTTGGAGTCCAGATCTTTGAACTATGGTCCTCTCCCTCAGAGTTTTATTAGAAGTGGCATTCCCTCGTCCTTGTGGCGAGTCCTCTCCTCTCCTTCTCCAGATCTGATATGTAGATGTGAGATTTATCTGTTTTGTGTTTATGTTTTTGTGTTATTGGGGTTTGTGGAGGTAGTGTGTGGTCGAGGTCACCGGATATGTTTGATCGGAGGAGTAGAAGTGTTCTTCGGGACATCAAGGGTCTTCTTTCTTTTGAGGTTGGGTTTTTCGTGTTCTTTACCCCAGGATGTGGTACCTATTTAGTGACTTAATTGCGGCTATAGCTTATAAGATTGTGTGCCCTTTGGGGTGGGTTTTCCAACCAACACTTTCTTGCTCGTCACTTCTAACCTTGGATATCGAGGAGGACGATTTTGTCCATGATTCTACTTCTATTCTTATATATTTAATATACGGTGTTCGGTTAATATTGTATCCAGTTTATTTTGTTGTATTTGTTTTAGCAGTGTTTCTGTCTTTGCTTTGATTAGTTGTAACCTTTGTTATCCTCGGTAATGAAATACTCTAGAATTGTTCAAAAAAAAAAAAATTTGTTAAACTTATTAATTTGTAAAAAATGAGAGTTTGGGAAAATGTTGCAAATCTAGGCAACAAAGTGGATTGAGGTATAATTGATCTATTGGAGGTAATCTTATTCAAGATATTGTCAAATGATAAATGTGGGCATCTCCAATTGGTTGGCAATAACACCATCTCTACTTAACCCTAAACTTAGCATGATCTTCAAAAATTTCTTCAGAGAGGATCTTGATGGGAAAGAATGTACTCAAATACATGGCCATAAAGCTAAGGTTATAATTAGATGACGTCGATTTATATTTAATTCTCAACTACATGCATGAGATGCCATAATCACGCCCCTGTAACCAGCATAATCACAATATGGAACACTGCTCCGGCCTTTGGCTCTCCACTCATATATGTAAACTTGAATGATAATCAATCCCTCAAAATGAATTCGTCAAATTCACAATCCAAATTAAGTCACTACTACAAAAAATAGGTAGTACTTCTTTAAAGGACATCCTATTTTTAAAAAGGGTAGTAAAATATGAACGTGGTGGCAATTTCATAATTATAAGGAGAAAATTTGATATATTAGACGTCCTAATGTAACATCCCAAGTTTTAAAGCGGAATTTTTTTTTTTCAATCAGAGTAGAGCAATGGAGCGAAAGAGTAACTGATCATAACAAAACATGAACCATAGTGTAACATAGTATTGACATTACAGTGATCCTACTGTTCAAAGGTAAACTACTGTTCAAAGGTAAACTACTGAAAGCAATAATATAACTCCGTAGGAAGCCTACTCTGCTTGCTTGCCCTTATCACCGATCCGTGGTTCTCCGACCTGAAGCTACAGCTGAGATCCAATTTACCGCATTGGATCTCAGGTAACGGTTAACCTTATGCTCAAATAAACAGTATACAGACAATAGATATTCATGATATAACAGCAGCATCTCATCAGATAAGTGTGACACAGACAGAACATAAGCATGGAGCAGTATGTAAGGTCCTACACAACAACGGTGTGACACGAGACGGGACATAAGCATAAAGCAAGTATGTAAAGTCCTACACAAAAATAGCCGCACGTTACCCCGTGCCACGATCACGTGTCCTCGCCGCTAGGAAAACTCAAAACGGTATTATCATGTCTATAACCCGTACAAGGCTGTATGTATAACGAAAACTCTGGACAGAGCCTCGGTATATGAACGTATCTATGACATATATGTATATGAGAAACATAGGATTAGTGTTACAGTACGCGTCCGTACCTTCGTTGACGTACGTAGATGTTTCTGGCGGAAACTGTACTTTCTGACGGAAAACAGCGGTTTGTCCGACAGCGGTACGTTGGACAGCGTAACGGCAGCAGATCAAGGTTTCTGATGTCCTATAAGAGTAATATCACTTTCATTAGTGATTTGACATCGTAACTGGCATTTTAGGTAAAAATTACCATTTTGCCCCTGTACCTAATCGACGAATTTCGCCAAGACTTCGTTACTTTGACTCCCGACTTTCGAAACTCAATCCCTACTATGTTTTTACCTCATCAAGCATCTTTCGACGCAATGAGGCCTAAAAACAAGAATAGGAATTTTGTCTCCTACTTCCTAGATTTAACTAACAATCCTACTAAAACTACCGAAGCTTAAGACTAAGTACCGAAAACTTACTCAGTGCTTCGCTGCAGAATTTCCGCTTTCTCCTTCTCTCTTCTCTCTCTAAATTTCGGCTAGCTCTAGTGAGAAGTGGTGTGAAGAATGAATGAAGATGAAGGGGTATTTATAGAAAAATTTGGGGATACAAAGGTCATTTTCAATTTGATCTAAGCCCTTGGATTCAACTTGCAAGGAAAGGCAAAATCTTGGCTCTTAAAGCCTCTTGGTCGACATGCATGGCTAATGTGGCAGCCAATGCTTGGTTCAAAGTGATGACTCATGGTTGCTTTATGCTCGTACCGATAAAGTTTTCCCGATCAGTGTCCGATTCGCGTAATCTCGGAAAATCTCAAAATTCTGAAATTACAACTTTGAAGACATTTTCTCACTTATTAGAAATGTCCGGGCTAAACAAATTTTTGATTCCATACAGGGTTCCAACAGTCAGTCTCTGGTTCTCTAGATAGGATCCGTTTCCTATAGATAATTATTTACTTTTCTCTATTTTATTATTTTATAAGAGTTTATTGTTTTTACTCCATCTTATTTCCTTTTCTATTTTTATTTTTTTTACTTTTATCCTTCCCCCTTGATGTCGGCAGCTCATACATATATATTATATATTTTTATTTTATTTTTAATTAATTATTTAATTATTATTTTAATTATTTTTACATAATTTTTCATAACTTTTTCCCTATTGGTCCATACTTGTATTTAGGCTCAAAAATACCTAATCTCACTTATTTTTCTCAAAAATTTCCAATTAATTAGCAAATACATTTATGCTAATTTTTAGCCATTTACCACTAATTTTGGAGTTTTACATAATTATCTTTGAATTTCCCTTTGTTCATGCTTAAGTAATTAGCCAATAATTACTTGATTAACTTCTTACCAATAGTTGATAATTTTCTTGATTAGAACAACTCCATATCTCATAACTCTTGCACTTAACATTTGTGTTTTATCTCCCATGTATTATATTAGAATTTACGGGGGCATTTTGGTCATTACAATACTTTTTGCTTATCCTCTTCTAATTTTTACAAGGTTATATTTTATTAAATTACCAAAATTAGAGATAATATATTCTCTCAATTTTAATAATTATTTACTGCCTTTCTGATTTTCACAATTTTTCTAAGTTATTATGTCCTACAAGGGCATTTTTGTCATTTGGCACTCGACATTTAAATTCTCTAATTTCTTACAGAATTCAACTTAGAAAAATAAAATATATTAACACAAGTCTTGAGATCATAAATTCACCTATCGAAATAGCTAATTTATTTATCAAAATGTAATATTTCGGATAAATAAATATGCGGGTATTACACTAATATTTTTAGGATGCGAAAATTGTACTTAAAATGTCTGAAGCTATATTAGGACGTCAAAAGTGGCCCAAAATTAACCCGAAGTGGTGGCAACCTGAAATGTTGGCGGCAAATGATGTGGGTTTGGGCTTTTGGCTCTAATAATTATAATTAGACACTATAACTTGAATTTTTTGACTCTATTTCGCCCTAAGTTTTTCATTCGCGCGTGCCTCTTCACTTCTCTAACTCCTCGATCCGCTCGTCTTCCTCCTTGAGTCTCTAACGTTGTGGCGAAATTCATCCCTCTCGCACCACTCCATCGTACTTCGTCCTGTCTCCCACTCCCACCCCGTCCTCCTTCCCTCCTCTCTCATGCGTCGACGACCTCCGTGACCCATCCCCTCTCGCTTGCATAGGTCTGTCTTAGCCCTCGAAGTTTCGCCGCTCTCCCATCGTCTCACTACTGCTTTGCCATCACCCCTCTCGCAACCGGTGATGCTGCCGTCATTGTGGTTACCTAGTTAGTCATCAAGATTTAATCTCCATTCTTAATGCCTTATTTTACGAACAATAACAATGCTTAACTTAGTGTTCATACTTTCTAATGCTCCTTTTAGTTGGATACACCAAATTAACTATGCTTGAAACCCAGAATTTGACTAGTTAATCTCTCGTATTGGGGACAATATATATTACTCGTCTTATATTAACAAATATGAGTCGTTGCTTTTATTTGTACTACATATGTGTGTATGCGGAATTTCGAGAGCTGTTTATTTCCCCTTATCTCATGAGGTGACATTGGTGGGTGCGTTTCTGCTTCATGCTTCCTTTTCCATTGACTTTGACTTTCCCACCATCTACATTAGCTAATAAGTTCCTTTATCTTGGCCTATTTACACATTAAATAAATATAATTATATTTATATCATATAAATAATATAATATTTATTATTTTTCATTCTTATATTTTACTAAAAGCTTATATTTATATAGTTTTGATAGGCTCAAAGTGTACAAAAGCCTATTTATGGCCTCCAAGGCCTACAATATGAGGCCTTCTTAAAGGCCTACTTACAAGGCTTTGGGCTCGACCAAGCCTTATGAAGGCTCGAGCTGAGCCTAAAAAAGGCTGCGTTCAGGCTCAAGCCCGAGCCCGAGCCTAGGCCGTCTACCACCATTACAGGCTCAGCCTATTTAGCCAAAGTCTAGCTTTGACTGGCCTATTTCCATCCCTATGCTCGCATAAGGACTGGACCACGCTTCTCATGAACAAGATTCAAATCCTCTCAAAATCTTCTCTCTCTTTTAAGAATCCCTTATTTACTCCTAAGTTAAAGAAATATATATATATATATATATATATATATATATATATATATATATAGTTCAAATATAATATTTTATAAAAGAGTTAAGTTGCAAAAATAGCCATAAGCTTTTACTAAAAGTGTATCTAGCACCATATTTTGGAGGTGCAAAAATACATATGAACATTTAAAATGAGAACAAAAATGTCGGCACAATTAAATTTAACCTAACATTGTAACTTTTTATAGTGAGGCCCACGCTCTTACGTCAACATTTGTGCTCTCATTTTAAATGTTCATGGTCTTTTAACACATGGAGTGGTTGATGCACTTTTTCGTAAAAAGCTTATGAGTATTTCTACACTTTAGCCCTTTATAAAACTATTGTTAAAATATTTTATAAATTAAAATTTTTTAGATTACATGTGTGAGCTAGCTAGATTAAGTTTTAATAAGTGAAATTATTATTTTATTTATATCCTATTAAGTTAGCAGATCATGGTTTTTTGAATTTTGTAATTAAATTCTTAATTGTAATCATCTTAATTAAGTTATTAGAGAGATTTTAGGAATTATGTTAGCAGATCATGGTTTTTGAATTTGGTAATTAAATTCTTGATTGTAATAATCTTAATTAAGTTGTTAGAGATTTTAGGAATTAAATTAGCGAGATCATGGTTTTTGAATTTCATAATTATATCCTGATTGTAATCATCTTAATTAAGTTCTTAGAGAGATTTTAGGAATTAAGTTAGCGAGATCATGGTTTTTTGAATTTCGTAATTATATTCTGATTGTAATCCCTAGATTACGAGGCGCCTAGGTCGAAGATTATTTACTTATTAGCATCTGTATGTAATTCCAATTAAGCGAAGCAATAAATCATCGCATTCTCGGACTCATCTCGATCAGCATCATACTTTTAAGACCGGATATTTTATAGGCAGGTCTTGAATGTTCTATATATTTACGAAAGTGCATCTGGTCATACTTTTAAGACCGGATCTTTTATAATCCGGTCTTAAAAGTGTTCTATATATTTACGAAAGTGTCACCGGTCATATTTTTAAAACCGAATCCTTTATAATCCGGTTCAAAAAGTTCTTTGTATTTACAAAACTGTCATTGGTCATACTTTTAAGACCTGATTCTCTATAATCCGGCCTAAATGAGGCGTGTGGCTTATGAGTATTTTTACACCTTAACCCTTTATAAAACTATTGTTAAAATATTTTATAATTTTTTTTTATATTACATGTATGAAATTTGTCTAGATTAAGTTTTAATTACTTAAATTAATTATTTTATTTATATACTATTTGTTACGGACCTAGTCTAGGCCCATTATCTCACTGGCTAGTACAGGGGCAACCCACCATCCGTGGGACCCAGCCATGACCTTGGACATGCACCCACGACCCGCTTGTCCCATAAGCATACGGGAAGGGCACACGATCCTATATCAAATCACGGACCTTCAATAGGCCGGACATCCGAGTTCTACACTGAACGGTGGCGCCGACCGTGGGGATCAATAAATTTCTATTCCCGTGACCATGAGGATAAGCACTCGTGCTTCGAGGCCAAAGACAATCGGAGGCGGATCAAGCTGGGACAACCGTCAACCACCGCGTCAACCACCCCGTAATGAGCGGTAGGTGACAACCAGCACGATGGAGACCATCGGGAAGGAGAAGATCGGCTTTCTCACAGAAGAACCATTGATTCCCAACAATGAACGACATCAAAGGACAACTCCGTCCGACACGGAGTCCTCGGCTCCACGAAACCAAGACCGTGGACCACGAATTCCACTCGAGGAGGCCGGACATCCCACATGCCGAGCCGACTTTCGATCTCTTCAAGCGGGATGCTTGCGATAATGAGACGGGTGGACAACATAGACAAGCGCCATACCCTTCACTATCGCCGAGCGGAAGAGCGGGAGAAAAGACGGACCCACACCCTTTCCAACGAGGACTGGGAAGATAAAACTTGGAGAGAGGACGACGATGACGAGAGCTCGGCTCATCGCACCGAAAGCGTGAAGGCGGAAACCGTTGACGGCAGGAGGGCCAATAGGAGGAACCGTAACCGGATGAAGAGGGTCGACCTCGGGCGAGGAACCATCGAGGTGACGGACTGTTCCCAAGTGGTTTCCGGCGACGGAGATATGTCACCCAAATGCACAATAGCTTTTCTCCAAGGAGATCCGTAACGCCCGATTCCCCGAGAAGCCGAATTTGGGCGAGTTGACAAAGTATGATGGCACACAAGACCCGACGACTCATTTAGAAGACTTTGACGTTCACATGTCGGTTAGAGGTCTCAAGGAACCAATTGTGCCCCTGATTTTCGCCGCGACGTTAAAGGGGCGGCGTTGAAATGGCTTCACACTCTTCCCTTTGGGTCGATCCACAACTTTGAAGACTGGCCGAGGCCTTTGAGTTGCACTTGCGACTAGCAAACGGCAACCAAAATCCCGGATTCTCTCTCCAAAATCGCACGGCGAGGGAGAGCTGCTCCAAAGTTACCTCGGACCGCTTCAATCATGCGGATGCCGCAGTGCGCGGACTTAACGAAGACGTACACGTTCACTTATTGGTGGACGGCCTCGATAAAGAGTCCCGCCTGGCAGAATCTTTTTTAAAGGAGCGGGCAAAGAATCTCAACGACTTCATATCTCGTTCAAAGAAGTACTTGGACGTCGAGCAGATGCGAATGGCAAACAATCCCAATTCGAGGCGGGACCAAGATAGAACCTCCCCTCCCAGGGGTCGAGACTTCTCTGATAACAGAATAGGGATTCCGGAGAAGGGGAATGAAAACAAGAGCCGAGGTGGCAAATTTGATCACGGAGCAAGTACGAGAAATATTCGGCCACGACGGTGCCTCGATCTCAAGTTTGGAAGGAGGTATCAACGACCGAGATGAAGAAGGTCGATCGGCCTCGTCTCGTCCTACCGAAGATCCGGATAGACCGGTCTAAATATTGCTCGTTCCATGATGGTCGAGGTCATACAACCGATGAATGTTACGAGCTCCGGATGCAATCGAACGATTTGTTCGGGAAGGCAAACTTCAACGGTATGTCATAGAGCATCAAGGAAAAGGTGGGAAACGAAAGACCAAGAACCGCAGTAGGACCCCCTCGAAAGTTCAAAAGCGGGAAGATAAACGAAAGGCTCCTGAAGCCGATGACGAATTTCCGTAAGCGGAATTCGACCGTAACGTCAGCGGAGCAATGGGCGAGGCGGAGATACTATAAGCCGCCGAAGGAAATACCTTCGAGAAGTCCTGTCCGTCGTGGACCGACCTAAATTCAAGGAACATCACACCGAGGTAGCACGACCGCCTTTGTTTTTCACAAGAGACGACCTCAAGGACGTTGTCCCGGCCATCAAGATGGGCTAGTGATAACCGAGCAGTCGTCAACCGCCGAGTCAAGCGGATATTTGTGGATGCCGGTAGCTCGGCCGACATACTAAGCCGGGAAGCGTTCAAAAGAATGAGCTGGACCAGGGACGACTTAAAGCCTTGCAAGACAACCTCATCGGGTTTAATGGAGAACAATCTCGTCCGAAGGGGTTTATCGACCTCGGGTTCACCCTTGGAGTCAAAGACGCCTTTAAGTCCGAAAGAGTGCGGTTCATAGTGGCCGAGTTCGTTTCACCTTATAACATAATATTGGGAAGGCCAACCATTCACAAGTGGGACATGCCGGTGTCTACAAAGCATCAAAAGCTCAAGGTGATAGGCAACCAAGGAACCGTGGTCACGGAATCGGGATCAAAGAGAGTCTCGACAGGTGCTATTTTGAAACCGTCGACTGGGGAGGGCGGATCTTCATCGCAGCCCCAAAGAATCGCCTATCTCGGACTGTTCGGACCGGGATTCTCCCGACGAAGAAGTTAATACCGTGGAATTAGACATCCGAGACGATGAGGCTCGCCGTAACCGGCAGGAGACCTGGAAGATCCGGTGATCGGAGACCCTCTCCGAGACCACTAAGATTGGCAAACACCTATCTTCCGAACTTAGAAGTCGTTTGGAGGAATTCTGAAGGAAAACAGGATGTCTTCGCTCGGGATTCATCTCGTGTACACGGAATAGACCCAAAATTTTGTTGTCACAAGCTAGAAGTCTATCCGGCTCAATCCCGGTGTCAGAGAAAGAGGAACCACGGACCGAGAAAAAAGGAAAGCGCTGAAATTCACATCCAAGAATTGCTCGAAGCCGGATTTATTCGGGAAATACAAGATACAACCCGGTTATCAAATGTGGTGATGGTAAAAAGCCAAACGGGAAGTGGAGAGTGTGTACCGATTACAAGAACTTGAACAAGGTATGCCCGAAGGACTCCTACCCAATGCCAAACATCGACCAACTGGTCGACAACGCCTCAGATTCCAGCTCCTATCCTTTATGGACGCGTACTCGGATATAATCGATAGCGATGTACCCAGAGGATCAGAAAAACAGCCTTCATTACCGAAAGAGCTAGCTATTGCTACAATGTCATGCCTTTCGGATTGAAGAATGCGGGAGCTACATATCAAAGGATGATGAACAAGGTCTTTGCGACTGGATCGGCCGCAATGTGGAAGTGTATATAGATGACATGATCGTCAAAACCCTGGACCAAACAACGTCATATACAAGACCTGGAGCAGACATTTGCCAAACTCGGAACCTACCGAATCCGATCGAACCCGGCAAAATGTGCCTTTGGCGTCCCACTGGAAGTTCTGGGTTTCATGCCGACTAACCGGCATTGAGGCCAACCCGGACAAATGTAGGGCGGTGATGGAGATGAAGGCTCCGAGTAATAAAAAGAAGTCCAACAGCTTAACCTAAGATTGGCCGCCCTAACTAGGTTTTTGCCAAAATCAGCGGAGAAGGCTTTACCCATGTTCGAGGCTCTTAAAGAAGGAGGCATCGGTGGAATGGAATTCAAAGTGCGATGACGCATTTGAAGACATAAAGCAATGTCGGCCAATCCTCCAGATCCTCTCAAAACCTCGACTGGCGAGAGTCTTTTCCTTTACTTGTCGATCGGCGAGGAAGCGTCGCCGCGGCCTTAGTAAGAGAGGCGGAACACGGACAAATTCCTGTGTATTTTGTCGCAGAACCCCTGCGAATGCCGAGATCCGATACCGAGAAGCTAGAAAAAGTGGCATTCGCTCCGCTTATTGCGGCCGTCGGTTAAGACCTTATTTCCGTGGTCACCATATCGTTGTTAGAACAAGCGCCCAATTCGACAAGTCTTACATAAGTCGGACCTAGCGGGGAGGATGACTAATTGGGCGATAGAACTCTCCGAGTTCGACATCACCTACGAAGCTCGCCATGCAATCAAGTCACGTGCGTTGGCCGACTTCATCGAGAGCTCACCCCGGCTTCTAAGTCCGACGAGACAGCGGGCGAATGGAAGGTGTATGTCGACGGATCGTCGAACACGAAAGGAAGTGGAGCCGAGTCATTATTGAGAGTCCAGAGGGGTTACAATTGAGCATTCGTTGCATCTCAACTTCCCAATTTCGAACAATCAAGCGAGAATACGAGGCCTTGATAGCCGGGCTTCTTCAAGCCAAGGAAAATGAGGCCACAAGAGTTAAGGTTTTCACCGACTCCCAACTTGTGGCGGCTCAGATCGAGGGTACGTATCAGGCTAAAGGCCCGCTAATGGCCAAGTATCTCCTAAAGGCTAAGGACTTGATGTCAGGTTTCGATGAAGCAGCTGTTACTCACATTCCCAGGAGAAACGCAAGAGCGACATTTTATCAAAATTGGCAAGCACTAAGCGAAGTGGTTGTCATCGCACGGTTGTCCAAGCAAAATCTCGAAGATCCGGTATGCATGATGGCTATTTCGGTCGAATCGTGGAAAAAGCCGATGAAGACTACCTTGAACGTGGACTCATCCCGGACGATGCAATGGAAGCAAAAATGTTGATTCGTGACGCGGCCAAGTACACAATGGTGGAGGATCAACTTTACCGAAAGGATTACATTCTCCCATGCCGAGGTGTTTGAACCCAAATGAAGCGGGGTATGTCTGGCCGAGATTCATGGAGGGGCCAATGGTCGCATATGGGGGCTAAGGCGCTCGCCGAAAAACCCTTCGAGCAAAGCTATTCGGCGACGTTGGAGGCAGATTCAAAGACCCTTGTAAGACAATGTGATAGTTGTCGAAACATGCCGAGTTATTTGGGCGCCCCAGTAGAGCTTCATTCCATCACGGCCCCCGGCCATTTTACAAATGGGGCATGGACATTCTGGGCCATTCAAGACAAGACCCGGCAACTGCGATGGCTAATCGTGGCGTAGACTACTTCACCAAGTGGATTGAGGCCGAACCTCTCACAACGATCTCCTCGGCTCGTGTGCAGCGATTTGTTGAAGTTAATATAATTACGCGCTCGGAGCACCAGTAGAGATAGTAATGTACAACGGAACTCGATTCACCGGAGTCGGATTTCGTGATTTGATTTATGAATACGAATACGCATCACTTTGCTTCCGTGGAACACCCGCAGTCCAACGGGCAAGGCGAGGCCGCCAATAAGGTCATCCTTGATGGTTTGAAGAAACGTATGTTGGAGGACGACACCTCTTGGGCCGATCAACTACCTTTCGTCCTTTGGGGAAATCGAACAAGCCGCCGGACATCCACCCAGAAACTCCTTATAGGCGCCTACGGTTGTGAATCTATGATTCTGTGGAAATAGGGATGATGTCTTGGCGCGGGAAGAGCATTTTATCACAAGGCGAAATAGCCAATAGTGAGGCGTTAGCGGATTGAGTTGGATCCGCCGATGAGGCCCGGGTCACCTCCCATTGTCGGGATATTGCAATGAAGCGGCTGATCACGGCTCGTTATAACAAGAAGGTTAGACCAAGAAGATTCCAAAGCCGGTTGCTGGTACTTAGAAGGGCCGACATCGGGAACAAGAACTCCAAAGACGGCAAGCTTGCGGCTAATTGGGACGGACCTTATCGCGTTCGGAAACTCTTGAGAGAGGAGCTTACATTCGGAAAATTTGGATGGAACCCCTATCAAGCGAACATGGAATGCGGACAAATTAAAGGCATATTTCAGTTAGGCTTATCTTTTGTTTTTCTTAAAGCATCGTTTTCCATTATGTTCTTTGTTCGGCGTTGGCTCGCCGGCTTTTCCCTTCGCAACAATTGCTATGTCGAATATGAATGAAACTCTCGTTCGAGGGTATCTATTGAATTCCAAACATTGTCTTTTTCAAGATTCAATTGTTATTAGCTTTTCAATGAAGAAAACACGTCCGGATAGCTATCGCAGCCTCGGACACGCTAATTTACTCCGGGGTATCAATAGAAAATGTCATGCCGACCCCGATCAGTCAAAATGCTCTGACGCTATCGGGACAAAACCGAACCCGGCAGGTGTCACATAAGACCGGAAATGATGCCCTGTAGTGTTGAGCTCGATCCCCGGGTTCAAAGCCCGGATCTGGGCAAGAGAATTCTCAAACGCCTCCACCACTGAACCCAGCAGCAACTCCTGAAGCCGGGTCGAAGACTCTCCGACCTTCGACTTGCCCGCCTCCTTGGCCGACCTCTTTCTCCCCTTGGCGGTGGGCTCGGGGATCCCAGAAAGATATTGCGGCTCTTTCATCTTAAGACCTGTACGAAACACATACACCATGTTAGCTACTAGGAAAGCAAAGACGATCAATACAATACTAAGACGCGGAACAACGCCGATGTTAAATAACAGAAATGCCATACTCGGCCCTGACGCCATCTCATCTTGACGCTGAGCCTCGGCCCGATATTGGGCTACTAAGGAGCCGGCCCCTACAGTACTGTTCGCTCGAACGTGGTCTATTATGGCATCGATGGCTTTCCTTTCGAGGCTTCAGCCAGATTGGACCGCTCCACCTTATAGGCGCTAGGGGACACATTGTGGTGATCTTGACACCAATACAAGTTAAACTCCCGCCGACTTTTGCGAGTCCGGCCCTTTGAGGAACCAAGGAGTTGTACCGGTTTTAGCGACGACTTTGAAAAAGTTGCCCTTGAAGCGTTTGAAAGAGTCTCGAGACTGGGTAAACAAGCGCCGATTGGCTATTCCCCGAATGGATGTCCAGCCCTTGAGCTCCGGCGGTTCTTTCCCGCAGCGAGAGGTGTGGGGCTGAAGAAGTAGAAGAACATAGAAGTGGTGCAAGGCGGTCAAGGCTCAGGCAAAACCACTCGAAGGCAATCAGGTAACCCCATCCATTGGGGTGTAATTGCGAGGGAGCTATACTAAGAAATTGAAGGGTGGCCATTTGAAATTCGGAAAAGGGAAATCGAATCCCAAGCCTGGTGATATAGTCAGCATAGAAAAAGAAAAAGAGTTGTGGCTCCCCTCCCTCACCGAGCACACAGCTCTTCCTCTTCGTGGAGACAAAGAGAGTAGGTGTTAGTATCTCGAGGCTGGAAGACCTTCCAAGTCTTCCATGGTCGGCTTCGACCTATAGGATAACACTTCTCGGGTAACCCAAGGGAATTGGTCAATTAAGTCCTGTGGGGGGCTAGCGCGGTTGGCATTTCCAGATTCTGACTCAGCCGCGTGGGAAGAAGAAGACACGCCATTATACCTAACACAAATAAAAATATAAGCAAGATCGAATCTTCCTAGCATACCCGATGTCAATAATTGAAGGCGGGACTCTACGGTTGTGGTAAGATTAAAATCCAAGTCAACGGGACTCGCGATATAGCTTGAGGAGCCAGGGACCAAATTGTGTCGGCAAGAGCCCAAAATTAAGTCGGTTTGTGGAGGAATCCCCACAAGAAATAAGTCGGGAGCACTCATACAAGCGATCGTAGCAAGGCCCGATGTAGGAATCAACCTCGGCCCTAGGACCCAGGCTGGCCACTTTGTTAGGCGGCTATTCGGAAGGCCGGAGAAGTGGACACGTCGAAACTCGGTTAAACTCCCTTGGATTAGGAAGAAGCGGGAAGGAAACATTTGGACTTCCCCTAACCGACGATGCATCGTCTCGGATTTTCGTCGGCCCACCGCCAGAAGTTTTTCCCTTGCCTCCACGGTGATCGGTTAAAGCAACGGTTTGCAACGTTGGACGGGAAGATTCATCGCCCCAAAGCCACCAACGGCTTTTTCCCTTGACGGTGTGGCGTAGTTCCGCCAGTTCTTCGGGGGTCATATTCTTTATGTCCTTCGACATTGGGAGCCACTCTATTAAAGGTATTAACGAAAAGAAACGGCTCACTCGAAAACAGGGGAGTTTTGCACAAATGAAGGAACCGAAAACGGGACTACGCGAAAACCCACTCAACAAGGGAATTTACCCTGAATTTCAACTAAATACGGACGCAATCTTACAGGAAACGGCGAGATCGGAGCGTAACAAAAGAAAGAGGCAAGGAAACAAGAATACCTACCTAAAATATGGAGATGATCAATGAAAGTTGTGGAACGAAGATGGTTCACGAGACAGATTATCCTCCGGAAAGCGAGAATCGTCGGGAGAGAAGTTCTTCAAAACAACTTTGATAAAATGACAAGGAAGGAGACTTGGCGGGTATAAACCTTTCAAACCCAATCGACGGGGCAAAAGCGCCTTTTCCATCCGTCGAAAGGATGACGTGACCTTTTCATTTAATGCGCGTCTCGGTCAGCATTAATTACGCCAAAGCTCGTATAGGCCAGCACCCTCAATTCGGCTTCACGACGTCGAGGGACGCCACCGGGCATAGGCAAATGATAACGTAGAAGAGGAATCGATGCCCCGCATCCGGCACAAGGAGCAGGAGTCACAGCCAATTATCCCGCTCACTCGTTAGGCTAATCAGCCTCGAGAAAGGACCCGCATTTGGAGTCTTCGACCGTGCAAGAAGCGAGCCGGAGGTCGAAGAACAACAAAATTTAAACAAACATAACCCGACCACATGTCTCGGGGGCAATTCAACTTAGAAGACTTGTAGTTCCGAGGTTGCTTGAAACTCGATAGACACCTTATCAAAGTAAGACGGGGCAGCCTCCGATACAACTAGAGGATCCAAGAACATGTCCACCCCGGCTGACCGGAGACTGGACAACCTACTGGGGGCAAGGACATCATGTTACTTCGCGATCAACAAAGACTCGACTTCAACAAAGACTCGAACTTGCGTTCTTCACCAAGCGAACATCTAAACTCTACTGCACGAGACTCCGAGCAACCGAGCTTGGGGCAACTGCTACGGACCTAGTCTAGGCCCATTATCTCACCGGCTAGTACAGGGGGCAACCCACCATCCGTGGGACCAAACCATGACCTTGGACATGCACCCACGACCCCGGACATGCACCCACGATCCCGGACATGCACCCACGATCCCGGACATGCGCACACGATCCCGGACACGCACATGACACGTACGGTGTGGCGGCCAAGGGACTAACTAACTGGGTATACTCTATATATACGAGAGGAAGGAGACGGGCGCCAGTACATTCATTCTAAGCCTTGACTTATCTACATACAACACACGGCACACACAAGACCCCTTGGCGAAACGCCCGCTTGTGTACCGTGATCATACCCTCTCCGAACGCTTGTCCCATAAGCATACAGAAGGGCACACAGATCCTATATCAAATCACCGACCTTCAATAGGCCGGACATCCGAGTTCTACACCGAACACTATTAATACCATAATAATAATTTATAAGATATTTTGAACCTTACATTGTTATTGTTCAAAAAAACCTTAAATTGTTTGATCTAAGGATAGAAAAGGGATTATGAGAGGAAAAAGCTTATGGGAGGAAAGGGGATTCTGCGATTTTAACAAAAAAATCTTATTAATTATTTTTAATTAGAGATCATGGG
Organism: Acacia pycnantha; assembly: GCA_025563575.1. NCBI lineage: Eukaryota > Viridiplantae > Streptophyta > Magnoliopsida > Fabales > Fabaceae > Acacia > Acacia pycnantha. Next base: position 92,856 of record JAMWYP010000628.1, read on the forward strand.
AGATTCTGCTTTCTTAGGCAAGTCTCATTGGATTGTGACGGCTTTCGTTCGCGAGATTACTTCTTCTGTGCCGACAACCATGGAGGAAACAGAGATCAATGGTGCAGCACCATACCTACCTGAAGAAATCATCACCAACATTCTGATGCGGCTTCCAGTGAAATCCCTGATTCGATTTCGATGTGTCTGCAAATATTGGGAAAATCTCTTCAAGACCCCATTTTTCATCGCCACTCACCTCCGCCAGAGTCATAAGAACCCTTTTCTAATATTCTCTCCCGATTACCCATATAATAATATTCCGTTACGTTTGCTTGATTGCGAGATGCAACTCCGAGATGTCCAGAAGGCACCTCTGTTCCATTCCTTGGTGAGCGCGTTGTCCGTTTACATCATTGGTTCCATCAACGGCTTGCTCTGTTTCGTAACCCTGAGGTATTGCGAATTCCCTTCAACTTTTTACTGTGGAACCCTGCGACTAGATATAGCATAGAGGTGCCTATGTCCAGAACTATAGACTACGATGATTATTTGAAATAGGATTTGGGTTCAGTACACTTGTTAATGATTACAAGATACTGGTGATCTATGCCTTGTATTCTGATGGTATGGTTTGTGGAGTGGATGTCTATTCATTAAACGAAGGTTCATGGAAAGAAATAGAAGCTGGAAACTTATTTGAGATATCTTATGCCAGCTCAACTGTCTCTTGTAATGGAGCTATCTTTATTTATGGGTTGAAATTGGGCAAGGAGGAGATAGTTTCATTTGACATAGCAACAGAAGTGTTTACTTTCATATCGTGGCCTCCACTATCAGGTGATCCTAGTTTTAACTTAACTGTGTATGAGGACAAACTTGCTCTACTTACTACAAGTGCAATAGGGGCGTCTTCGAAGGTTGATTTATGGGTGATGGAGGAAGGCATGAGTTCATCTGAGGAGGGATGGAATTGGATTAAGAAATTCACTAGTGACTCTTATCCTTGGGAATTTACTCCGTGTACCATATGGAGGAATGAAATTGTCGTGTATGGAATTGAAATTGAGGTGAAATAGGGAAGAATAAACGATGTCTATGTTTGTTTAATGTCACTACTAATGAATTTAAGACGCCTGACATTTCTGGAAAATTCCTTCATAATTTTGTTAATTATGTGGAAAGCCTTGTACCAGTTGTCAATGTCACTACTAATGAATTTAAGTCACTTGTTATTCCTTAACACAGCGTTGGTGACATTGTTAAGTCTTTTCAGACACTTTTAGTGACTTGAAAAGCCTTGTACTAGTTGTCAACATGGGCAAAATCGAAGAACTTTAATTTTAAAGGTTTATTATGATATTGTTGATTTCCTTTATATAAATTGTTTTGGTAGAAATTAATCCATGGCATTTTAATTCTTTATGTGCTTGCAAAGTTTTGATCCCATTTAGTGACGTTATCAAGAATAATGAATTCAATTTAATGGCTGTTGTTTGAGGATAACTCTTCACACCAAAATTGGTTTTTCTATGCTTTTGCATGAAGTAACAATGGCTCTCCTTGCACATTGGGGAGATGAATACAAAAAGATGCATCCAAATACTACTACATCCGTTTATTGATCTTTTTGGAAAGATTACGAAAACTAATTAAATTATTTTCAAGTATTTATATTTATCATTTTTTCTTTAAAATAAATTGTGCGACTTATGTTTAAGTAAATTACTTTTTAGTTCTTAAAATAAGACATAGTTAACTTTTAAAAAAAAATTAAGAAAGCTAAATAAATTATACTTTAAAGTATTGATATTTATATTTTTATATCAAATTATTTTGTCTCGACTTATGAATTAATATACAATCAAATGATACATAATATATGCTATGATTAACTAATTTATTTAGTTTCATTAATCTCACAAAAAAGTCAATTATATCTTATGTTAAGGACTTGGACGAGTATTTAACTTTATTAATCTCTAAAAAAATTAAGTGGGTCTTATATTTTGGACCTAGGTATGTTAAAGGTTAGCAAAATTGAATATTGGGAAATAAGTAAAGCATAAATTAATATAAAAAAATTATTAATATTAATATTGGTTTAAAATAAGAAACTTGTAAGAAATTATTCTCGCATTATCTATGAATAGTGAATAATATGATTCATTTTAAATATATAACCTATTATTAGTGCTTGCTCTCTCGGGCACCATAAGAAAAATGGGTCACCTAGTTTTGGACAAAAAGGCAACGCATTACTGGGAAAAATCATATCATTTCGTGAATGGTCTATTCTTTAAATTTTTTAAGCTATTTTATTTTAAGAGTAAATACCTTTTTGGTCCCCTGAAAAAATACGGACCCCATTTTGGTCCCCGACATAAAAAATGTCATTTTTCGTCCTTTTAGGGACTAAAAAGGACCTTTTGAAATTTGTGAGGGATTAAAATGTCCACAAAAAAGGCGAAAAAGGACTATTTTAAATAGGGTAAAGCTTTTTGCTTCCAATATTGATCTCACACTATTACTGTTCAAATGAAAATTATGAATGCGTATAAGGTTGTTCTGATTTCACACAATAACGAGTTTATATATCGTCGATTTTTGTTGACATGTATACGTTCCCTATTTTCACAGCAACCCCACTTTTTAAAAGTATTATTTAATTAAGAATTGGCATTTTTGATTAAGGAATGGAATGTCATCAAGAATTTAATCTAGTAAATCAATTCGCTCCGGGATTTTTGAATAATTCTATGTTTAAAGTAGATCAAATTTCAAATTTAAATTCTATATTTAAAAGTTTTTATTTATATATCGAGATGAATTTATCCATTAAAAAAAAAAAAGATTCTTTATTTGTACATCAACTACTACCATTTCAAGTGGACCATGCAACTCTATTTTTTTTTTTTATATATAAAAATTTTAGGAAAGGGGTTGGGTTCACCACGATCCAAGGGAGGGCAAAATTTCCCTTCCTCCTAAGTGATACCAATATTGGGCAGGGCGAACCGTCTATTACCCTCAGACGTTAAACTAGAAACCTAGAAGCTAGGATGCCTCCCCAGCCGCCTTGACTAACTCCAGGGATCGAACCCTCTCCCTTTGATGTTTTTTAAAAAATCGCATGCGGTGTCGGGACCGCATGCGGTTTTTTAAAAAATTATTCTGGGCCCTTGGAATAAGATTTCGATAGCCAGGATGAGAAGATGATGAGGGATGGACTAAACCGAAAATGAGAGAAACCGCACTCATCAGACCCAACTCGTAAAACTTTTTTATATAAGAAAAATAATTAAGAGTTTATTTCATGATACACGGAGTTTAGGAGCTTATCCCCAAAACAGCAGCGTTTCAATAGTGTTTTGGGGTGAGGAACCTTTTAAAGAGGACTCCACCAACTCATTCACTGAAAAAAAAAATATTTAAATTTTCCTCCATACCAGAAGAGTTCTGTAATGCAATGCTTTTAGGTACTGATAAGAACAATAATAAACTTTATCCATTATGTCACCTCCGAATATCAGATGGATCCTCAAAAGCTGAAATACAAAAGCCACAGTAGTCGAGTTGTTGAGATCCGTACACGCAAGCGGAGTAAAAAAATTATGCATCCCTTAGGCGGATCGCTCAACGGCGTTTAAATCAAGGTTTAGGGTTTCCAAATTGTACCTTTACGAACAATTTGAACCGGTGGGCTACCTTCTCGATCAGCGAGGCCGACTCTTTAGAATCTCCTTCCTCTACCGATATCCACACGAATGACCTTCGAAACACGAACGGAGCGTGCTAGCGCTTCAACCGTATGCGTCTCTTTATTTTCTATCTAGGGTTTCTCGCGGCTTTCTAATACGCTCGACAAATGTCCCTAGGTTTTTCTAAACGTAGTAAGGCGTATTTTATTCAAAACCAATTTTTGAATTTGGATTAAAAAATATATTAATTAAATCTATCTGATAGATCTAATCTAATCTATTTATTTAATCCAAAATTAAAAAGCCTTTAGATTTAATTTATATTTATAAATTAAATCAAGATATGATATCATTATATTTAAAATGAGATCCGATATCGCGCTTCAAATTAAATCGATATGCAATATCTTTATTCGAAAAAATAAATCGAGATACAATATCTCAATTTATTATAGTTATTTAAATTATCAAATAAATTAAATATATATTGTTACGGATTTATATAAGGCCCATTAGCGATGCGGCCCAATAATAAGGGGATCTATCATGATCGCCAACAGATCAGATAAGATCATAACCAACCTACAATCAAGGAGATAATCAAGGGAAATCTCTATCACAAATCAGGACCCCTAACCCTAAGGTAACCTCTATATATAGATGGTTAACCTACAGGTACACATCTTCTATCTCTACGCTCTCTCTCAATCGCATATATTGCACACAGAGCACACACCCCACGCCCTTTGGCTAATAGCCATCCAGTATCCTCGAACTACGTAGACTTTGATCCCTCTTCAGGGTA